>VYXF01003804.1:71296-170436 GCA_013397295.1 Polioptila caerulea | reverse complement strand
GCTCCGTGGTCGGCTCCATGCCCGGCTCCATGCCCAGCTCCATGCCCGGTTCCATGCCCGGCTCCATACCCAGCTCCGTGCCCGGTTCCGTGCCCAGCTCCATGCCCAGCTCCATACCCGGCTCCATACCCGGCTCCATACCCCGCTCCGTGACCGGCTCTGTGCTCGGCTCCATACCCAGCTCCGTGCCCGGCTCCGTGCCCAGCTCCGTGCCTGGCTCCGTGCCCGTCCCGGATCATCTGCTCGCTTGCTCTGTCACCCGGGGCTGGGGCTGTGCTGGAGCACTGACACCGCTGTGCTGACACTGGCTGTGCCCTCTGAGCAGCCTTCAGTGGAGCCCAGGGCACCAGTTAGAGCTGGGGAGTCTGAAACAATCCCTGCTCTAGGCCCTGACTGAGCTGAGAGCAGCAGAGCGGTTCCATCTGTGCTTTGTCAGCACCGAGCAGAGGAAAGCTGTCCTTGGAGTGATGCCTGCAAGGAGTCCTGAGCTGAGTGGCTCCCCATGGTCTCCTGTATCAATTCCTTCTCACCAACAGCCCCACAAACTGGAATGTCCCTGGCATCTTTGCACCTCTGTGCCATCGTGGCCGCTCGAGGGGGTGAGCAGAGTGCACCCACCTTTGCTGCTGGAGGCACGAGGTCTGCAACAGGTAATGGAGGTGTCCAGGGCACTGAACTGCTGCCTGCTGACCTTGTCTAGAGATCAGCTGAACAATAAAGCCATCTTACCTCTTGTACAGAATCACACAATAATTTAAGATGCAAAGGTATCACTTGAGATCATCTGGTCCAATCCTTGCAGTACTCAAGGTCAGATCCACCTTTGATATTAGGCCACGTCACTCAGGGCCCCATGTAGTCAAGTACTGATTATTTCCAATGACAGGGATCCTACTAGAGATTTCAACAGGTTTTATGGATTTTACATCTGATGAGAAATCATCCTCAAGTTAATTTATGCCCTTGGATCTCACGTGGGCAACTCTGAGCTCTTCTTAGGTAATTTCTTGCAGTACGTGTGCAATAAATATTTTCCTTCCTGGAAGACAGCTGGACCCACAAGACACAGGTTTGCTCAACTTTGCTCCTCAGTTAGGCTTCCTCTTTTTCCCTCTCCTCCTCTTAGTTCTGCCCTGTTTCAGTGAGCCTCAGAAAGAAGCTGTCCAGCAGCAGAAGTGATTCCTTTCTGGTTTTGGAAAGTGTCTGGTACATTTGAAGTGCCACCAGAAGTACAATGAATGTTAGCTGTACCTCTGAGAAGAGATTGTTTTACCCATGGATCTTACACAAGCAACACCATGGCCCTGCTATTGCCTTAACTATGACAGATATATTCCTGGGGGCCAGATTCAATAAATCTGTCTGAGTTATCCTGAAATCAATTTTTAGGTCTTTTGTGGCCTTGCATGGGATCAATATGATTTTTGTTTATTGAATTGAAATGTACCATGTTCTCTGAAAAGTAATTAAGGTATTATGCAATGTTAGTTGGTATTCCAAAACTTGCACAGGATGTTTTGTAATTCAGCATAATGAAATGACATAATAGAGTAAAAGATTTTGCTACGTTTTTCATCCTACATATGAATAAGTGACAGATGCGAACAAATTGATTGCTTTTATTGAAAAAAAAAGCCTAATCTCTTTTGCATACGTGTACTATCTGTGTAATTTATTTATTTGTTCTTTAATTCTAGGAATATATTTCAGAGAAGTCTTCATATTAAAGATAGACTTTATCCTGGGTAAAACTTCTGTGTGTGCATGATGACCTGCCATCACTTCAGAAAGAATCAAGCACAACTTTAAAACAGACTGTGGAATAAGTTTTAATACAGAAAAATGTCTTATGAAATATTCTATTTTGACAAAGGGTAAAAAAGTATATAATACTACTTCTTTTTAAATATAAAATTATAATTCACAATAAAGAGTTACCTGGTTTTCTTAAACTCAAACTCCATTAGTATCAAATTCTACTTATTTCAGTTTCATAGAAAACTGTAAGACTGGATTGTGGTGTTGACATTGACAGAAGGCAAGATCTGAAAGCATCATGGTATAAGAATGGGGAGAGGAGAGAGGCATGACTTCAAAACTGCAACCTACCAACAAGATAAAGAAATTACATTTTGATTTCAAAAAAGTGTGAGGCACTTGCCAGACGAAATCTCTGTTTTTAAATTCTTACAGTGGAACTTTTTTCAATCAGAAGAAAAAATAAAAATCTCTGTGTACATAGGCATAGATCTCAGGACTTGTTTCCTAGTTGTGTGGGGCATCCATAGTTTTGAGAGAATTAACCACAGCTTTCTTCCAGAAGAAAAAATAAGGGGAAGTTTATTACCTATCAACAACGTAGTTTCCTCCTTCTGTCATGTTAGGCTGGAAGAGACTTCCCAGCCCCAAATTCCTAAAGAGTGTTGGGAGCTGGTCTGTTACATGCTGTTTATGAAATAAATCCAGATTTTTGTTTTTACCAAAACAATTATGACTTTTTTATCAAAAGAGAGACATTGCCAGAATTATTGTGCTGTGTGACGACCACCTTATCCTAAAAACCTGCCTTAAGGGCCAAGTTCACAATTCTTCATCTAACAGAAATGCAGCTGAGGTCAAAACCAGGTTTTGTGGTTTAGGGGTACATGATGGGTAGAGCCCTGGAGCAAAGCAGTAAATTTTTGTATTGATTACGTTGATAGTGTGCAAAAGAAAACATATTTTTGTAAAAAAAAAAAAGCTCACAAACTCTAGCAGTTAATCAGGATGATTTTGGAGGTGAAGTTGTATGTAGCTAAAGCAGTTTGTTGACAAAGTAAACAGTAGTAACCTCAGGTATTTATTTTTATTTCATAGCTCACTAACTCAGTAAATCTCTTAAAAATTATAGGGCAACAAAACTCTGGAGAGAATATATTTGTATTTCAATGGAAAAAGGCATCAATATTACTTTACTCTGACAAATACTATAAAAATTCAAATTATACTTTCATTGCTCAGTTCCAAAAATCCAGTAGATTGACTATTGCACAGTTTAAGGTTTTCTATGGACATCATTACTTGATTTAAACATTTGAGATTTAAACTGAACTGTCAAAGGCAAAGCTGAAAATAAATGTTGCATATGTTTTGTCTCACAAGGGTGAGCAACTAATAGAAGAACAAAAGGTTATTGAGTAAATATAGATTTTTGGATGGAGGGAGTAGGTATAAAGGTTCAAGGTTTTTTTAGTGCTTTTATGACAGACTGACACAAACATTAAGAAAGTTTGACCTATTGTGTATCCAAACTGCAACAAAAAGTGATTTATGGCTTATTTAAACTTGTGGTACTGAGGTGGAAGACATTCATCTCATTCTATGCATGCTTAGAATAAATCAAAACTGATTTGTGGATAGGACATTAAACTTGTTTTGTATAAAATTGAAGTTAAAAAAAAATATACCTGTGTTTTCTCAGACCAGTCTCCCTAGTAAAAAATAACCAGTAGACTGGTTAAAGAAAGTGAAGGTCTTCCTTTTCCTACATAGCAAATGTGAACAGCTGCTTGGCTTGAAATGTTTCCCTAAACATGAATAATGGCTCTGGATGAAGGGGTCAAAGTATGAAATAATCATCAGCATAGCACAGCCAAACTTTTGGCAGTGAATTATCCAAATCCCATTTAAACACATTTTCAGATCTGATATTCCTTTTGTAGCAACAGTGAGCAGGGTGAAGCCAAGGGGAAAGAGAGCAGAATTTAATAGAAAAATCATGAAACTGTGGTTACAAGAACTCAGCTCAGAATATAATTTACTATAATATGATATTTTTAGATGCTGAAGAAGTGTCTTAGAAAAGCAATGGAAATAGCTGAAGGTGCTTCATGTATATCACAAGTATCAATTTGCAAAAATCAAAATAGTAAAACCAAAGAATTTTTTGAAATTTGATCTGCATTTCTCAAGGTTTCTAAAGTGAGTAGGACTTCGCTGATATATCAAAAATTCACATGCAGCAACTCATCTTCACACATTGCTGTTTTATGGTTTGGGGTTTAACATAGTAAGAAGTGAAAGCAGACCCTGAAGTTACTTGTTACCAGATACATATGTGAAAAACCACAGGTTTTTAGATGTGTGAATGTTGAAGCGCTTCCTCAAATCAGGTCATTAGATCACAAATTTTGTGGAATTCACTAATCTTTGCCATGTCCATTTTGCAGTGCCCATCCAAAGGTATTCAAGGTTTCATTTATTTTATTTATTTATTTTTATATATGTATATATATATTAGGACACAGTAAGATTTAAAATAGCCCAACCCAGTGTTTCTATCTGGACATCCACAATTAGCACACACTTGAAGGCACAGGATTTGGTCCTTAATTGGACCAGTATGAAAATGATGCAAAATTAAATGTCAGCATCAGTTTTAGTTCCTCAAGACTGTACTCCAAAGATTTCCATTCTGCTTCCTTCAGAATTTCTTTTACCTTGGTAATGGATAATGGTCAATTAAAAAGTATTTACTAGGAAAAAGGAGAGATTTTTCTTTTAATTTTATTCTCTTTGGGGACATGAAAATTGCACTGCGGCCAGTTCAGAAAAGAAATCCTAAGGCTTCTAATCTCTCTCAGTAAATGCAATCCTGCTGAAATACTACCCCTCTTATAACTTCTGCATTTGCTTAGCACACACAGATTTACAGGTATTGTCCTCTGCCCAATTTCAATGTTCAGTAAAGCAGAGAGATCTTGATTTTAATCCAGCATAAATCCCTGGTTAGTTTTATGGGGCTATCTCAGGCAGGACACAAGGGGCAAATATAACTCCAGCATGTATCAGGAATGAACAGACCCTCAGAGGAGCTCAGAGCTATTTTGAAGACTCTGGGATTGCTTTTTCTATTCTTGTGGTATTGGCAAACTCTCGGTTTTGCTTTGACTCCTGGACTAAAATGTTTGATTTGTACTTGGCTTTGGGCTAATAAATATTTGGGATCTGACTCTGGAAATAAAAGAAAAATTAAAACTTTCTACCCTATAGGGAAAAAAAGGATGGACGCTTCTCAGAAAAACACTTGGGGATTTTTCATCTGAATTATTATCAAATTTCTCTATCAGACTTTGCCTCTCTACAGCACCAGGGCTTTGCCTTTCTGCGGGGAGGCCCGTGGGTGCAAGAGGGCCCTGCTTTAGTGCCAGGGTCTTCCAAAGCACAGGAGGTGATTTGAGAGGAATGGGGGAGAAGGAGGATTATCAGGAGTACCATGATTTCAGCATCCTGGTTGTTTCTTATGGAAAAGCTGGAGGCAGAAAGGACAGAGGGAGACACTGGTCTCTGGCAAGCACAGGCTGTCTTTGATTTCTGGATACATTGTTAGCTGTTGTTGTTCTTTGTTTTGTTTTGTTTTGTTTTGTTTTGTTTTGTTTTGTTTTGTTTTGTTTTGTTTTGGTTTGGTTTGGTTTGGTTTGGTTTGGTTTGGTTTTTGGGGGGAGGTTGCTTTTGGTTTTTTTTGAAAAAAGCTTTTTCTACAATGTCAAATGTGTATGCTCTTTGGCAGTGGGGTGTGAGGAATGAGCCACCCCTCTGTGACAATAGGGGGTGTCAAATTCTGCTATAGTCAGAGTGGTCTTTGCACTGATGCACACAAGAGGAATACTCTGTGGAGGGCCAAAAAATTGTGCTGAATCCAAAATTGTAATGTTGAGGAAGCATCTCATTTTCCTGCAGGGATAGAGAAGTAACATGTGTAAAGTGACACAACCTTTCAGCCTTTGTTGTCATTCAGCTTAAAGCCAGAACAGACTATTCAATGTGAGAGTTATTGTGACTCATTGTATATATAAATAAACACACACACACACATATATATATATATACAGAGAGAGAAAGTGAGAGAGCTCTATGAAAAAGAAAGCATATTTCCATTCTCACAGCCTCTGTGGAACAGGAAATTAATTAAGAAACGAGTAAGAAAAGGAAAGGTAGCTCCCATAGATATCTGCAGTCCTTACACTGTCAAGGAGCTGATCACAGTGCTCAGATGTAGGGAGACTTTTTTGTGAGTGAGGTAAGATTGTGTCTTGCCTTGATCATCTCAGGTCTGATCCCAACACTCTCTGAAGTAATATTTTCCAAACTAATCTTCCAAACTGTAGATATTTTTGTATCAACTTGCACTTAACTGAATTGAAATGCATTTTGTGGAACTTGAGATACTTGGCTCTATAGTTTCAATTCCTCTACACCAGAAATTTATTCATACTATTTACTACCTTACCAATATTTTTTCAATTTGCAAATACACCAGCAGTGATTTTATGTCATCTCAGTCATATGAACAACTTTAAATAAAGAACTGATAATCTTTTAACAACTACCTGACTATTGGACACCTCTTCATCAACAATTAATTTTCTGAGATCTGCAATTGCAAACAATTTTTTTTTTGTTTATTTGATGTGTGTTCTGTAATGCAAACATTTTGGTTAAAGTACTATGCTGCAGTAAAAAAATGTGTAAAAATAGTACTTTGTAGAAGAAAATTATATTGCAAAAATTAGTTGTTTTCTCTGTAACAACCTGCTCTACCAAGAAAAAGATAAGACCCTTTCACTGGATTTGCCTTCTATGAATCCATGTTGGCTGTGCTGTTATATTTTCAGATTTAATTGTTTGTTGATAGAATCTAAAGTGATTAATTCCATTATATGACCTGCAATGGCAATACTTCATTCTTTTCAAATATCTTCAGTTTTTCAAATTTCCTCAATTTGGGCTTCAGGACTTTGGAGATTCTCCTGAAGATGCTGGGATAAGAAAAGGGGTTGAATGATTTCCATAAGCTTCCAAAACTCAACTGCACAAGATCCTGAGCAACCTGATTTAACTTTGGAGTTAGACTTGCTTGAGCAGAGGGTGGGTCCAGGTCACCTCCAGAGGTCCACTCTAACCTAGATTTTTCTGTAAATTTATTTTCTATTTTATATCCCAAATGGGGGAAAATAATATAAAAATAAATATCCCCCCAAGAGAATAGATAAAGAAAATAATCATATAGCTGTGTCATATTGCAAGGTTTTACTCAGATTATCTTAAATCTGTAATCCATTAATTTTTGAGTGATTAATGTGGCATCTTGAGAATTTTCATGGTTTTTTTGTACGACGTGTTTTTTGACTGTTCTGAGTGAGTAATGAGAATTAACACGCTCATATGGAAAATTTCAGAGGGACAAGAAAACCACACAATGCTGACATCAGTAAGACCTTTCGTTGTTTCATCAGCTGGTGGAGCTAAAAAGGTTTCTAAGAACCTTTTGTTCAAAATTAGTATGTAATTGTATCTCATGACACTTGACAGGGATGCAATGGACTTAACACCTCTCCTTTGTCAGAAATGGAAAGTATAATAAACTGAGGGCAGCTTGGATAGCTGAGTTCCTCTCAGTTAGAGGAATACATATGTGCACAAAATCCATCAACAAAACACAGCACAGCTTGTTGCAGAACATCAGTGCTACAGGAATATCATCACCTTGGAATACTGAAGTAGAGAGGTGGTGATCCTGCTGATTCTTAGCTCCTCAACTCTTTAGCTACATTTTCCCTCAAGAATTAATTCAGGATTTCAATTTTATATTAAGTGCAATGAATCAGTTTTTCTGCAGCTGTATCTGAAAGAAGTACTGTGCCTTTTATTTTTAGATGCATTAAAATCAATTTCTTGTGATTAGTGCTTCTCATTTTCTGAACTTCCTGCTTTCTGAGCAAATGACAATTAGTTTGCTAAGAATACCCAAATGTTAGAGAGTAAAGTTCATAATGCTCTGATGTAGAGGCAAGTTCTGCTTCCATTCATCTCACTCTACAGCTGTTTTTTTCTCCTGATTTCAAGACTGACTCCAGTCATGCACCTGTTTGACTCAGGCTGGAGGATCTGACACAGTGTTAACCTTTGAAATACTGTTTTTTAAACAAAAAGTGACTGAGTGGGATTTTGCACGCTCTGTAGGAGCCTTCCTGCAGCAGAAACTCCTCTCTCCCACTGAAATATTCCCCAAGGAGCTATAAGAGGGAGCAATTTTATTTGGTGCATATTGAAATGCCTGTTTTACTTTTCTAAGCTAACCCATGTATGAATTTTTAGCACAACTCTATTTAAAGGAATCACAGAATCTTATGTACTGAGTTGGAAGGAACCTAAAGGAATCATCAAAGGCCTGCTCCTTGTTATTGATTGATCAGTTTAATCTTTCCTGCCCTTGTTTATATGTGACCCATAAAATGGTGTACCAGAGGCATTTCAAGTCACTGTTGATGGCACTGAATGGGCCCCTTGGGCTCCAGAGACTGGTGATGCACTGGTGGGTGTGTGGATCCCAGCCCAAACAATGGGCTTTAAGATGCAACTGAACTCATGGCAAGGTTGGTAATCATGCAATGAGTTGTCAAAATAGGACTTCTGTGCTTAAAAACAGGTCGAGTGCAGAAGGTTATCCTAATAGGTCTGAGTTTATCCTAATCACAGAGCCCCTCACTGCTCCCTTGACCACTTTGTCTCATTAGCCAGGGCATTATCTGAGTCATCCTGTTGTTTTCAAGGCAAGATCAGCTTGCAAGACTGAACCTTTCCCTTCCACTCAGGAAGATGTCTGCATGCATATTCATTTCAATGTTAGTCATCACCTTGCTTTTTTAACCTAATCAAATTCATTTTTCATTGTTTTACCTGACTAGGTTTTTAATGGCTCTTACAAAATGATGTCTGTATTTGCTATCTATATTCTCCCCAAATTAACAATGTACCAGGTAACAATAATGTTACTACAGCTACAAGCTATTTCTATCTCCTCTTCCCTACCACAGCAAAAACTTTACAAAATATTGTTCCTATTTTCCCAATCTCATTGAAAACATTGAAAAGTGTGTTTCTTCCTAGTTATCTTTCTGCAAAAATTAATTTTCAGCTTGAAAACCACAGCCTCAACAGAGTAGCGTCTCTCATATTCTTTGTGCCTGCTTGTCTGAGTACTGTCAAAGCCTTCATCACTGCTCCCCTAACACTGTCTTCTGCCCTGAAATGTTGGTCTGGCTTCCAGACTCCACAGGCCTCATTTCTTGTCATCTCAGGTCTTGCTCTACAGTGTTAAGCTCTAAGACATGATTGCTATTCAGAGCAGAGCTTGGGTTGGGAGCCAAACTAGCACTTAGGCAGCTTTCAGATACCTAAATAGCAAGATGTGAATCACAAATCTCTCTTCCTTTTCCATCCTTCCCCTCTACTCAAAAGTTCCTATTCCTGAAGACACCCAAGATGACCCTGCAGCCTCCAGAGGACTCATTACTCTTCTTCAGTTCTGCAAATGCCCTGAACTGTCCCACCCCTGCAGCTCCATGTCTGCCTTTGGACCATCTCCCAGTGCAGATATTCTCCCATATAATTTCTTTGGCAGGCCCCACACCAAGAGAGTTAGGCACCTTGGGAAATACTTGGATCAAGAAGAGAGGTGATGTGTCCTCTTATTGTTATCATTTGTTGGCTCACAAATTTTTCTGCCATAACCTCAATTTCATTTGCAGTTTATGACTTGGCTGCTTCCCTCAAAGAGGGGACCATTAATGTTTTCCAGCCCCTGAAATGGCTCACATCAGCACCCACAACTTCCTAAGCTGTGTCCTAACAACAGCCCTTGGTTAGGCAGACTTCAGCTAGCTCTCTCCTCTCTCCTGTGGAATTTGTGCTCCTCACTGGAAAGAGAAGAAAGCATCTTCAGCTCTGTTTTTCACACCATAACCAGACTTTTCGGGAGCTCCCTCTGGAGGTCAGAGATGTGGGTTTGACCCTGTTTATTTGCCCTCCACTCCTAGCAAAAAAAGGAGAGTAGAGATTGAAACTTTTATCCATTGATCATGGTTAAAACCATAAACTACTAAATAAATATGGGGACCAATACTTTCTAGACTGCTGAACAGTTCCCATACTGTACATCAGTGAGAGATCCAATCCATATTCCCTTCAGGGATATCACATCACCCAACTTGCTGTCACCTACCTACTTCCCAAATCTATGCCTTCACCCCAACTTCAGCATTGACAATTCCTGTTTTGTTCCAGCTGATGTGATTTAGGGAGTGGAAAGGATGAATGGCTTTTATTTCACATTAAACTGCTATTTCACAAAGGGATATGGCTGGATTCCATTTCCATTATCTAGTTTGACCATTATCTGACATTTCAGATGGAACTGATTCATTGAAATTATATTACCTCAGCACTCAGTGGTTGCTCACTGCCTTCAGTAGGAAATTGTTCAGATAATCCACTGGGGCATCATTTAAAAGGGATATGCAGAGTACTCCTGCAAGTAAGGCAAGCAGCACTGGATCAGCATGGCTAATGGCACAAAATGGGAGGCAAAGTCTGGTTGAAAAGGGCTGAAAGAGTAACAAATTACTTGAGAGGATTATCAGAAACACACTGCAGTGTTCTTGAAACTAATCCTATTGATTCCCCTTTCTTTTTATGTGTAGTATTTTCTCTACATCAGGCAAGTTGGAAGAACAAAAATATGCTTCAGGTTCAGTTCGTTCTTATTACTTATCTGTATTCTACAGAGTCCCACATAGAGAAGTTAATCTTTTATTTATCTGAAGAATATTTTATATGTATTATCCTATAACAGAATTTTCTACAACTGCAATAGTGAAAGTTCTATCAGCAGTACCATTATGAACAGATGAGTCTTATTTTTAAAAATACTGTTTCAGTTCAGACTTTATACTGAACTTAGCCATCAGGGGGCAATTGTTTTTTCTTAACAGTATTTTTATGGAGATATTTGAGAAAGGACAAAATGAAACTCTGAGGAATTACAGAAGTAGCGTTGCAAAAGAGGCTCTTCTACAGTAAGATAAAAACTGAGGAGAGGCATCTATAAATACCTAAAATGGGAACCAGTATAAATGGGTCAGAGCATCTTCAAGCCTAGTCAGTGCAAAATGCTATTGAGCTAAGTGAGAGCATCTAAATGCAACTTTGCACTTAGGAGATCCTTAAAATCACATTTTAGTCCTTTTCTATTTTCAAACTCTGTAATGAAGGTGAAATCTGCACATCCTAAAAGCTTAATAATAATGGACATACCTTTCACAGAGAGAGTCTAAGCTTTGAAAGCCTTGCTAAAACACATGGGTTTGCAGAAACATTTTTTGGTCTTTTCAGATTGAGCTTTAGAGTGTTTGTGGGAGGTTTCTTTGGCTATTCAAATTTAAAACATACCTAATCTTCTTATGTTTGTTATAGAAATTAAAAATTTGATCACTGTTGCTAATCACAGGTCTGAAATCAACATGTAGTTGGGGTGAGATTTTTGTCAATATCCTCTCTTTGGTATTAGCAATATTAAGTTGATAACACAATTTGAAGTCCTTTATGCAAGACCTCACTTGTCTTCTCTGGGCTGTTTTGAATCGGATCTTACCAAGTAAGAAATGTTGCCATGGGCTGACCAAAACTATTAGCACTGGAAAAAATGGTCCATGGTATGCAGAAGCATCATAATGGTTCCTTTTTGGCCTAAAAATCTGAAGAAAAGCACAGTCAAAGACTGTTTAGGGAAACATAAGTAGTAACTGTCTGTATTGATCTGCAGTGAGACAAGAGGAGAAGACAAAACCTTTATTTTTCAAAACTGTAAATTGGTGAATTATGCCAATTACTATTAATGACACTTCATCTGAAAGTGGATCTCAGAAGAAAAATCATGGTTTTACAAGGAATAATTATAGAGGTTTATTATTATAAATATTAATTCTTAATATTTATGAAGCAAAATAGTTTATTTGTTATACATTAGTAAAAATAAAGGACTAAAAGTACTAAAATTAAGGCTCTTATTGTATATGGAAAAGCTGCTTCTGGTTTCATTGGTTCTCCCAGCTTCTCATTAAACTGCTGTGATAACACATCTCAAGATGTGTGCACTGTAACTGCTGCAACTACAACAGCACCGAAGGGAAAGTGCTCTCCCAAGCCATGTTTAGTGACCAGGGGAGGCACTGAATAGAATTCAGAGCTCACTGAAGGTCCTCTGCAGCGAAGTGGAGGATGCCAGGGGGGAGGACTGCAGCTCACTGGTGCTGACTGCCCCTGGAGGGGCTGCCATGGCCAGGGGCTGTGAGGCTTTCATTTTCAGCACAAAGTGATCTTACCTATCTGTCAGGCAGTTACCTGTCTCACTTCAAGGGGGAGGGAAAGGTTCTGCAGTAGGAGAGTCTTTGGGGAGCAAAAGTTTGGCTATTCAAATTTAAAACATCACGTAGGGCAGGTGGGAGGCAGAGGCCTGGGAAGGACAGATGTGAGCAGCCCCCGGGAAGCCGTGGTTTGAGAGAACTCAGGTGTTGGGGGGTGTTGGGCTAGGAGCTTGGGATTTGGCATGAAGTTAGATGCTTCCAGCACAGTAGTGGAAGGAGCAAGGATAAAAGGTTTTAAGAGGTAGTCATAACTAGGAATACTAATGGTAAGCAAAAGTATAAACCCCTGAAGCATTTCTCTCCCTTGCCTCTATCTTCCATCCTCTTTTTTTTTCTTTGTTTTTCTTTTTTTTTTTTTTTTTTTTTTTTTTTTTTTTTTTTTTTTTTTTTTTTTTTTTGTTGTTGTTGTTGTTGTTGTTCTCTGGCATATAGAAATCACATTTTGGAAAACTCAAATGCACTTGGCATAAGGGATAAACTGATCCTTAGTTTTCAAAATATTTTGATGATATTCGTCTCAATGACTCTTTAACATGTTAGGTTCTTACTGGCCTAGAGGAAGGATCTGGTTTTGGACTAAGGATAAGAAGAAATGCTTTGCAAATGTAAGGAGAAGTGTCTGAAAATCAGTGGATTTTGTACTGTTCAACATTTTCAGAATCAGCCTAAAAAAACAACATTGTTAGAAAGGTGAAGCTTTGCAGTGGATAAGAAACTATTTAGTGGGTTCAAAATTAAAATTGAATGCAGAATGCTACTGAAGGAGTTCAAAGCAATAAATGGCAAAATCACACATGAAATTCAATGTCATTAAATGCAAAGGAATTCACATGGGAAGAAGTATTCACAACTGTACATGCATAGTGATGGATTGTAAATGAGCTGCTGCTCAGAATATGAAGCTTTGGAGCTGTTGTGGTTTGTTCTCCTGAGTCATCAGCCCAGTCCTCAGCTTCGGTTGCAAAGACACAAGTGCTTATTTGGCACTATTAGAAAAGAATGAAACAGAGAATTTAATCATGTCTATCCTCAACTTGGAATTCTTTATGCATTTCTTGTCATGCCTTCTCAGGAAGGATATTGCAGAATTAGGCTCATCTACCTCTGAGATGTCCTTCACCATTCATTTGTTCTGGACATAACAAATATTCAAACACTTGGGAAGCCATTGCTTTCTCTTGTGCAGAAAGAAATTATCTCCTCATCACTGTCTCTGTTGGAGAAGAGGAAGCCACCCCACTTCTCCTCTTAGCTGCAAAGCTCAGACATGTTAAGGCAAACTCACAGTCTGAAGTAGGTAAATCTGGAGGTGAAATGTACAGTTTGTTTAGATGTGCTGGTTAGGTAAAGCAGCAATGACCTTGAACTTAGTTCTTCCTCAACCTGTTTTTTGCTCTGGTTTAAGGTGGTATATGTTAGTGGTATATGTTACCCTCCCTTTTTACCTTTGGGGTCATCAAATTTTTAGCAATGAGAAAGTTTAATTGTCATGAAAGCACAAATCTCTTTTTCTGAGGCTGGCAGATGACTTGAAGCTGGCCACTATGATAACAGCATCTGAATTCCTGAGCAGCTCTGAGGTCTTGGTAGCCCAGTACTTTCAGGGAAGAGGCATCTCTTCTCTTCACACCACCCCAGACCCAGCACATTCCTCCCTCCTCTGAATGTAAGATAGGCACCCTCTCCCCATAAACTCATCAAAACCAAGGAGCAGGTCAGTTTCTGGTGGATCTAGGAGTTGTCTTCAAGAAAACAGTTGACATAGGACCATCTGCATTGGAAGCAATCCACATGAAAGTGACAGTATATTTTTCTATCCTTCAGCCTTACTTTTAGTTTTAGTAGTCACCTGTAAAATGTGATTCCTATTCATGTAAATTCCTGTCTATGTGGAAAAGTATCAATAAAACTCACAAAATATTTTTAAAGAACTTTAGAAACTAAAACCGGAAAGTGTGAAGTATATTTAAGGTTCAGAATTTAATGTCAGTGTGAACTGTGCAGGGAGAACAGGACAGTTTAAAATGAAAAATTTAGACTGACAGGTTCATAGCTGGCTAGCTCAGACCCAGAAACTCATAGGAAAATGTGAGCCTGTGTTCCGTGGGTGAAAAAACATAGGAGTAAAGAAAAAATTCGGAATGACTCTTTCTTCTGTTCAATCCCAGAAACACAAGTATAGGCTACAAATTACCCCAATAATAAATATGGCTTTTATAGGTGATTGACCACACTAAATAATTGGTTTGGAAATATGGTATGGTGACAAGTTGGAATATGGTTTTAGAAGGATTGTGAAGTCAGTATCAATGGCAAGCCTATCTCCCTATTTGTACATACAGTTAAAGAGGTAACAACTCCTTTAATTTTCATCTTTGTTTTCTTGATATATAACTTTCTTAAACCTCAGCTATGGAAGTCATAGGCTTATGGAAAAAAAAAACAAGAATCAAACCAACCCAACACTTATTAAAACTCAGAATTTTTTAAGATTCATGCCTTCAGAGCAAAAACAGAAAATATGACCAAATCATACTCTAAAAATAGCAGAAAGTAAACGAACTGCCATGATCTCCTGATTAATAAAAGTCCACTAGTTAAATTGAACTTATTATTTTGGTGGATGGCTTAACTTTTGAAACTTTGGGGCTGGCAGAAGCCCAACAAGAAAACTTTTGAACAAAACCCAAGTTTACTTGACTGACTGAGTAGTAGAAACTTCCAGCAGATCGGAACTAACTTATATAAAACTAATTTCTTATCTCATATTGGATACATGAATTGTATGGCAGAAAATGTATTACACATGTCAGAACAATGAACTGAACTGAACATCAGATTTGCTAAATACAGTTAGGCCAAAAGTAACCCAGTATCACCAGATCATGTCTGGATTATCAGAGATCCCTCCACAGTACTAGAACACAGAACCCACTGCCTGCAACATAAAAGGTGAATGAATACAATCCATCCTTGGAGTACTATATAGTTACAGGAACATTAAATGACATAAAATTCATTACTAGGCATGGTATGCAGCATATGCTTCCCATTTGATATGTGTTAAAGAAAATTTGCCTCCAAAATGCCAGCTTTAAATGTAAACAAGACATGATGATTTCGATGTGGAAAGCTCTTGCATTGGCTGATGTAACAAGATGTGTCCCTGACTCCTCTCTTGGGTCTAGGTTTCTAACTCTTCTCTTGTTTCTACTGACCAGATATTTTACAGATATTTTCTGGGTGACAGGAAAACTCCCTGTTACAATTTTTGCTGTTGGGACTTTTGAATACTAAAACCAGACATGTCTTGAATAGTGTATATTCAGGGTGGGGAAACTAGTCCTTGCTGACTAGGCTTACCAAAAACATTTTTAGACCAAAAAGTAACCACAAGTGTTTTTCCAATAATAACATGAAAAAAGAAATCATGCACTCACATGCCTTGCATAATGAAATCATGGATTGAAATCAGACCCCAAGGCCAAGGAGTTTTCCTCCTTTGTTACACTTCAAATTTAGCTGGAATTTTGTATCATGTCTTAGTGCCACTTTTGGTGTAATTTAAATAATTATAAACATTAAATGGTTACTCTGAATTTCCTAGACATGCAGGCAATAAAATTATAGTGTGTGAATGTAAAAACCCACTTTGTTTCCATATTTATATATGTCTTATTTGAAACTGTAGAAATATGAAATAGCTAAATGGAAAATAGTTTGTTCCTTGAAGCCATTTCTGATCAGAAAGACAGGATTTATGTTGCTGTATGGCACTATATTCAGCAGCTAGTACTCACTTTTAGAGGATGCTCTGGAAAAATACTGTCAGTATTTTATTTTCTTCTAACATTGTTTTTTATCTTAATTTGGTTTTCTTCTTTTCTTTTACTATCTGCAAGGCAGACTCTTTGTTGTTTGACAGGCATGAAATGGTATGAGACACAGATACTAGTACTTATGGGGAAGAACAAAACATTCCATTTGCTTGCAAAGCAAAATAATACACTCATTAAAAAAAAAAAAAAAGGTAAAGTTTTTAAGCTGGAATTTATTTTACAGGTTACTAATCAAGGGTAAGTCAGTGGCAATTGTCTGCCTGGCACACATTAAAAAAAAAGTAAAAAACAAAATTAGATCTGCAGGGCACAATATATGTCATATAGCCATTCTAGCTGAAGCACCATATGGAATAAAAAGGCTTGCAGGTACTGAGCAAGTTTTAAATTTTTTGTCATCTAATTATTGGCTGCTATCAGTCTTCTGTTACATGAATTCAGGGCATTGCACATGATTGGTGTGAATGTTCTATCTATTAGGCCATAAAGACTCGAGCTGTTTTCCTCTGGAGATTTTGATGGGAACTGAGCAATTCTTAGCATGCCTCACCCCATGAAATGTGCTAATGGGAAACTAAAAGGTGTTCACAGCTCCCCAAAGCCAAAAGGAAAAATTCAATCATTCTTGGAAATGCTCCAAGGTGGTCTTCTTTCAAATTAATCTGTGCCATCTTCAATCTCATTGGGAATTAAGGACTCACAGATTGTTGTCAACATTAATATCGCAAAGGGACAAGTAGTGTCTCCACAAAAAGCAGAAGAAATGACTGCAAAGGAATATTTGAGGCTAAACTCTGCACCTAGTTACTCTTTGGTAAGTTTATTACAGATTCACACTGATAAATGATATGTAGAATATGGCTCATCTTGGTTAAATAACACTGGCCTGATTTTCAAGGCTGTGCAGGGGTTTTCAGTTGCAGGCATTCAATACCTCTGCAATGGAAATCCATAGTATCCTTTCATTTGGAGTTGTATTTTTTTTTCCAATGTCATACATTTTCCCCCCAAATTCTCTTTTCCTTTGAAGTTTGTTTTATGGAAAAGATAAAGCTGCTTAATGAAATTTTCTATTATGATGTTGCCCTCTGCATTATGAATTTGGGACTGAAAGACAATTCTAATCTGTCAGTGTAGCAATCAGGTGTAAAGGCACTACATTGCTGTGCTTTGATCCCAGATCACCTGCAGTCTCAAAGTGGTGTGGCTGACTTTGCCTGTAAAAAGGCACTTCAGGTTTGAGGATTTGCAGTCCAGCCTTAAGTGCAGTGCCTCCTGTGCAGTGAAGCTGCAGCACTGGCAGGGCCAGGTGGTGGAAAAGAGGAAAGGTAACAGTTGTAAGGGGTAAGCTGTGCGGTATTGGTTGGGTTTGGTTATTTTTGCTCAATGATGGACTACATGTAACAGTCTGGGTTTTGCACAGTGTTTTAAAATGATGATTTAGTAAGGCTTTAGTAATATGTATGTCAAATTGAAAAGAAAAGCAGCCACTATAGATAGAAGCAAACTGTAGTAAAGATCAATTTCCTTTGGATTGAAATATTTCTCTCTTTAAATATGGAGGTGGTGTCAAGTTATTATGAGATTTGCAATGAAATGTGAAAACATTTTAAATTTGCATTTATTTGACATTATTAAATCACAGAATCCTAATTATTAGTCTTGAAAGGGACTGGAGGAGGCCATCTAGTCTATCCACCTCTCCTCATGGATATTTCTGTCAAACCACCCCTAATAATGCAGGCTTCACAAACATTTACACAATTAGTCTTTCACTACTGTGATGATTAAAAAAAGAAATTCCTGATGGTAAATGTAACCTTTTCTTGCTGCCTCTTCAGCACTCTTCAGTTATAGTATCATAAACTCATATAATGGTTTGGGTTGGAAGGACCTTTAAGACCATCCAGCTCTAACACCTCTGCCATGTGCAGGGACCCTTCCACCTGACCGTGGTGCTCAAAGCCCCATCCAACCTGGCCTTGCGCACATCCACGGATGAGGCATCCACAACTGATCTGGGAAACCTATCCAAGTGCCTCACCACCCTCACAGTAGAAAAATTATCTCTAATATCTAGTCTAAACCTGTCTTCTTTCACTTTGAAGCCATTCATTACTACGCCTTTGTGAAAAGTCCCTCTCCAGCTCTCTTGTACCCTCTCTCCAGTACCCTTTTGGTACTGGAGGGTGCTCCAAGGTCTTCCCAGAGTCTTCTCTTCTGCAGGCTGAACAACCCCAAGTATCTCAGCCTGTCTGCATAGGAGAGGTGTTCTTCAGCCCTGTGATCATCTTTGAGAACCTCCTCTTTCTCTAATAGTCCACATGTTTTTTACATCTTCCGTGTTGGGGACCCCAGATCTGAATGCAGTGCTCCGGGCGGGGTCTCACTAGGGCAGAGTAGAGGGACAGAATCACCTCCTTAGACCTAATGATGACACTTCTTTACAATCATTTTTTGCATCTTCTTGTCTCAAGTATTCTATTTTTTGTTTTTTTCCACAGGGCAGAAGTTTCCAGACTTTTCATCATTCTCATTGCTTTTCCCTCAACCATCTTCATGGAAGGCAAATCTCCAAGTAAAACAGTAAAAATTTTAGATGGGGCCTTAATGTACATTGGATTCTTTGAGGGTGAATCTCTTGTTCAAACAGGAATTTCCTTCTCCTGCAATAGCAAGGCACCACTGTCTCAGCCTGTGAGCAGCTGAAGACTCTGTTCTGCTTTTTCTGGGCATTGCCCCATTTGTAGAGCGGATTATTTCTGCCTCAGTTGAGGACCTGAAATTTGTCTTCAGGATTTACACAATCAGTTTTCAGATGGTACAGGTCCACAGGGTTGGATGCTTAGTTCACAGGTAGCATTATTCCCAAAGCCATAGAAATTTGGAAGTTGCTTTTTGAAAAATGCTCATTGGATCTGTTGGTGAAGGGCAGAAGGGAGTCAATACCAAAATGTGTAACAACACAAAGTTGCGCTTCTTCCTTTATTCAGCTGAAATGCCAAAATTCCTCCCTGAAATACTACTTGTGTCTAACAGTACCTCCTCATCCTTGGTGGGTTTTCACACACACGACAGCACAAGGTATGTGATACTTCACCTCACTGTGAGCATTCTTAGGTGAAGTGTTTACTCTGAGGTAAGGTAAGAAACAATGTTTGTGCTAAAATAAGGCAACATGAGCAGCACTTTGGCCTGTATGGGCAACCCCTGCAAGCACCCTCTGCCATCCCAGCTTTTGGTAGCATAAAGGGAAATGAGATGATACAGGAACTCTGAAAGTCAGAGGCAGAAATGACACAGGGCTTTCTGTGAGCAAACAGCCAGAAAACCAGTCTGCTGTATAGTCAAGTGGTATCATTTCCCCCATTTTGTACTCATTTACCTTATCATTTTCACTTATAATACATAAACAAAGATAATTTTATGTCAGTGTTCAAGATAATGAAAAGTATGTCCAGTGCTGACTTCATAGCTGTGCTCATGTGATTATTCTTACCTGTAGATACTAAAAAAACCCATAAAGTTGCCTAAGTGAGACAAAGTGTTCTGTTCTAATAACATCCTATTAAAACAACCCTTAATTTTGTGGATTTTTTCTTCCTTTTATGCTTCCTTTCATTAAATAACTATACAATAATTGCATACATTTTTAATCAGTATATTACATATGCTTTTTATGCCACAACTCTGCTGCATTGCTCTCTATTTTTTCATTGTTCTACCTATTTAAAATATGAAACACAATTTTTTAAATGTACGACCGGAAAACTTTTGGGACAAAATACTTGAATAATTTCATCCTGAATTATGTGCAGGAGATCAACAGTATAAGACAGAATGAAAGAGCAAGGTGTGAACTTCTTCAGTGTTTCAAAATCAACACGGTGGTTTTTTTCAGTAAGTAGAAGACTGAGGAGTTCTGGGGAGGAGCAGAAACCCTCCACCTGTGTTCAAGTGTCTGTGACTCGCTATTGTCAGAGAACTGGATGTAACCATGCCAGAGTGACAACTGCAAATACCTGGTGATCTTTTCAAACCACTCTCCAGGAGCTGGCTACAATCACCAGTTGGCAAGTGCATCTCAGGCTTCTCACATAATCCCATTTTTAAACTGTGTACACACAAATAATTCCCGGTAATCTCCCTCATTAACATAAACGTGTGTGTTGGACACATATAAGTGTGCTGGAGACTTGAGAATTCCATTTTCTGCTCAGGACCTGTTCATGCTGCCCAAACTCAAAACTCAGGTCTTTTCATATCTCCTGGAAATATATAGATGTTGAAATCAGTACAGCCCAACCCACACACTCCCCTGCATGTGCTTTCCACCATCTTCTCCCTTAGTGATTGGGAACTCATCTTCCCTATCAATCAGGCCCATAACTTCCACTACTTTGGATGCATATATTCATGCTGAGCTTGTCCCTGGATTCTTGTGACTGATTGCACGTGTTGAGGCAGACCTTTTCTGTCCATCCAGCCAGATAAGATTTTCATTCAGGTTCCCACTATCTCTCAACTGCAACACTGTCCTCTCTAAGGCATTAGTGACATGTTTCCATAGCCTTCCTCACTCAGCCAAAAATTGTAGCCCTAATTATCTGCTCTTTTTATTTAAACACTTTATTTCTCCTATAATGCCAGGAGAACCGCCCACACCCTAGAAATACCCCCAAACTTTCCCTGTCGCTCATCAGACACCTCCTGAGTGCTGCCCCAGGGACAAGCAGGTGACCTGCCAGTGTTGCCAGCAGCAGAAGATGCAGCTGAGACCTTGAAGGCTTCAAAGGTTATTGAGTGAAACTGGCATTTTGTCTTCTGTTTGTAGAACACTTAAAGCAGCTGGGTCCACTTTTGTGGTTGAGTTCTTAGTTCTATCACAGCAAAAAAAATAATTACTTTAGATAATTACAGTGTCCAAAGGTAATGATGGCACAAGAGCTGTAGAGCAGAGTCATGCTTTGTGTATACTCTTGCACTGCTGATGTTACAGTAAATCCACACCCATGGAAGTGAGTATCTTTGATTTCCTATGGTTTACCCCATGCCTGCTTCTTCCCAGAAATCTGCTGTCTTGTTTGATTTCCATTTGATACATAAATAATACAAGAACTATATTAAATTGCTCTAATTTTGTCTACCTAGCCTCAGAATTGTCAGAGAAGAGCTAAAAGCTTTGCTCCAGGACTGCTAAATAAGACAAGCAGAGGTAGCTGGATTACCAGTGAGGGATAAGGAAGATGAGTTAAAAAGGAGCCAAACTTGTGCCATTCCAGTAGACTGAACCCACCACTGAAGTCAAGGCAGTTCGGGCATTATTTAATGTATTCTGCAGAAAGATCTCAGATTTCCTAACCTTGAAAAATAAATCTTAAGACCCAGGTGTTTTTCTGGCAGAGAAGGCAGTGCTGTTTGACTAAGAGGAAGCCTGTAGCAGCAACAGCAACACCTATCTGGATTTACTGGTGTGGCATGTTTCTGGTTTACAGCCTCTCTGCTGCAAGCACAAACCCTATGACACCTTTTTTGTTGTTGCTGCTTTTCTTTCTTACTTTAAATGTGGTTTTTTCTCACTTTCCTTTTTAAATTGAACCTCTTTTCCATTTGGGAGGGTTTAAAATGTTTGCAAGTATTTTTCATTTTTATAAGGAAAAGCCACTTGACTAATACAGTCCATGTCAAAAAACATCATTCCTTTTGGGGCTGCTTTGGGGTTCCAAGGAAATACTAGACACTAATGTGTAGGTGATACCAATTTTTTTATAGCACAGTTTATAGTATTGCACTGTAAAGGCAGATGGTCAAAAAAATGACCTGTCACATCTACCTTTGAAAGTCTTCTCCACAGGCCTCCTGTTTGGCAAAGGCAGGGTCTTAGCTGGAGTTCTTGCTATGAGGGGCAGTGCTCTGCTTTCTTGTAGGCCCTCTTTAGGTACTGGAAGGCTGCTCTGAGGTCTCCCTGGAGCCTTCCCTTCCCTTCTCCAGGCTGAACAGCCCCAGCTCTCCCAGCCACTCTTCACAGGAATGCTGTAATATAACAGTGGAACTCCTCAGGCAGCTGTGGCACTGAAGAGGCTGTATTGACCTCCCCTGAACTGGTTTCAGAAGATAAGAACAGAGCAGCTCCCACAGTCACCACCCCAAGAAACTTAGACAAAACTCAGAGTAGATTTAAAACTGAGCACAGCTGCTGGGCTGGGCCATGGCTGGTGGTCCTGGCTGCTGCTCCACCCTGCAGCCAGCCCTAGGGACTCCTACAGGACCAAGTGCCTTTGAGGAAGTAAGGAAGAGCATGAGGCATAGGCAAGATTCTGTGGAAAAATTATTTCCTACAAGAAAGACAAGCTGAGGAATTTTCAGAAGATCTAAAGGAACAGGAGTTTTCCCTGTTAGGAAGAAGCTGCTGGATGGGCCCTAAGTCACCTCCAAAGGGGACACCAACCACCTGGCAGATCTGATGGAGCCCTAGCACTGCTGACTCACTGGGGAGCAGCTCATTATGCTCCAAGTTTCCTAATTTTCAGTATAGAATAATTTCACCACTGAAATTAAAGGACTGAATGTATAAATTTTTTTTCAAAAGCCATAATTTTGTAGCTAGCAGAAATGTATTGTGTCTCTAGCATGAGAAGGACTTGCCTGCTGTGAAGTGTCTTGGTTTGTATTTAAACCAGCCGCGGTGTTCAGTGACATCTAGGGACTGCCTACGAGAATTGCACTGCCTGGAAACATCATCTCCATGGGTCTCCTTCAAACTGCAGCTGCGGGCTTGAACCCCAAAGCATCGCTCCCGACTGCCGTGGTCATTGCTGAAGTCTGCAGACAGACATTTCCATCTTCACAGTGACTCAGAAATGCAATAATCATGACCCGTGGAAACAGGTAAATATGTCTGCTTTAGCCATGCTGAGGCAAGACTTGGTATTTTCAATGAAACATTCTGAGCTACTTAAAAATCACGGGTTTCCATCTGAATGTAAAGTTTGTGCTCAGCCCCCCACAAGGCCCCATGGCCAGGGGAAGATTTGTTTTCTCAATACATAGTAAATATAGGGGGGCTCAGGCAGTGTGTTCTTGGTCACATTTTAAAGTATCTGAGTTATGAATTAAGTTACAGTATTATTGGTTAACAATGATTATTTTTTTTTCCTATTTAAAAACTGTAAGTGAATAAACATCAGTTACTTCATAAGCAGCATTCCTCCTCTTTCAATCCCACTTTTGAGAGTAAGGAAAGCTACTTTTAATTCAATTTACTTTTCAAGTTCCTGCTGTTGTTATTTCTAGGCATTATCCATGTGGGAAGCAACTGCTGAGTTGGAGGAACAGGGTGCCATCTGTGCTTGGCCTGGGAGTGCAGGAGCATCAGGGCATGGGCACCGCAGCTGCTGGGGGCTGCCAGTGCCTTCCTGAAACAGGCTGCTGAGGGAGGCAACAGGAGCAGGGCACAGCATGTTCCAAACTACAGCAACTCTACTAAAAATTCCTCCCTTGCTTCCACCAAACCTGCTCAGAATTACAGAAATGAATGTAAAAACAGACAGATACCAAAGGAGTCATACTGCTCTGCATAAAAAATGCTCTGGAGACTTAGTTCTCATGACAGGACTCATTCAAACTCAGGATCACTTTGTTAAGAAGGCAGCTGGGCTGTAAAGGCAAAGAAGTCCATCCTTGGTGGACTGAACAGCAGTGGGGTCATGGGACCTTACAGTGTCACTGTGATTGTGTTGCCAGCACCTGCAAACCCTGGGAAACCCTGTACCCAAGGTTGTTCTAGCTAGGAAGTCTGCTGGTTAAATAGAGAGAGAGGCACAAAAGGACCTTGCAGACCAAGGTTCCAGAGCAGGCTCTGTACAAGAGCACTAGACTTCTTCTATCCATTCCCCTTCTCAATTTATTGAGGAATGTCAGAGTATTCCAGTGGTTTTCAGCTGTATTACCTGTGGAAGAGTCTCCTCCAGAACATGACTTGGACATACTGTGGATGACCTTTCCTCTGGTTGTCAAAGGAGCTCAGCTGAGATCATGTGTAAGCTGGTACTTTGGTCTCCAAAAAAAATGGTAGTGAACTTCGACCTACATCTCTGGTGTGGCAACCTCAACCAGCTCTGCTGACAGTTCATTTCTCAGTAAGAGATTATGTACTGAGGAGTGGTGACATGTGACATGCTTACTTGTTTATTTGCTTTATTTTTAAACCCAGATGTGTTTTTTCTTAATATTGTCTGTAATACTATGCTGCTGGGAGGGATCCCAGTGCCTTTCATTCCTTGAGGTTTTTGGATCTGTGGTTACTCTGCTGGTTGCTGGAAAGCATTTACTGCATGTGCTTGTGACAGGGAAGCCATTTGTGCTGTTACAAACATACTGCTAATAAAATAACCCTGCTGTGTTTTGAATTTCACACTCCACGTGTTCACAGGGATACCCCTGGTGTCAGAGCATGCCAGGCAGACCCGGTGATGCTGCCCACCCTTGAGCAGTGCTTGCACCACAGGTCCATGTGCTGTCACCTTTTTGTAGTCCTCCTGCTCCACTGGCAGCCTCACCAAGAGTGGCTCTCACACCAGCCCACGTTCCACACAGACTCAGGTGGCTCCTGCACCTTCCTGAGTGGAGCAGCGTTTTCCTGGTTGACCTTGGATGGGGGTGGAAAGGCTGCAGACACCAGGCCATGTGCCCTTGTCCTGCTGTTTGATGGTCACTTGAGGTTCCAGCTCTTCACCTTCCTGCCATCTGTTTCATAGGGGCTTTTCTCATGTTAATTACTAACCTACTTATTTGCTTATGAATAGGATAAATTATGTTTCTCCCTGGAGAAATCAAATGCTCCCAATCTGTGGTTCCTTCAGAGAGAAACCTGTACCCAGGCTCAACAGAAATAATTGTCTTTGCCCCAGCAAAGGGAGCAATGTAATGACAAAGAGATAAGCAATCTCTGTGGCCCAGCAGTTTAGTGAATCCATCTTCCCTTCCTAACAGCTGGATTAGAGGCTTTGTGCTCCCAGGCTCTGCAATAGTTTCCATCTCTCAGAGAATACAAATAATTGCTAAGAACAAACCATGCAATCACAGTTGTCATATATTTCTTGGTTGAGTTATCAGCAATAACTTATCTATTATCCAGGGTTTATTGTTTTGGCACCTTTGGGACACATACATGAAACACAATGAATATAAATCACATTGCATTTTGACATAAATCTTAAGATGTATGGAGAAACTAAAGAGAAAACAGAATCATTTTGTATGTGGAAAAGATGGGAAAATTATTGATTCAAAATGTGGTTAGAATGGTCTTCGTCTAGTGAGACAATGGGAGATAAGTTTACCTTCAGATCCATGGAATAATGACAGTGACCTGAAAATAATGCAGGATTTTAAAGCAGCTTCACTGAAGTCAACAGGGGGCAGGGACAGAAGCATTTTTTTACCTCCAAAGTCATGAGCAGACTCACAGAGAATGCTTTTGAAGATCCTGCCAATAATTTGTACTGTTTATAACAATTTAACAGTCCCAAGGATGTCTTTTCTGTTTGATTTTTGAGGAAAAACATTTGCCAGCATAACAGCAGGAACAGATAAAATACAGGGAAGCCTTATTACATCCACAAACTTATGACCCAGAGAACCTGAAGCTATAACACCACTGACATTTTCCATGAAAAATACTTGATCTCTAGTCTCTCTTGTACAGATTCTTTATCCCCTCCTAGGTTCTGTAATACACTACTAACCCTTAAGGTGATTCTCAGAGCATGGAAGAGAGTGACCTAAGCTTATAACTTTATTCAGCCCACCTGAGTCCTAGGCAAATCTTTCACCTTCACATCAGATGGAAAATGCCTTGTGGCAGAAGGTTCTACTTCTGTTGTCCCAACAGAAAAATAACAAGTTGGCTGTCAGTCCTGCCCCTGGCTGCTCTCTCAGCTCCAGATGTTGGTCTCAGGAAAACCATCCCTGATGGCAGCACAAATCTGCACCCTCAGGAAGACACATCTTACTCTTACATCTTTGCTCCAGTAAGATGCCACCTAGAATACCACACTGATGCATTCTGATGAATTAAAATTTGATTCCCGCAGAAAAAATGTCATTGTGATAAAAGCTAGGTTGAAACAAATTAAATTGCCTTGAGTTGGATTAATGCCCAGTTTGATCAAAAGTGCTCTTTAAAAAAAAAGTAAGTATTTCCATCTCAAAATTGGTAATTTTATTAGGTCATCCATGAACTTTCATTAACCTACATTTTAGAGGTCAGCCACTAAACCAAGTTATTAATTATACATGTAGACATAATTCTTAATTTCTAAAATAGTGGCAAAATAGAGCTCCACATGAAAAGAAAAATGAAGAGAGATTGATTAGGAAATTACCAGAAAAACAAAATCAGTACAAACAAATGTCTTAAAGAGGTGATTATAACGCAAAAACACAGTGAAAAATGACAAGTCCCAGAGAAAGAAATGATACAGATGAAGTTTTAAACATATAAACATATATAACATTTTCTGTCCTCTTCAAGAATACTGAGGATCAATAATAGAAAATGTAGCATTAGGGATTTCTGACTGAGCCCACAGGGAAGCACAGGCAATACCAAGCACAGGACATCAAGCCCCAGAATAACAACTTGCTCAAAGGCTTTTGTGCTGCATGAAACAAGTAATTTAGAAACACAAGACAAATGTTCCTTCAAAAAGAGATGGTGATTGATGGTTCATTTAGTGTACTATGCAAGCAGATCTTTGATCATCATTAACAGAAGGCCTCTAAAGGACAGATTTGAACATCAAATATCACTTTGCCTACTCAATGGTAATTTTATTTACAAGATTATTCCCATTATTTTCACTATTTTATAACCTTAAGGTGTTACAGGAACTAAGATCTAGGCTCTCTTTTTCATGAAATATGGACCAGATGAACTTTCAAGGTCTTTTCCAGCCTGGGCTGTGATTCTACTATTATGTGAAAATATTTCTTCTTATTTTTTTCTTATATTTTAAGAGCTTCAGTTTATATGTACTATTAAAATAATTAAATTCTTCCAAAAAAATGTAAAGATCCTGGCTGTGTGTCTGCACAGGTGGAACAAACATAGCATATGGGATAAATAACTCTTTGTGTCTGAGGTAGAAGAAGAAAATATGAAGTTAAGGAAGGTCAAGAACAGACTCAGAAAGGCTCAGAACAGAAGAACTGCTCTGAGTTTAATTTAATTTTTTTAAAATGAATGAAACAATTTGAAAAAAAGGAGTAGAGTGGTAAAGGATTTAGAAGAGGACAGAAATCATTAGTCCTAGCAGAATAAACAGAAATTTCTCTTTGTGGAAGAGAAACCTTAAAATGAAGTCTTTCTATTGTCCATAAAGCAAGTGGGATTCTGAATTTTAAAGTTCAGTTTTTAAAGGGGAGCAGGGTTTAAGGCTCAAACTTTATAAAAAATATTCTCCCAGTGCTGACCTGACCATCATGTATGTTAGTGAGGATGTGTTCACCTTGTTGAATGCAGCTTGGTGAACCTGGTGAACCATTGGTGCACCATTCTCTACTTGATGCCTGGATGAAGCACAGCACATTCAGAAGAGGGCCAGTGAACTGTTTCTGCTTTTCCCAACTCTGTTGGCAGGGGACTCTTCCTATGATGGCTGCAGAGTGGTGTTGACTGATTTCAGCACTTAACAGGCATCATTTTGTATCTCAAAACACAGTGTATTTTCCTACAGGTTTTGTCTTTCCCATGTCTCCAGTCTGCTAGGGCTGTAACAATACACAAAAAAAACCTGAAAAAAGAAAAAATATCTAATCTAAACCAACCAAAAAACCTAAATGATAGTAAGATGTTTAGTGATTTATCTTAAAGACAGTAAATGCTAACATTTTCAGATATAGCCACCAACTTATGGTGCTTCTCTCTCAGGCACAATGAAATGTGATTTCTCCTATGTCTTAGACTTCTTTAACTTCTGGCACAGTTACATGAAACTGTGAGAGTTTTCTGGCTTGCTTTACAGCTTGAAATGTGGGTACATGACCTTCTCTTCATAAATAACTTACATTCTTAACAGCAGCAGAAGCTCAACTGAGAAACTTGCTCCCAGAGGCTGTCACACTGTGCTGGTGGTCACTAAAGCCCTGAAAGATGTTTCAGCTGAGTGGGGTAAAATCTGTTTCTTGCCTTGGGCTGACCTTCTGAAAAAAAAAATTTGCTGTTTAGATCCATCTGAGAGTCTTGTCTGGTGGAATCCATTGTGCACCATCTCTACTAAATCCTAAGACAGGCATCAGTGTCTGAAGAGTGCCTGTGTTAAATACCTCTCATAGTCAGCCCTTACATCTTAAACCAAAGTCATTGCACATTTCAGCCCACAGAGATGTAGCTCCAGCTTTCTGTGCACCCTTTACCTCTGCCCCTCACTGCACAAGGAGATCAGGCCCAGGTGGGAAAGTTGCCCTGGCTGGAAGCCACTGGTGCTACACTGCATTGTCTCTGCAGCCTGGGGGGGTTGCTGCAGGTCAGTGCCATCTCCAGCCATCCTATCCCTCCTGTTCTTCACACAGGTCACCAAAGCCTTTGGCACCTTGGGGAAAAAGAAAGGGATGTCAGCTTTGGAAAGTGTTGTCAGGATCATCAGCCTCTCACTGCATCATTGAGGCATTGCAGAGAGGACACAAAAGGAACTTGGATCTATCCTTACACATTCGGCTTGTTGTTGGAGAATAAAATAATTAAAGTAATTTAAAACAAACCTTAATCTAAGACACCCTCACTGATTATATTTTTTCTTTTTTTGTCTTTGTTTTTTTTTTTTTATAGTAAAAGCATGTTTGTATCCCTTTTGATCAACAGTGTTAGCTACAATGACTTCATGGCCATTTGTTAAACTCAGCGTAACCTGTGCACCCCATAGAGACTGGGCACCTGTTTAAATAACCAAATCTTTCTTTTTTTCCACTACACAGCACTAAACAAGATCTATTCAAAATTTGAGAGAAATGGAAACCAAGATATATAAGAAAATTAAAAACTTTTCTAATATTTAAAAAAGAAGAGTTTCTCTGAGAGGAAAAAAACTCAACCAAATTTGAGTAGTGTTTTTTCAGGGTAAGCTATGCACCTCTGACACAAATACTGCCCATTTGTTCACCACAATAGGAAATGTTCCTTGCGGAGAAAATGCCATAGATTTTAAGAAATTGATGCCTTTTATTTACCCATGACTGCACTAAACAGACTTTTCAGTCTTTTCCAAACATTTATTTACATTAAACTGTGGTGTCACCTAATTCTCCTTAATTTTAAGATATCAACTGAACTAAAAACCTAATGGCTTGAGGTGCTGTGAGACCACTAGAACTTCTTCTCTAGATATGTAAATTTCCTTGTGTGACCACGGAGGAGTCTTGAATGCCTCAGACACAAGTGCAAACGAAGCTGGAGGGCTTTGGTTCAGTGTTGAAGCCACAGGGAGGAAGGGTTGGGGGCTGAATGTTTTCGCTCTTCTACAATAAACTTTTCCTTTGAGACTCCTGATTAACTCAGTCATTGATAGCAGACAGTGTTTTCCTTCTTTTGCTGATTAGAGCAATCAATTTTCTGTGGCCCTGGAGGAAAAACTGATACATAAATATTTGTTTTCCTTTGTTACGTCTCTAAAACTGGGCTTCTCATATCTGCTGGAAAGGAACATGGAATGGGGAGGAAAGGGGTGGGAGCAAATTCAAGTGTATGCAGTATTCTAAAGACTTGTTATGTTCCTTGTAACTTGACTCTCTTCAGATTAATAAAAAAGCTGGTAAGGCCACAATCTTATGTTGAATGTGGTGCGTACCAGCCTGAACATTTGTAACCTTTCTTTAGGCTCTGAATCAGATTGCGAAAGCTGATGTTCACATAACTAAACACTTTCCAAGACAAATGCCATCCGTGGCTGCTGCCTGCCTCAGCTTGCTGTGCTGGAGGTGATATTCATAGCACTGACCCCAGGAGGGGCTTGAAGGAAAGATACTCCCCAGCAGCTGAGGAATAGCAATACGAGTATTTCATGGCATGAAACGAATGTTGGAGCCTTATCCCTCCAAAAGGAGGGAATTGTGGGGAATTTCTGTAATATTGGGTTCACTACCTTCTTTCTTACTGGCCTGCATTCTTTCCAGTTATAAAAATTACCCAAGAATGGAGCAGCAGTGGAGCTCTGCCACAGCTTTCCTTCTGGTATGGGGAGGTTTGGATCTCCTTGCCCACAGTCCTGTGTTCTGGGGCAGAGTCAGCTGTGCCTCAGGAGCTGCTGGCAAAGCCTCACCAGAAATATGTGGGATCCAGGCACGTGACACAAGATTGCAAATGCAGTCCTGGTGCTTTGGTGCTCCTTTGTGTCCATTGCTCCTGCGTACTCCCAGAGGTTAGGAGCCCCTTGTTATCATTCCTTATTCTTGTTGAGGGGGCAGGATGCAAATACTGCAGTTGGGGTGCAGTTGACTGCCTGAACTATGCTTTAAACAGAGGTCATTTGAGTTAGAACTAGGTAAATAAACTGGCTGAGGCTGCTAAAATGTCCTTTAAATATTTGTTTACTTACTGCATTCCAGTGGTGTGGCTTACACACTATCACATCTACTTTTGTCAGTACAGGAAGAAAAGAAAACCATTCTTCTCTGCACTTAGAGTCTGGAAGCCAAGTATCTGTCTGGAACAACCTTGAGTGGCCAATTTATAGACATCCAGAAATACACATTTATAAAGAAGAGGCAGAAAGTCCCAACACTATACATAAAAAGGGGGATTGCTCCAGTGCCTTAAAAAGTAGAAACACGACACAAGGCAAAATTGTCTAGAAGATGTTAATAATAAGTTTTTAATCTGTTCTCTTAGAAGTAATTGTTTTCCTTAACTAAAAAAGGGTAAGGAAGACCCAGTATCCTACTAGGTATCAAGTTTACCTGTTTGAACACTATTTTAATAATATTTTTGCTATGGTTTACATATCCTTCCAAGTACAATTATTTTTCTCCCAAAAGCACAGTCTTTTGGCAGCCACCTCACACAACTCCATGAGATGGTGTATGTGAACATAAATTCTACTCTTGAAATGAAGTGGCTCATCATCTTTCAATGGGAAGTTATGGTAGGAAATAGTAAGAACTGACTTATGGATATGAACATTATTGACTACAAGATGGCAGACAGTCTCAGATAGTTCAGCACAGTTCAGCCAGAGGGATCAGATGATCCCAGAACACTGACAGAACTGGCACATGGAGCTAGAAGTCCAGTAGGAACCATTATAAATACACCCATCATATTGACTGTGGTAGCTTTTGACTAGAGAATAATAAACTTCTGAGCTATATTTAATGAAAGAAAAACATAAGTCAGGCATCGAGTGAACCATTTGTCAGTATTCACGATTTCTGAACAATTTTGAAGAAAGACATAAGTAGAGATGAGGAAGAAATGCAACAATACTTACCAAATATGGATCCTGCAAGGCTTATTTGGGAATTTTTGTGCTAAGCTATTCCTGGGTAAAGGGGATGAACCAGAGCCAAATCATCCAGGCTTGTTTAAAACACGCCTTTGGTCATGTCCTACATGAGAACTGAACTGGGATAGAGAAGATGGGGAAAATGGAAAGCAATCACCAGGAAATACTTCATCAGGAAAAAATGAGGTGTTGCTTCAAGAGGGTATCCATGGAGCTGCAAAGCTCCTTTTTCTTTTACAGAGATTGTTGTGAGATGGGGGCTGATTTAATATTTTAGTTGATAATTTTCCCATACAAAATGCATGTTCACAAACTTTGCTAAAAACAGCAGGGAGTAGAGGCAGAATCATCTTCAGAAGTAACATGTTTTAAGGATTAGGCACTGGGAGGTTCCCAGCGTTCTGAAGGCAAAGTACACGACTTTCAAAAGTCCAAATGCATGTTTTCTTTCTAGCCAAACTGTTCTCAAAAATGTAGTTTTGCTGAATGAGCTTGAGTCCCATGATACATTTACCTGCTGTTCTTTCCTTCTTCAGCACTGAATTTTTCCTTTTCTTGGTTTCTGAGTGTTTTTAAGTGATTCTCATGACAATCATTGGAAAGGAAGACCAAAAAAAAAAAAAATGCAAACAAAAAACATAATGAAATAAGAGGAAAAGATCTTGTGTTTCAAGATAGCAGCAAAAATGGGTAACTGGCTTGCTGAATCTTCCTTTGCTTTTTGGCAGGATTATGCAAACTGTTTTTAAGATTTAAGGCTGATTCATTCTGGAAAAGGTAGCTCCTACACAGGGTTTCAGACAGCTTGATGGGATAATGCATTTTCACTGATGCTTTGCAAAAAACCCTCAACATGTATCAGTAGCAGAGTTTTTGACAGCTAAGGGCGCCAGTGAGCTCTGCTGCACCCTCTCAGCTTGCACTGAGAGGGCTCAGCAGCAGCTGGTGCTCAATGGGAGCTTCAGGGGGGGATCTTGCCACATCATCCAGCTCTCATGTAACACAGCTCCTGGACCTCAGTTGTGGGAAAACGAGTTTTTGGGGGTACCCACAGGCAGTCAGGAGGATTACACTAATCAGTGCCAGTGCAGGGGACGAGATCTGAGTCTCTTATTGAAGAACGTGCCCGGGAAGAATCAAGGGGGTGTGTTTTCTGACGAGGATTTTTTAAGGGCAACTCGCCAAGCATTTCAGCAGCTAATTATATTGGGAGTTTATTTTTTGAAGTGTTTATAAGTGATCCAAAAAGAGGGAGGTTTGATTCTTCCACTTGACATGTGCCAAATATAATTGGAATGATCACACACTGGTCAGTCTGTGAACAAATTGGATTTGCAATTTTGGCAATCACTCGGCTTTTGAAAAGCACTCTGGAAATCAGGATGGTTTGTTTCATGCAATGCTGACAGTTTGTGAACAAAAAAAGAATAGAAAAATAAGCACTTTCTTGCTAAACAAATAAGATCTAGGATGAAATTTGAGTCTTTTGAAATTGATGGCAAAATTCCCACTGGCCATGATTTCACCCCAAATCTCTCAGCAGTGAACCTAGTAGTTCCTTGATCTGAAAAAAAAAAAAAAAAAAGTGCTATGAAAAGTAATCTTGTAAGTTCCCTTCTCTCCTTGCAATGATTACCAAATGTGTATGATCAAGCTGACACTGTTCTTCTAGAAAACCCCCATTACAGAAATTAGGAATCGAGGGAAGTCAGTATTTTCTTTAGGTCAATAACATAATGGCAAGGGAAATGTCTAAAAGAGCTTAAAACAAAGGCTGAGGACTTTTTCTGTTCTATCATTGATATTCTTGGCCATCTGGCCCCTTAACTTTATCAGCCTGTCATTCTGAAAATCTGGTTTAAGATCAGTTTTTTTCTAGTAATTTTTCTAGCAAAAGTACTTTTCCTCCTTATGCACTCTCCTAAATCATCCCTCTTCTTCCTTTTTAAAGTCTGTGGAGATTGCTTTTTAAAAGAACTAAGGAGAAATTGGGAAATTAGAAAAAATTATTGTTTTGAATATTGATATTTCATCTGTTGCAATTATTTATAATTTGAATTAATTATATTTTAACACTTTTATTATTTTAAATTTGATGATTCTTAAAATATATTAATTAGCAATTAAAAACTATGGGACTAAAAACCAGGGGGGGTTAAACTGTTTATTTTGGCCCCTAATTTAGCAAAGAAACCTGATTCCCCATTAAGTGTAAACTTCTATTGAAGTCCAGCGTGACTTTAACATCTTATATGTATTTGTCAAAAAAAATGTAATATATCTATAGATCTTTCACCTATAGAGCATCACACTGAATTTTAGATTGCCACTGTCCCTATCAAGTAACATTTACTCTAGGTTTTACTATTATCAGCTCAGCTCTTTTGACTTTTGTGGCAGCAAAGTAAAAAAAAAAAACTAAATTGCTTTAGGTACTTCTCTCAGTGTTGGATTCTTTTCTAATTCAGACTTCCAGATTCAATGATTGTAACAGTTTTTTTCAATGAAAAAGTGGATAAAAATTGCTTTCAAAACAGTTTATTAACCCAACTGGCTAAGCAAAATGTCCATCTATGAAAAGGCAAGTTAACTATTGCTTGGTTGCTGCCACTGACAAAGTTTAGCCCATCTTAGAGCAAGAATCCTGCTGAAATGAACTGAGCCATCAGAGTTCTGCATTTTTGAATGTCAGCCAAACTGTATTCAAAATGTACTCCTTTCATGGATACTCTCCCTACTGTATATTATTTCCTCAGTACATTTTATTCCATAATATGAAGTACAGATGCTCACTTAATGATCAGAAATATAAAAATGTAGAAGCATATTAAAATCTGTGGAACTCATACTAATGTTAGCATTTGAACATCACATGAGCTTGCAGAAAGGGCCACCAGGTCATGTAAATAAATGACTTGCATTGGATTTGTGTAGTTATAGAATCACCTGAGATGCCAAGATATTCTGCACTTCTTTGCAAAAAAATCTGGGTAGCTCGGTGCAGCCCCTGTATCACAGTAGTGATGTGCACACAAATATCTGAGAGCAAAAGTATCAATGAGCAACTTTGTCCCTTTCTTGCCTGTATGCTGGATTTTGTATTGAGCTAAGAAGTGTATTTTAATTTGATTCTGCTGAGCTGATGCCCAAAAGCAAGGAGGAAAACAAACATTCCAGGACAGTGAATGAAAAGAAATAGGCATTCTTGCTTGCTTCTGGTGGATTTTGGAAATCACAAGCACTGGGGGTAGGTGTGCAGGGGCCAAAAGAAGAACTGTTTCGTTGAGTTTTGCATGGTCCATGGCTACTCTCTGCTGAGTTCTTCCTACTGTGGCTGCTGCCATTCCTGCTGCAGACTCACCCTGCCCAGCACTCAGGGTGGCTCTTAATCCACAGGAGGGAAAGTTCTGCTTTCAAAAATTACAGACAGCTTTGCCTGTGACAGCATTTTTCTTGAGATGGCTTTCAAGTTTTAACTATATTTCTGGCTTCACAGAACACCACAGGTTTCTGTGCAACCCTTATGTGTGGGGCCTTGCCAATATTTGGGCTGTGCCAATTTTAGGCTTTTGGCTTTATGGGAAGAACATGAGGAGAAATAAAAGGATGTTTAATATAATTTGGAACTCAAAAGAACAACAGATATCTCTTCCATTAATCCTTAGTTTATGGGAGCGAATGGATTGTTCAGTTCTTCTGCTGTCTTCCTCCAAAATTACTAAAGCTGACTCCCAAAATAAAATGAGGCTGACGCATGAACCACAAAATGTTTTGATTAATTAATTGGTGGTACCAGTCTTCTGATATAAACATTTTTTCACCTTCTATTCTATGGCTTCTTCCCAAGTTCATGCCTTCCCTTAACTTGTCTAACTTCCCATTTTCCCACACATTCCAGCACTGTCTGGCAGTGTCACTGTAGTTCCTCTTTACTGAAGCAGACTGATGGGACCCTGTTAATTTGTTAGATATTATTAACCCTCTTTATTTATCTGGAGTCACAAGATCTTCTTCCAGAAGTGACCTATGCCTTACTCCTTTCTTGGTGTCTGACAGGACTTGGGCTTTGACTCTACCTGCTCCCTGTGCATGAGAAATTATCTGGGCAGTAACATCCTCTATGTCTCCCAAGCACTTATGAAGAGGCCTTGGTCAGCTCCTCATACTGTCCCAAGGACATTAATTTCATTTAGCATGTACAAAGTTTTAGGGAAAACAAAACCCCAACATAAGAGGATGGTAAACACAGATACTTAGAGCTAATACAGAGCCCATTGATGTTCTTGCTGATATCAATGGTTTCTTTTAATCTGTGATTTTCTTGGGGCTGTGCCTGCTGCAACCCTATGGTTGTTGACACATTAGCCAGTAGCTGTGTAATTCTAATGTCCTTTACTTTATCCTAAACTCTTCAAATATGTTCAATGAGGCAGCTAATTTCTTAAAAGAAGAATGTCCTTAGGCATTCAATAGAAAGCTCTCCAAAGTTAATTCCTATTGATTTCAAGAACAATTGGATCAAACCTTTTTAGCATATAAGGTATTTCATTGTAGGTTCCTTTTTAGGTTATTTTCATTTTACTATTTGCTAAAGGACAACATTGGAAAAGCAGCAAAAATGAGCCTTTTTTAATTGCTTTTTTTTTTTCTATTGGCAACGAGAACCTTTGATTCTGTATTTATCATTCATGTGATACTGCTTTCCACAGATGTTTTAAATTAAATAGGATGTGTAGCATCTGTGTACTCTCACCAGCAAACAGGCAGCACCCAAACATGCCAAACAAGAAGGTGCTTTTGCTTGGCCTGGTCTCCTGTTAGTTTTGGACCTAGTAAGAACAAACTGTGACCATTTTTAATGCCTGTAAGAGCGACCCATTTGCTGTTTGCTTGCTTTAGTGTAAGTCAGGCAGGTGCTTAGGCAACAGTGCCTTTCTGAAAAAGAACGGCATGAAGGCAATAGAACCTTGCACAGAATTCCACTCTGAATTTATCACTCTTCCCCCACCATGTTCCCACAGTAAGGATGCTTATTTTTAACCTTTTTTTCCCCCCTTTCCCACGTTCTAACTGGTTTTTGATAACATACATATAATTGTGAAAATAAAAAGGGGTCAGAGGTTTGCTTTTGGAGTGGTAGATGCCCAGGACAGCTGGGGTTCATCCAAGACAGCAAGTCTTTAGGATACAGCCTCAATAATTTTGTGGGCACATACTAATATCACAAATAATTTGCTTCGACTTCCTTTAACAGGATGGAGACCACAGGGAGCTCAGCCTGTTACCATGCTGCCCCTTTAGGTAAGGGACTAGCACAAACCCACTGTTCAGAAGCTGTAGGTTGAGCAGGCTGCATCAACACAGAGAATCTATCAGGAGTGGTTTAGAAACAGGCTTCCTTCTCAAACATGCCCATGTTCAGTTCCTTCCATTTATTAGTCCTTGAAGTGTTTTGAACACAGAGTGTTCCTCACCTTGCACTTAGTGAAAAGTAAGTGGCAAGGCTGGCTCAACCAAGAAATTGCATCCAGTGAGTGGCAGACTGGGGATGGACACAAAAGCCTGGCTTCTTTTCTCTCTCTCTGTTGCTTTGCCATTTTCCCAGCCTGGTAGCCTGGTCCTTGATAACTTCTGTTTGCAAAAATGTGAGAACAAAACTTCATATTCCTTTTTAATGAGAGGCTGCTTGATTCCATATAACATCTCTAATGTGACAGCTGCATAAAACATCTGAATTCAAGAGTATAATAGACAAGATTTTCAGATTTTGAGACCAAACTTACCTCTGTTTACCTAGAGAAGGCATAATTTTAGCAGAGGTTATTTACATTTCTGCATTGACCTCAGAAAATCACTTTATTCTTACACATAGGGAGAATTTTTCTCTGCTGGTTCATTCCTTGGCCTCCTTCTGAGTACACAAATATGGAAGTTTATTTCATATAAGGGGACAAAATATACTTTTACAATAGAAAGCAACATTATTTGCTTTGGTCCTGTTTTGGTTTCATGGGTTAGCACTGGTGAAGGAATTATACCCAGGCACCCAAGTTAAATCAGGCCTACATCATATCTGTACCCTCAGTTATATTTGGCAATGTACAAATATGTTAAAAGTCATGGGAAGTGAACAGACCTCGAAAAAATATGGACCCTCCAAATGTTGATATCATTGCTGTAAACTTTTTCATTGCTCTGGTATTTGGAGTACTCTACACTGTTTAATTTGAGCTATTAACATTCCAAATGAAAGTAGCAAGAACTCCACCATAAGTTTATCTTTCTTTGACTAATCTTAACATGCACCCAAGTCTCTGTCTCGCTTTCCAAGAACCACATGGTACAGTTATATTTCAGAAGCATGTTATCTGTGCTGTCTGCTTTAGCCATTTCTACTGACACTGCCTAAGTGGCCCCCCCTGGAAGCTCTTACCTCTCCCCAGTGACTATGTAGGGAGTTTGCTCTTCTAATTTTTCTCTGCTGAATCCGAGAAAATTAGATCTTACAGTAGACTAAACCAAACTATGCCTATAAATCCACCAGTGTCAAGTTATAGTTTTGATCCTTTAAATCTTATTCATGCAAGTAAATCAGCAATGCTGTTTGTGGAGTGGAAGACTAGCAAAGCTATGTTATTAAAGGTCACGAGACCAGGACTTCAGAACTTCTATGGCTGTTGCTCCACTCAACCTTAAAATTCTCAAGCTCTGCCCCTTCCCTCCATTTCTGTTTTTTAGCCAATTTTTAAGTAATATTCCCAGCACAATATAATCCTGAACTTCAAAGAAGGCTTTTTTTTTTTTTTTTACAGCTGTAGTAAAAGCACAGTTATGAAAATAAACGTCAGCTAATATAATAATGATGGAAAGGGCAAGACACAGTATAATCCAATCAAAGAGGTTCACTCTGGCTTTACTTCTTCACCAAAGGCCACATATGGATACACACACGTGCAGAGGCACTCACTGAACCTCTACAGAATCTACCCCAGCTTACCCAGCCCCTGCACTTTATTACTGACTGATACAGTAAAGCCTTTAGGCATTAATCTAAAAAAAATGCAACAAGTATTTTTAAAAAGATACTGAAGAACAGGATTTAAAAGAATCTTCTTTCTCTGCAACCACAGATCCAGGTGGCTTCCATGTGTTTTCCTTTAACATTCAAATCTGACATGTCAGTGCATTTTCTGTACTACAGACAATTACTAGACTGATGTATTGCTCGTGTCAGAAAAATAATGCCAGGTGAAGAAAAAAGGGAAGTACTATGATTACAGAGCACCCATTTACAGCTTATGGCATCTCTGATGCACAATTATACCTCAGGGATTTCTATCCCTTTTTATTTCAGTTGTAAAGTTTGTTTTCTGTGAAAGGCCATGAAATGCACAAACATAAACTTAAGGGCAATGTGTATGAAAATTACAGATACACTGCAGGGTGAAAAACTATGGGAAACAGTAGAAGAAAAGTCTCAGGGGGCTGGAACACCTCAAAAACGCTTGAAGAAAAATTATTTTTGTCAATCCAAACAGTTCCTATTTCAGAGATTTTTAAAAATGGGCAATTCTCGTGGAAGGGAGTGTTTTGTGGAAAATTCTTTTCTGTTGAAAAAACGACTTTTGGCAAAACCAAAATGCACAGCTGTGGTTTAAAGAAGCGGAGGATACCACACATCAAGAAGAGCACATTTCCCTTTCAGCACCCAGAAACTGGGACATTGGCATCCATACACGTCTCAATACTTGTGCAAGGACAGTCCCTTGCTGTCATCATTTCAATAATGCAGGTCTGTACATGGTATGTGATAGCTGTTTGTCTGGGGTGCTGCTTAGTAAAACGTTGTATGGGGAAAGATTTGCACCTCCTGAAGCATGTGTGGGATGAAGGCACATCTAGCTCAGGTACTCAGAGTATCTGCTGGCCTCACCTGCTGAACTAAAAATCTGTTTAAATTATACCATCGTTTCAAATAAAGTTAATTCTGGCCCCAAAGAGAAAAAAGTAATATTTTATGCTTATATAGTTCATTGATCTCAGAGGGAGCTGGTCACCAAATTCCTCTTAGCAGTAGAAAGTAGTGGGATGGTCCCAGTATTTTACACAGTTATGCAAATTGAAAGGTTCTGTAATGAGAAAAAGATAAAGACAACAATAGGCAGCTTTAGAGAGTTAAGCACAAGCACTTGATTTTAAAGGGAAGATGCTTTTTTTTTTTCAGGGTGCCAGCCATGTTATACAGGTGTTTCTCCAAGATAAGAACACAAGGCTCAAGAGGACTGTACAAAATCCCCTGGAGAAGGTTGAAGTGAATACTTGGTGGCTGCTTCAGAGTACATGGGGAGTGCACTGAAAGAAAGGAGAAAGGAAAAAGAAAAACTGTAGCCAGGCAATCTGACAAGCCCATGGACAACACTACACGCAGACTTTGCAGGACATACAGGCAAAAATAAAGATTTAGGTAGGAGAGAGGAATAAACATTCCTTGATATTTTAATCCTTCTCTGAATGTATCTCTAATAAGGGATTTGAAGAAAGTCAATTTTGCATGACTGGTCATAGGTTCTTAGATGAAGGGATATTTTTTTTTCTGTGTAAAATGCATCTGAGTTTATCTTGCCAAGTCATCTGGAAGCAACAAAGTGCAACCATGGGATTCAGTTCATTAATTCAGATTAAAACATTATGATACTCTTTGCTACAAAAGGATGATTCAAAGTTCAGATTCACCATGGAATCCTGGTTGCTTTCAAAAGCTTTAATTTATCATGCATTGTTTCCTTAGATTTTTAGGTTTCAAGTAACACTCCAGAGGACCAATTCCCTTCTCTTTCCTTCTTCCAAAAGTTACTAAGGGATGTAATATATTGAGAAGCCAAGGCACCAGGAGGGACTAACCATGTTGCTCATGCTTTCTGTTGATTCTACTTATGGCACCATCTAAGCCAGTATAAATAAGGGTCATAAAGAATGATTCTATCATGGAAGGTAGGATCTATACTCAGTTTCCCAGACACAAAGAAAATACTTTCATAATAAGAAAATATCTTTGTGGTTCAGTAAAGAGTGAAGTTCTCTAGTTTTTGAGCAGTGCATAGCACCATTACAGAAAGCAGGCATGGACCCCTGATGAACTGTTTCCAGAAGGAAGTGTGAAAATGGTCTGAGGAAGATCCTGAAATTTTACTGTTTTCCAGGAAATCAGCTGAGAAAACCTTCAACGATTTTAGAAATAAATTCTGATGTGTTGCACTGTCCAAAATCATCTTTCCATTGAAGGCAATGGCAATGCTCTTTTGGATTTCAGTGGCTATCTGATAAAGGTACAACTGTTGATACAGAAAATCAACATAAAAAATAGTATTACATGATTAATTTTGTGCTAAGACATGTCAGACCAGATTTGTTAAGATGTATTAATTGCTCAGCTGACATTGAACTAAGTAGAGGCAGACAGTGCAGCAACACTCCTCTGAAATATCTGCATCAGATTAGTTGACTTAAATCTTAAAGCCATTATATAAATCCTTGTGCCCAACTAGTACTTTAGATCACTTGGACTGATCATGTTTCTATGTTTCATTGAAGCAGTAGCCTCTAACATACAATGACTTTTTCATCTAAAGTTACATGTTTGCTATCTATTAACATTATGATTTTTGGTTTAGCTTTTGCTACCTGCAGAAAACTTTGGAAAACAATATGCAGAATCTATGGAAATTAGGCATTTATTTAGACAATTCAGAAATTCAAGGCTTATTACTCTGCTGACTCCATTAACCTTTACTTACCTCATAGGCTACACAGTTCAGACACCTATTCTGGTTTTCAAGGCAGCTTATAAGATACTTCCACTAAAATCCAGAAAGGAACTCTCCATCTATCTTGGAGGTGCATGACTTGCTTTAAAACAGCCTGGGATTTGCAAGGGAAGAATGACTTTTTTATCTCTGTGACAGAAATCCCAGCTGACAGCCCTGTTTACACTACAGAAAATAATGACTGCTGACAGTCTCAAGGACCACCCGGTGGGTTATTTACATTTGAAACATTTGAAATCAACTCTGTTTAGATAATGTTTCAGTTTTGAATCTGGCTTGCCTGCACATGTTGCTTGTAGGCTTTATTAAAGCTAGTACATCTCATTGGAACTGTAATCAATAATGTCCCAGTTTCATACTGTCAGCCAGGATCTATTAACGTGGAATTGCTGAGTTACATGTTAAACAATTTGTCCATTTGGATTTTGGAGCCCAGTTGTTAAGAGGAAACTCTTCATGTTTAAGAAAACTGGCATTTTGAAAATGTAAATGAATTAGTCTTTTTATTCTAACATCATGCTCAGGAGAAGTAGATAAATACAATTTTTTTCTATTAAAACATGTAAAAAGAAAGATATTCCAGATTACCTGAGTTTCTTAGGCTTTGGATGTACACTGTTGCTAGATATCATCAGCAAGTAATATTTTTAAATAAAGATAACCCATTTAGCGATATATGATTTAAGAAGTTTGAATAAATAACAACTTCTCATGAGATGTGTATTTTCTTCAGTTCAGGAAGTTCTCTTTTCAGCTCTTTGTTTTACCAAGAATATTTCAAAACTGATCAAAGAATAACTTGAAGGGTGTTAAATTAATCTAATCTTGTTCTCTGAATAAGAAGTTAGATACATACATATTTTTAACCAGCATTTGTCTTAGTACCTAAAAAGGCAATGATGAAATAAGCAGATAGCTTGAGTGTGCCAAAATTATCAAATAAGATTAATATCCCATATTAATTCCTATTACCAAAGTAGATATGAACTTATATTCCTGGTAATTATCTCTTTCCCTTTCTTAGATTTTTCATTCTTCATTCCCAGTGGCAGTGATCCATAGCTTCAGTTCACATTCCAGTTTGCAAACACTGGTTAATAGGATATTAAATTGTGTCTCCTTTAATTTAGCAGGTTATGGAGAAAAAATTGTACTTATTTTTAAAATTCAAGTATAAAGGATTTATAAACAGAGTTCATCCTGAGGGATTCATTACAAAATGACATTAGGATGGCAGTCTCATGAAACAAGTTAATCTTCTGTCTGTGCTGCAGACTCCAGAAAGTACTCTAGAAGGTACTTCAAACAACCCACCTCTTTTAACTGACTGCTTTGGAAAACCAGACATCCTACCTGGGAGGACTCCTAAACATTTATGAACAGGTGCCTGGAAGTCAATGGCACAAATCTAGGCATATGTTCAAAAATAAAAGTGCTCTTTGAATGATGTGTTGGTTGGTGCTGAATCTGCTTTCCTTCCACTTTAGGGCAAATGCAAGGTCCTGCACCTGGATCAGGGAAATACCAAGCACAAGTACAGGCTGGGCAAAGAATGGTTTGAGAGCAGCCGTGGGGAAGAGGATTTGGGGGTGCTGGATAAAAAGCTTGGTGTGACCAAGCAATGTCACTTGCAGCCCAGGGAGACAAAGGCATCCTGAGTTGCACCAAGAGCAGCATGGCCAGCAATTCTTGAGAGGTGGTTCTATCCCTTTAATTTGCTCTTGTGAGAGCCCACCTGGAAGTCTGTGTCCAGCTCTGGGGCCCCAGCATATGAAAGACATGGACCTGCTGGAGTAAGTCCAAAGGAGAGCCAATGAAATGATCAGGGCTGGAGAATCTCTTCTAGGAAAATAGGCTTTGAGAGAGTTGGGGTTGTTCAGCCTGGAGAAGGCTGCAGGGACATCTTAGAGCACCTTCCAGTACCTAAAGGGGGCCTGTAAGAGAGCTGGGGAGGAGCTTTTTAACAAGGGCATGCAGTGATAGAACAAAGGGGAATGGCCTTAAGCTGAAGGAGAGCAGGTTTAAATTAGGTATTAGCTATAAATTCTTCACTGTGAGGGTGGTGAGGCACTGGGCCAGGTTTCCCAGTGGAGTTTGGCTGCCCCATCCCTGAAAAATGTTCAAAGATAGATTGGATGGAGCTTGGAGCAACCTGGTTTAGTGGATGGTCTCCCTGCCTATTGCAGGGGTTTGGAACTAGATGATTTTTAAGATGGTCCCTTCCAACCCAAGTCATTCTATGATTCTATGATTCTACTTTTGGTTTTTAGCATTTATCATCCGTGCAATGAATGTTATGCTATAGAAAGGTACCTCTGGGCATCAGAAGGTAAAGCCCTGCTACAAGAGAAAATTCTTAGTGTCATGAAATACTCCAGCTTAAGCTAAGGTAATGTTCCAAAACTTAAGGAGGCAAAATGAGGAGGTAGCTGTAGAATTTTACTTTTTATCCAGTAAATTCTTTTTTTTTATGCAATCAAAAGAGCAATTGTGACTAGGAATCTTGAAAAAGAAACTCTGTTTCCTTTGGCTGCCATAGTCACGACCAGACTCTAAGGGATCTATAGGAAAAGAAGCTGCTGCTGTGCATAGGAAAATACCAAGCTCAGGGCTGCTTCAGGGCTTGGGTTGTAACAGGCTTTAAATATGTGAGATGGCTTTTTAAAGGACAGAAATAACTGACCAGAAAAACACATAAATGGTACACAACAAAAGAATTCTTAGCATGGACTGATGCAAAGCAAGGATCCTTTCTGGTAAGAACGTGAGCAACTGGAAACCTACATTGAGAGAACACATTGCTTGAGAGTGTGATTGCCACACAGAAAATACTGATTGGATTGTTTTCAGAGGCTTAGAAATACATCAATTATCTCTGTTTTACACCGTAGATTGATCAGCAGTATGGCTGCTAGTAAAGTCAGGAGAATAATGTAGATTTTAAGTAATTATAGCACCATTTAACATTTAGTATGCCTCAAGCTACCAAAAGAATCCCACTGATGTAAAATCAGCTGGAACAGGCCCAAGTGTTTTCAGCATTCCCAGAAGGAAATAAGGGGTTAGTCTGAAAAGCATGAAATCAGATATGCAGAAGGAGTGATTCAAAACACATCAAATACAATCTTCAGCTTCAAAATCTTAAAACAGCTTGTCCTGGTTCACATTTGTAAGAATCTGATGGCTGTCACGAAACCAATTTCAGTAAGAGACTGATGTTTTGAATTTCTGGCTTAACTGTGGCCTTAATTTTGACATCAGATATGACAGAAGGAAATTGGGAAAATTAAAAAACAAGACACACTAATGGGAATACAAGGCTGACAGCAAGTAATAGCCCGAGACAGGTTTTAGAAGGTACTGGATCTAGTTTCTACAAAAAATGAGCACCACAGAATGTTTGAGACAAATTAGACCGAGTATTTTAACAGACATCACCTCTGCTTCAAAATAGTTCATTTTGACTCAAATTTTTGCAGTTGATAAAATATTAAAGAATGGCACCTATTTAAGCAACTTGATATTTAGTTATCAAAAATGTCTCCCAAGCAGCTGGAACTGTCAATCTGTGACAATACTTTTGCATCCAGATGCTTTATTTATTTCCCTCAGGAGCATCATCTAAATTTATTGGGAGGCATAAACTCACATTAAGTTGGCATGAAATTAGAATCCAAAAAGATTTAAAACTCTTGGAGAAAAGGATTTGATTAGCATTTGCATTTGGAAAATAAAATTAAAATGTTGGAAACCAGAAAAGGCACTGCAATATTGTGAAAAAACAGAATGTTCAGAAACTCAGAAGTCTATTAATGTTTGTTGTGAGACTATGTATCTGCTTTGACAGAACAATAATATTCATTTACAGGAATGATGTGAGCATTTAGGTTGCTAAAGCTAGGTGACTAGTCATTTTTTTCTTTTTTCCTCCCAAACTAACTGTGGTGCAATGGTTAGCATTACTCAGATGCTTAGAGGGAGGCCACAGTGAGGTTAGGTTTAGTTCCCTTGGACACTGTCAAACAGTCCTCAGGCATTCAGCAGGTCAGATACTAACTGGCCACACATAGCACAGGAATAGCACAAGACTGGAGAAGGATACACAGGTAGAAAAGAAGGAAGGAGAAGAAACTCTTTGCTTCAAAATGTCTTAAACCATAAAATTATTTTAACTATGATTATTGCTTTTGTGGATGGAATAAATTGTATTCAAGCAGTCCATGGAAACACTTCATATAGCTAGAATACCCTTCAGGCTCATATTACCACTACAGACAATGTCCTCAGGCTGGCCAAGCAAAGCAGCTCCTCAGCCTTCAGCGAGGCAGATCTTCCATGTGGCATTCAGCTCCTCCAGGCCCTGCCCAGGCTGCTTTCTCTGCTTGTAGGAGACACTCCTGTATAAACAAATTCTCCAGCCAAAGGCTAGAAATAGGCATATAAGCATGTTAGGAGTGTTTGCCTCTTTCAGGATGCCAAATGGAATGAGAACCTTCCCAGGTAAAGGCTCAGGAGCCATTGAAGAGAACTCCAAAGTGGTGCTACCTGTAAGTAACGCAAAGGCAGATGCAAAGGCTCATCTTAGCAATGCAGGATTTCTCTGCAGTCTTCAATTATCAGACTTTTGTCTGATTATTTTTGTCAATTATTTTTCTTTTTACTGTCAAAAAACAGATGTAGCTAAAGACTTACAGAATAGAAAGCAGATATAGAATATTATGGATATTAATCTAGCACAAGGATTAGCATGCTTTAGTTTATATGCTCCTGACATTTAAGGAGCTATTTGCACTTAATATTAGATGAAATTAACTAAAAAATCTTTTCCAAAGAATGAAGCTTACCATTTCTTTTTATTTATTTTTTTTACATTAGTTATGGCATGGGAAAAGCCCAAGGGGTTTTCTTTGTAGTAATTCTAATTCAATTAAGAGCAAGAACCAATTAAAAAGTCAAATGGTTTCCCATGAACTTTTAGACTGAAGTGTTGGATAAATTTAGATTCCAAATAAAAACTAATTTGATTTCAAAATGTTCTGGCCAAATTTTTCAGAAATGGATGCTTATAGGTAGGACGCTGTGTCTATGTTTTTAGGTAATACAGAAGAAAGGAGTAAATTTCAAAAATTCTCTGCATCTAGGTACCCTCAATAAATCAACATGAATATGTGACGTTTAGCTCCCTTCCTATCACAATTCAATTAAAGAAAAAATGCAAATATGAACAACTTTTTTGTCTTTCTTAAGATCCTAGGCATAGGCTATGTATAGAATTGACAGAAATGTATGCAGAATGGATTCAAGTCTCTAAAACTTGATTTGATCTATAAAAATCTGGCTTCAAAATTTAACAATTCTAAAATAACCACCCAGTATGTGTGTCTGTTTGTGTGTGTGTGCACATAGAGTGAGACAGAGCACTTAATCAAAAAAGACCTGCCTGAGAAGTTTTTGTGAAAGGTTCAGTAAACAGGAGTGTTTGGCCTGATATGAAAAGGGAGATTGGGATTACATGTTTACTTGTTTCTGAAGACCTGGAGATATTAGCCATGATGGAACTTTACACCTGCACATAACAGAAATATTTTTGGTCTGCAATGACCTCCAAGAAAAAAAAAACAACAAATGGAGGTGGAAAAGTTTTCCAATTATACCTATTACCAAAGCAACTTTTAAAATCATGAGTTAAAGCTAAAATAATGCTAAAGGAACAGAATTCTTTAATGTTTCATAAATAATATAATATGAATGATGTCTAATTATGTTTTTGGCCACATATTTAAAGTATCCCAAACAAAGAGATAAAATTATATAAGCTACCAAAGATATTAGGAATCACAGAATCACAGACTGGGTAAGGTTGGAAGGAAACACAGTGGGTCCTCTGTTCAGCCTGGAAAACAGCAGACTGAGGGGAGATCTCATTGAAGTCTTTGACTTCCTCATGAGGAGAAGAGGAGGGGCAGACACTGATTTCTGTGGTGACCAGAGACAGAATCCAATGGAACAGCCTGAGGTTATGTCAGGGGAGGTTTAGGTTGAATATTAAAAACAGGTTCTGCACCCAGAGGGTGTATGGGCACTGGAACAGGCTCCCCAGGGAAATGTTCACAGCACCAAGCCTGACAGAGTTCAAGAAGTGCTCTTGGGCACTCTTGGGGATGGTGCTATGTAGGGACAGGAGCTGTACTCAATGATTTTTGTGGGTCCCTTCCAACAGAACTGATTCTATGATTCTGGGATTCTGTGATTCTGTGATTCTGTGATCTGGTCCAAGTCCCCTCCAAGCAGGGTCATCCTAGAGCATACTACATAGGAATCCACAGCCTCTCTGGGCAATCTGTTCCAGTGCTCAGTCACCCACACAGTGAAGAAGTTCTTCCTCATGTTCAGGTGGAACTTCCTGTGCATCAGTTTCTGCCCATTGCCTCTTCTCCTATTGCTTGGCACCACCAAGAAGAGCCTGGTCCACCCTCTTGTCACCCTCCCTTCAGATGCTGACAGACACTGATGAGGTCCCCTCTCAGTCATCTCTCCTGGGGTGGAAAGGCCCAGCTCCCTCAGCCTTTCCTCCTAAGAGAGATGCTCCAGTCCCTCAGTCATCTTTGTAGCCCTCCATTGGACCTGCTCCAGGTGCTCCACGTCTCTCTTGTCCTGAGGAGCCCAGAACTGGACACAGCACTCCAGATGTTCCTCACCAGGGCTGAGCAGGACAGGATCAGCTCCTGTGACCTGCTGGCAAAGCTCTTCCCAATGCACCCAGGATACCTTTGGCCTTCTTGGCCACAAGGACACAGCTGGCTCATGAGCAGCTTGTTGTCCACCAGGACCCCCAGGTCCTTCTCCACGGAGCTGCTTCCCAGCAGATCAGCCCCCAGCCCGTACAGGTCCATGGGGTTGTTCCCTTCCAGCTGCAGGACCCTGAATTGGCCTTTGTTGAATTTCACAGTTCTCTCCAACCCATTGAGGTGCTTCTGAGGGGCTGCACAGCCCTCTGGGGTACCAGCCACTCCTCACAGATTTGTGTTGTCAGTGAACTTGCTGAGGATGTATCTGCCCCTTAATCTAAGTCAGTAACAAATAAGTTTTGGTAAATTACAAAATTGTGAGCTCAGTATTGAAGCTTGGGGGACACCACTAGTGACAGGCCTCCAACTATACCCCATGCCACTCATTACAGCCCTTTGGGATCTGCTGTTTAGCCAGTTCTCAATAAACTGAAAACGATTTTCAAAACAATTTTTTAAATCTCTGAAACCATAGATACTATTTTAAATAGTTAATTCAAGTGGATGTATTAATCAAAATAGATGTGAAAGAAAGATCTTTTGACAATAGTCACACACAGTTTTTCTGTTGAACACAGAACACGTAGTTGTAACTATGACCCTTCAGGGATCACCTTGCTCAAAATAAAGCCCATGAGGACTGATAGGAAACTGAGCTGCCATATATAAATAAAATCACAAAATAAATATGGAAAGTACTTGTAATGTATGTCTAGAAATTGCTGTATATAAATTAACTCTGTTTCAACAATAAAAATAGTTGTTTTATATGCTGAAGGTAACTGCTTATTGAACCTGCTCAACCACAGCAGAAGTACTTCACCTGTAATCTCTGCCTTTTACTAAGTATCCCCTTGAGGAAATCCCATGGCTCCATAACCCATTTTTTCTCTTCCAGAACAGATTGCCACTGATTTGGTGCTGCAGACATCTATCCTACCCTCCCAGCCCCCACTAACAGCTGGATACCAGGCACCTCATAACTCATTAAATACTTTGTGCCACAGGCACCATCTTCTTCAGTATCTTTCTTCTGGATCTGGTCTGGCATCCTGTAGCAAAGGAACACGTACATGGATGTTCATTGATGGAAAAGCTCTCTCACCAGAACAGGTGTCTCATGGGTGACTCTGTGTATCTCTTGGCCTTTGTTCCTAGACCTGCTGCAGAGAACCTGAGATACAACCTGAGCTGCTCCTTACAGAGCTCTTAGTTTACTGAAATGTGCAGACTGACTTTTACTGTAAAGTGTTTTTACTGCAAAATCACTTCTGGAATTAGCCTAAGCCCACTGACGTGAGCTGCTCCAGCCTGTGTCAATGACATTTGGAATCAAGCACTGGAGTTCAGTAGTGCTTCATGGTTTGTTTTCGACAACCAATGACTTTTCTTGCATTAGGCTGATTTGCTAAATCTTCTCTTTCCTATATTATACTTAAATGAAGTAAGATACATTCCAGTTATAAGATATCCTTTCCTTTTAATATTTCCCCCTCAAAATGCAGCTTGGATTTAGTAATTAATCAGTGATATCTTGCAGAGTCTGCAGACTATCATGAACACTGAGATTAGGCAATACACGTTTTTCCCCAAACTCAGCTAAAACAATCCAAGAAACTGAATTTACATAAACAATAAAAAGATTTTACTGAGCAAGCTCATAAATTCTGACAGTTTCATGGAAGAAGACACTTGAGATGATTTAAGAAGCTTAACAACTCTACATAAAGGCAAGTACACTGGCTGAAAAAGCAGCCAGCATTCTGGAAAGGACTAATGAAATATTACAGTGTAATTCTGCTGGTGGATGCTTCAGCTTATACTGTATAACTAAAGTGCAGCAACAGGATATCATAGATGCAGGAGTTATGCTTTGTGAATATGTGACAGTATCTAGCTTCTGGGACTATCACACTATTATAAATCCTGTTCACTGAGTCCTAATTTGATGTTTTCTGGCTTAAGAAGAGATAGATGCAGTCTGTCAAAGACAGGTAAGCACAGAACCTGTTTTCTCACCTAACATTGGCAGATGCTACAACAATCCTTCTAAAGCCATATATTAGCATTTCCACTACAGCTGCAGGAGGCTGTATAATTCTTTCCCACTAGCTGGAAAATATTTACTAAAAATCTGTGCAAGTAGTATGGATCTGTTTGGTGGTGGTATCTACTTGAAGACAGATTTCTGTCTAAATTATGAGGCAAAACATGTGAAGTTTTTTCACTGAAAGGTTCTAAATGCATTTGACTATGGTTTCAGTCTTTTCTGTCTCATTTCGCATTTGTTTATCAAAATATATTGTGGCCCAGTCTGAAAGAAATCCAGAAATGTTTGCCAATGAGTAGAACTGAATAACTTCCTAATGCTAAACCTTCATCTAACACTAGGCTTAGCCTTACCCTTCTGATGGGATAACTTACAGCTAAAGATTACCTAATAGATTAGTGGATCATAACAGACCAATTACAACTTGGTTGCTGGAAGGATCACACGTACTAAATTTCTGGTCCTTATAGAAGAAACAAGGACTTAATACATTTTCAAGTGGGGAAAAGCTGAGATTGATGGAGCACAATTATTATCTTGGCATTAACTCCATATAAGAGGCAAATTCAGCATCTTCAGCATTGAGAAGGGAACTAAACTGGTTCTAAAAAACTGAAAGCCTCATTCTGCTCTGATTTTTCACATCAGCTTCAAAGGCAGCATCTGTATCTGTAAAATGAAGTTGATTTACAAATATACTCAAAATGAAGTTGAAATCTGAGCATGATACTGCTATACATTACTACCACATATATCCTACAGAAACATATTCCCTATCTTATTATTATAAATATACTCTATTTAACTCTGTAGTTTACTTTATGTTGCTCTTTTTTAAAAGATTAAACAGTCAAAAAGTTTTAAATGTAAAGAAGCAGGAAAAATTCAAGCTCACTTGAGAACCAGAAATTTCTCTATCTTGTAGACAGAGAGATCTGTGGAACAAGTTCCTAGGGGAATCAAGGATAAGCCTGTATGTTTTCTCAGGGACTGAGTGCATTTTACTAAACACACTTTCAGAAGTACTGAAATTCTCCAAAGGTGAGGACAATATAAGACAAGTTATCAGAGAAGCTGAACGGCTTAACAGTTACAGAGTTGTTTTAAAAAAGGTCTTTGTATGGCTAACAATGAGAAACATTACAGACCAGACCTAAAGTAGTTCCTAAAAACTGCAATATCTAGAGTGATTTTTAAAACCAAGTATGAAGGTGCTTTTAGCTGCCATACCTGTGACAAAACATCTGTATTTACTAAGTAAAGAGTTCTGACTCAGATATGGTTTGAAGCAAATTGAAGAGCATTTATTAAGGAAAGAGACCATAAATTACAATTTAATAGAAATCAACATTTTTTTCAGCATATCTAATTCTAAACTGTTCCAAATTTTCCCTCATGTAAAAAATTAATCCATACAGCAAGACAGAATTGAAAGCATACAGAAATTGGACTACTTTTTTGGGGGGGCAACTTGCTCAAAAATAAAACTCTCATAAATCGACTATCATCTACTCTTTACTTAAGAAATAAATTTAGGGGAAAGTTATGGTCATACAAAGCATTTAATCTTTTTTTTTGTTAGAATAGTATTGATCAAAAATCTAATTTCAATAAAATTTGAAAAGTTAAAATAAATTTCTCAGTGTAAATATATTACTGCCTCAACATTTTATTCTGTACAAATTTAGTTGTTACTTATGGCAACATAATTGGCTGGAAAGATGCCAGTTTTTCCCCCTATTCTTCCCTCCCACCAATCAAACTGGGAATTTGTTTTAGTTGTCACTGTGATTCTGTCTCCAGCTTTGAAAGTCAAATCACCTGGCTGTTGTCCTTCAAACGAATAAAGGGCTGTCACTTCTACTGCATCACTCTGAGAGTTATCTGAAATTAAAGAAATTAAATACAAAGGAAATTACTAAAAGGAAATTACTAAAAGGAAATTACTAGTGTCAGCACACATGCTAAATTCTTAAATACAATATTCTTAAATGACAGTAGAAAAGGGTGACAAAGACTCTAAAATAATCTATATGAGCATATAAACCACAGATGAAAAATCCCCTCCATTTCCACTATAATCTTAGGTAAGTGAAATTTGAATTCCAGCCTATCAGCACAGTCTATTTAATAAAATAACACTCTATACAAACATCATCTATTTTTCTGTATGCCTCATATGGTCAGAGACAGTGGGAACAAATGTGGTGTGTTGAGGACAGCACAAGTGTTTCCTGAATGATTGCTATCACAGCCACTGCTCAGGTTTGAGTTTTGGTTTGTGCTCTCTGTGACAGCGTCTTCATGGAAACTGCAAAACTCAAAGGAGAAAATTTGATTTTTTTAATGAAAACTCAGGGTATAGGATGGCAAAATACAAAATATCCACAGCACTTCCCTTCTTGTTCCATAGGTTTTGCAATGCCTAGGATTTTGGTGTATCTCAGACGTTAAACAGAATAAAAAGTGTGCCAGTGGAAAGAACTGATTATGCTTTGATGTACTGGAAGTGACTTGGTGTGTATAGTGGTATTTTCAACCACATATACAAATGACTTTTATTCTCTTTACACCAGTCTCTCATATAACTCTTTCAGTCCTCAGCTGAGGTTGGAATCATGCCATGTGGCTTCTAAACTTGTTTTAAAACAATCAAAATCTTGGACACTATTATCCATCCTCCATTCCTGTAGAAAATTTTTAGCCAATATTTATTATTTAGTCAGTGTTTATTACCACTGAACTTTTATTCTGAGTATCCTAAATTTAACAATAATTATGTTTTCTTTCAATTCTTTTAACTGAGCTTTGGGAGGTAGTCGCTTTAGATTAATGCTGATTTAGAAAACAGTTAAATCTCTCACATGAGTGAATCTAAAAGTGAAAAATGGAAGGTGCAATGGAAGATTAGTTAAGAGGAAATAATGTTTACACAGTCAGGTAGAGAGATTTCAGGATGTATTGCACATATGGATGTGATGGCTGCATAAATGGTCAAGCACGCTAGATTAAAGGCTTTGAGAATTAGCTACACCTTCTTGCTGCCAAAACTGTTGCAAAAGAGGAAACCTAACCTCTACACATTGCAAGCAGAGAGCTAGAAAGTGTGGTGAGAGAAGCATTGATTTTTTTGTTGTTGTTGTATTTTGCAGTCTGTCTTCAGCAAGTGATACCCGCAGATTTTTTCTTCCATTTGCTTTTATAATTTCAAAGGAGGAAAGTTTTTTTTCCCTTAAGTTCACAAACACTAACTGTAGCCAAACAGGACAGAGAAGAACAATGGACCACAAATGTATGCATAAAGAGCACAGGGTTGTTTTTTTTCCCTAGCATCTGTCAATATATATGTTGATTCTACAGGTAAGTGCTTTCTCTTCAGGATCTGCATTTTTAGCAATCACACAAGACTAATAGAAAATTATTTGGCCTTGAGCTGGGAGAGATTTGATTGCAGAGAAGTCAAATGCCATCTTTCTTGATCACACAATATCTCTTTCCTGATATCTATAGTCATGATCTAAAGTCACACAACACTATTTCTTTTACTACGAAAATAAACCCAAATTTATCAGGTCCATATTTCTACCAGTTAAAACTTCCAAAAAGGCAGCATTGCAGCTTTTCTAAATAGCTCTTTTACTGTCACATCTGAAACCTTGACAGACTAAATATTCAGCAATTACATGATTTTCCTCCAAGAATTCAAGCATGTGATACAGTTGGGATGATATGATGCACTCTCATGCACAGTGCAGTTTGAAGCTAGATATCTTGATTGAGGACATCATAGAAAAACCCATAGAAGTAAAACATCAACTTTTTACTACTAGCATTAACTGAAGAATAGCCAGAAAATACTGTGGCCCAGGACTCCTAAGGTGCTGTGGCATGAAAACAGTTATGACTCAGTTCCATATAAAAAGGAAGAAGGGGTGTGTTTTTACCACTGTGCCACATTCAGTACACATGGGCAAAGTGCATTTATATATTACAGTGAAGGCAAAAAGTTCCTGTGCTTTGAGTTCTTAAACCTATGTGTTTCCATCATGCAAATGAATAATCACTCAAAGAGAATTGGAGTTACTATATATTTAAAACTGCTCAAAATATATATGGAAAAAGTAGATATTTGACAGACCAAGAGAAAAGAGTGTAAGTGCTAAAAGTGAGGTGATAACTTCTTTTCATTACATTCAAAAAAGAGCTGTCAAGACCACTATAATATGCTGGACTCATGGCAATGGTAAGTAATTAACAGTTACCACCCCCATGGCTGAACATGCATTAAGATTGTAATTCCTCTTACAAAAACTGCTGAGTATCCTGAAACTGGCTCTGTAAAAATAGGAAGAAAAATGAAAGGAAACACTACAGAAAATAAAGCATGAAAAGGTGGAAAAAAGATCCACATATCATAGGGTAGGAGTGTATTCAATGCACCACAACCATGCCTCCAATTATTGTTTGCTCTGTCACATGAACAAAATTGTTTTATGTGTTCCTCTTCCCACTCTTTGTCCCTATACACATGCATCTTTCCAAACAGAGAAAACTCAAAGCACTACAGCTGAATATGAATGCTCAATTCTGTGTCCTTGCCCCATTTGCTACCTGCAATAATTTAAAAGCATTTTTCAGTTTTATTCCTGTCAGCTCTTTCACAGCCTTTTCCCCTACTATAGTTTTGTTTCATTTCATTTCTCATAAAGATTCCAATTTCTCTGCTTTAATTCTGGAGTTTTGTAGCACAATGCAGACAGAATGCATATTTCCTGCCTCCAGAGTTCCCCATCCCATGCTTCATATTTATATGGATCATCCTAACAATGAGGTACCTTAAATGAATGCACTGTTATGAAATCTACCACATAGGTTGTAAGGAGGATCTATTTTGTGTTCTTGTTTCCCAATTTCAGTTTTACATAGAAGAGTTTAAAAAAAATGTGTTATATTCCACATGAAGATCGCTGAATACATCTACAGAAACGACATTTGGAGCTCACACAAGATGGTGCTACAGTGCTACATACAGCATATGATACTAAAATCATTGAGATTCATGAGCATGCACACTGCAAGAAAAACAAACTACATGGTGGAAAATCTTTATTTGTTACTGCTATTTGAATACACACTTCCACAAACACAGTGGACAAAACAGAAGTATAGAAATTTTGGTTAATGACAAATTAGTACAGTAACCAGCATATATATTCAATGCTCCAGCATACACAGGTATGGCATGTGCTTGATGACAAACTTCTCTGACCACAGCATCCTTCCATTTTATTCATCTTTACCTACCATAATGATTTGAAGATTTTGTGAATGACTACTGCTAGGGATAAAAGACTTTGTGGGGTACATAGAGTGAATTTATGGCCTCTTGGGTGTGCTACAATACAGCCCCAGAGTGAAAGAGCAATAAAACTATTTTTAATTATGGCACATTTATCACATAATAAAAGCATTTTCTATAAAATTAATGTAGAACAGATATGCTGTCTACACTTCTGTGACTCAGTTAAGAGTGCCAGTCTTTGACTACAAGGCCAGCTGGCCACCAGGAAACACTGACCAGAGAGATGAGCCACATGCAAACTGCCTATGGGTCTTATACTGAAATAACAACTAAACCACATCTTGGAATTATTTGGAAAAGTGCAAGGTCAGAATAATGCCAAGGCATTTTCTAACAACACAACCACATAAGTAAATGAGTTAAAGTGCTTGGGCCCATGCCTTCACAATGTTTAATTTACTAGTAGATATAGTAGCCACTAGTTTCACATTATAATGTGAGCTTATAAAACATTAGTAAAGCCATAGGCTGTTTCTAAGACTGGTTTTTAGAGGAGAATAGGCATTTGTAATCATTTAGGCTTGAGCTTATGATACTTTCAAAACCCAGATCATTGGAACACAGAATAGTTGGAACACAGTTCAGCTGTGGGCCCCAAATTTAATTTTACTGGCATAGATGCATATATCCCCCAGCCACCAAATGCCTTACGCTGAACATCTTGCAGAAGACATGCTGCTTTGGGCCATGGACACAGCAATAAAACCAAAGTAAGTTTCATGTACTTGAGGTTAGTGGCGAGATTGCTACACATCCACTTTGCGAATTTTGTTAATTGTCAGAAATTTGAGAGCTAGCATGATTTTGTGGGTCATCTGTGCACTGATGTAACAGTCTGATGACAAATGGCAACTAAATGCCACACGCACCTCACTCTCTGTCCCCTCAGTGGGACCTGAAAGAGAACTGGAGGACTAAAAGTAAGAAAACTCATGGACTCATTGGTTGAGATAAGAACATTAAAGTAATTTAAATAAAATAATATTTTTTTACATGTACCAAAAAGGAAAATAATGAAAAGAGAGAGAAATAAAACTCAAGAAAAAGCAGGCAATGCAAATTAACAGCAATTCCTCACCCCCAACTAAATGATGCTGAGCCTGTTCCCAAGCAGTGGCCCCCCGGCAGCTTTCCCCAGGTTTATATTCTGAGCATGACTCTGTGGGATAACCCTTTACCCAGATGGGGTCAGCTGTCCAAGCTGTAATAGAATTCTTATTGCTTAAATGGAGACCTAGAAAACTAAGCAACCACATGGACCCTGTTTGTGCAGAAGTAAGATAAAACCAACAAACAGACCAAATGAGGGAAAACAACTAACAGATTAGGCAGATGCAAAAATCTGTGCTTTTGAAAACAAACATATCAAGTATCAGAAAGGTTTAGTGTACTAGTACACTGTTCAGAGGCACTGGAAGGATCAGGTATTGCTCATAGGTTTAGTATGAGAGATGTAAATAACGGTGAATAGATAAATATTGGTTCTTTACCCATTATGGGCTTTTGCTTGGAAAGGGCTCCTATTGAGTTTATAATCAGAGTTCAGGAAAGAATCCAAAGCAGGTTGAAGAACCAGGTCAATTACTGGGCCCATTGCAAATCTGAGTAAAATTTATAGTTGGAGCCATTAACAATGAAGACTTGACAGGAAATTTTAATGCCAACCTTATAAAATGGTCTGGACAACAGCACTTGCTAAGATACCACTGGGAATGTAAATACTGTGTGTATGCATTTATTGGTTACACTAAAATGCCTGAATGATGTTTGCCCCAAATCATCACATTAAAAATGAAGACTATATCAGGCCCCCACCAAACACGTTAAAGGGGAAGACAACCATTAGCTTAATTCAACAGCTATAGATGAGCCTATGCAAAGAAGGCAAACTGGATCCTAGGCTGCATTAGGCAAAGTATTGACAACAGGTCAAGGGAGGTGATCTCCTTTACTCAGCACTGGCATGGCCACACTTGGAGTGCAGTCCAGTTCTGAGCTTCTCAGTACAAGATAAATACAGACATGCAGGAGACAATCCAGAAAATGGCCATATGGAAACTGCCATTGGAGCATCTCTCCTACGCAGAAAGGCTGAGAGAGACCAGGGAAGAAAAGGCTTATCAGCATCTATGGATAACATCTGAAGGGACAGTAAATACAGAGTGCAGCCAGCCTCTTGCCAGTGATGCCCAGTGACACAGGCAATGGGCACATACTGATACACAGAAGGGGCTGACTGAACATCAGGAAACAGTTTTTTACCCTAAGGGTGACTGAATAGGTTTCCTAGAGAGGTGATGGAGTTTCATCCTTGGAGGTATTCAAAAGCCATATACACCTGGTGCTGCTTGAGCAAGGGGGTGGGACCAGATGATATCTAGAAGCCCTTTTCAACCTAAGCCATTCTGCAATTTGGTGAAAAACTCCAAAGAGGCTTCTGAATTCATGTTACCTGAAAGTATAAAAGCAGCATGAAAATTTGTAACTGTAGGGAGTTTGGACAGCTGTAATCAAAACCCAATTTGATACTAATGGAACTCACACTGTCAGCATCATCTGATGGTCAGGCCAGACAGAGCAGACTTCCTGTTAGACACTGACTAGCCTGTATCCAGCTAAGGGAGTGCCAGCATGGAGCACACCTTGTAGGGACCCACATCTCTCCAACAATGTGACCTCCTGGCAGGGCCTTCTTGTCAACATATGGATCAGTGTGTTGCAGGGAGTTGCACTGGCACACAAACAAATCAGTTTAGTCTAGGACTGAGAGACCAACTCTTAGATCAGAGTTTAGTAAAATAAGGGGCTAAAGGGAAAGATTCATTGGTGGACAAGCAATACCAGAAACAAGATGAGGCAGTAAATGGAAAGAGTAAGTATTATCTTACAGGTATGTCAGCATTTGCTGTGTTCCTCAACAGACAGAGCTAGATTTAAAAACTAAAAGGTGGTACTGGCTCCTTGCAGGACAAGTGAGGGACAGAAAAGAGAAAAAAATGCCTTATGGCTTATTCTGAGCCATGTGAATTACTGCATTACTGTCAAAGCCAGCTTTAGAGGAGGAACTAAAATCACAGCATAAGAGTCCAGAAAGTAACAGTTATTCAGCTTCTGCACTCACTCTTTCTAGAGGTCTTACAGTCCCCTCCTTCTTTCTAATGCCTTCAATAAATCTTGAAATGAAGGGTGGATCTGTCAGGGATTGCTTTTGGTTCTGTTTGAGTTTAACAAGCCTCAAGGTTTATTGAGTTTTAGTTCAGGTAGGATTTGGGTAGGGACTACAAAACCCAAAGAGATACATTTTATGCTGAATGCAGCATATTATACATTAGAACATGAAAGGCAAGGGGTTGGCAAAGGAAATGGCATGGAGTAAATTCTGAAGGCATCAGGGTAACTACAAATGACAAGGATAGCTTTCTGAAGGAGTGTTAGGGCTCGTGATAGGAGGAACTAAAGATGTAAATTTCTGACTTGAGAAATGCAGCAGCATTGGGCCATGATGATGCCTAAAGGCAGGCAGGGAAATGGTAAAGTTCAACCTTGAAGTACGTAGGAGAACCACTAAGTTAAATCTGTGATGCTAACAAGATTGAGATGAAAGCTAGATCTGTTAGGGGGTGCTTTAGGTTCTGTCTGAGCTCAAAGACGTACTCAACATGAGAGCCAGTGGGGGAAGGTAAAAGATGAACAAAATGATAGGGCAGGAAATTAACTTTGAAGCAAGAACTGATTCTATATGAGAGTAAAGAAATATTGAATTTGCAAAGGTCAGAGAGGATGTTGCAACAATTGAATCATAACAGGACACAAGCGTGGACAAAAGTGGAGACAGAAAGAAAAGGTCGCATCTTTAAAATGGTACTCAGAGAACATCTATAGGCCTCATTGCTCCTATAGTGAAAGTGAGAACTTCTAAAGAAATTCAAGTTGAAAAACACATGAGCTCTGCAGTGATCAGCAAGAGGAAGTTTCAGATTCTATTTGGCAATTTTTATCTTGAATTCTTAATTAGTTAACAAAAGAATACCTGAGTAAAGGAGAAATAGTTCTTTGCAGAAAATGTTATCTAGTAAATTAAAAGCAACAAAGCACAGTTAGCTGGGAAAACCTAGCAGAAAAATAGAGGACTGACTCTCTTTTCAGTGAGACACCCAAAATAAAAGGTGATTACAGACATAGCCCAGGAACAGAATTCAGGGACCACAAGTATTACCAAAGAATACAGAAGATAAGTGTCAATCTATCAGGTTACATACAGAAGGATGGAAGGCAATTTCTTATATGTGATTATACACAGGTCCAGCAGAGACTTGGAAGTAACAGTTACATTTACATCAGTGATGGCTCCTTTCCATGTTACTGAACTTGATGTTTCCAAATCAGAGTCCAGGTTCCAGTGCCAAATCACATTGGCATTACTGATGCTAATAAATTAGCAAAGACTAATTTATCAGCATAGATAGAGCCAATGGCTTGAACTGGGAGCAAGATAAACTGTTTTAAAGAAGGTGAAGCATAGAACTGAAGAACTCCAAATCAAGACAAAAGAAGATTAGGTAACAGCAATATGATCAGCCTTGGACTTCACAAGATGAAGGATGAGATGATAATACTACAAAGAGATATTGTGAGTTGGAGGGTTAAAAAGAAGCAACTAGATCAGATAGATACCTGGGACAGAGAGAGAGAGGGGAGATAAAACAATGGGAATCTTGTGCATCTGTGAAAGCTCTCAAGTTTAGAGAAGATATGAACTGAGAATGAGTAAAACCATCATATCTGCATCAGTATTCTCCCAAAAGATAAACAGTATGAACTGCTAAGAGGGGACAGACACTGGCTAGGACCTGAAGCATGGTCTAGTAATGCAAGGCCTCCATACAGGTGAGACCAGCAGCTCATAACTAAATGAAGCACATTCTCTGAGACCCAGGTCAGAGTCTGGTATGTTGCCAGACAATAAATCACCTTTCTTGCCACTTCTCTTTTTACCCCCATTAGTCATCTGGGAAGGTTATTTCACAGCTGTATTCCCCTGGTTGCTAAGACCACTTTCTTAATGTCTAGCTCCAAGTAATTCAGTACTGGCAAGCATTTTTTTATTTTTTCTTTTTGTAAGCCAACATTGGCCTTTGGTTGAAGCCTTTCTTTCTTGACAATTATATGCCTGACTTATACTCAGCTAGTAAAAATCCATTTTTTCACCATTTTTTCATCTTCAGACTGTAATAATAAGATAGCAACCACATCTCAGGGACTCCCTACTCCACTCATTCACTCACTGAACTCCACATGTATTCAGATTAATGTATTTCTTCTTGCAAATGAGTAAACAGAATATTATCATTAAGGTAACAGGCCAGTATTAACTGACCTTTCACATTACCATTAAACAAAGAGTTGTTTAAATGGAAGGGGGAAGGAACAGAAGGAACAGAGAATTTACTTTGTGGAGATCATGGTTTTCTGTATGAATGTGAGAACTGTAATTTTAAAAAAATTGTGATGAATCAGCACATGAGACTGTCAGAACAGGGTTTTTTTAAAATTAGGAGATAACCATGAATGAAGAAATCAGCAAATGAAAAATGGAAGGGAAAGGAGAGCAGAGAACACTGGAGGAACTGGAAGCCAGAGAAAGGTGAAGTACAAGAACAGAAATACTAGTGATGTAGCAGAGCCACTCTGGTAGCTGAAGGCTGAGCTAAAAGTAAAATATGTGATAAAGCTAGACAACACAGAGCTAAGGGGTCAAATCCATTTAGAAGAATCTTAACAAAGTTACAGAAACTAATAACGAAGATCAACAAATTAAGGGAATGTGTACATAATTTAAAGAAACTTGAAGATAGAGAGATGGAGATTTTGAAAATGAACGGATGCATTCCATATCCCAGAACTCTAAACCCAGAGTCAAATTAGAATTCAATACAATACAGTACTGAATACAGATAATACTGATTAGTTTGACAATCAATAATCCGAGAAAAAGTCATAGTTTCCATAAAATGCTTTAATATTAGTGGGTTTTGAAAGGAGAGAAGTCTATGTGTACAATAATGGAACCTATTTTAAGGTGACAAAAACAAAAAAAAAATAAGCAAGTAAAGAGAAGACTAGAGGTATGCAAAGTTAAGAGGGAAGATAAAGATGTCTTTGTGATTAGTGCCTTGGTCTGTTCCTTGACCATAAAAAATACTAGAACATGAAGTAAATGGTGCAGCTGTTTCAAAGAAACTAAGGAAACAAGCCTAAAACTGACCTGTCAATATTCATTTAGAAAATATTTAAGAACAGCATAAATCAGGTTGAAGTTAAAGCATTAATTATGTACCAGACACTGATACAGAGAGAGAAACTGGATGGCGCTTTGTAGGATACAACGCTAATTCTGTGCTGCTCTTTCCTCCAAAGAATTATGAAGCTGAAACTACCAAAGCCTCATTGATACAATACTGTTTTCAAGAATGAGACAAATCCAACATCTTGGTTATGTATGATCAGTCATATTGGGGAGTATCTACCTTTTACTATATCTAAACTCACTCACTTGGTTTTCTTTATATTTGAAGTCTATCTCTGAACTATTATGTAGAAGAGCACCAAAGAAAGAGATTTGATTTCTTGGGTGAATTGCATCAGGGATAGTCAAAGAAACACTGGAAGGGAACTGAGAAGGAGGTGTGCCAGAAAGATGTAAGGTTTAGTGCTGGGTTTTTCAGGAAACCACTAATTATTCCAACATACCAGTTTCCTGAAAGCTGTTCAGTCCCTTTATGCTAAAGATCTCATACCGTATCTCACTATTACATTCTGCAATTGCTTTAAAAAGTTTTAAAACAGGAAAGAATACTAGTTTTATATTCAAAATACGTTAATTGTAGTAGTCTTGATAATAATAAGTCTGATAAGTTGCACTCTGAGTTATAACAATGAAAAAATTGAAGATACTTTGTTGATATTCTAAAACCAATCTAGATCTGTTGATAATCTAAAAGCAAAGTTGTGTCAGTGTCTGAAAAAATACATGTATGCAACTAGTCTCCTTAAAAACAAAGCAATGGAAACCATTTCATTTTTGTTGTAACAGTCAAATTCTCATGGAATAACTCTGAAAACACAGAAAAAAATTAATTTAAATGTAAAGAAATAAAGTTTCAAAAGTACAGAATTGCACATTTATTACTAGATGCATATATCAAAAAATAATCTCGTTTTACAACTAATTTTTCCACTCATGACTTTAGAAATCAAAATGATGAAAACTGCAACTGAAAACAGTATTCTATTATTTAAATAGAAAATACAAAGTTTGCAATGGGTGCAACTACCATTTTGAATATCTTCTCGAATTTAAAAACCTCTTGCATACATTATGTAATACTTTTATGAAAAAGAACTGTGTCATTTACTTTCTGGAATGTAAACAAAGAAAGAAAAATTCCAGTGTCATGAATATTTAAACAACATTACCTCAAAATGTCCCCTTTATGACCACATACAATGATGAGAACCTGACAGAGGCAGTATCATTCCACATGACTTTTCAAAAATTGGCATCTTGGAGATTACATTGTCATTAAGTATAGTTCACTGAATACGTATGCTTTTTAATAATTTATGGATGATGAAGTTTAATGCAAATAATAGTCCATGTTCTGATGATGTCTGAATTTCAAGGCTTTACCATTTGTAGGTGGCTTCTAAGAAATTTAGGAAACGTCAGCTTTGGCTCAAAGTTGCAGCTCAGAGCCACAAAGGTGATGTTGAATTTACGTTCACAGCTGGGATGCACAAAAGTTCAGTCAAATTACTGAGTTCTCTAAGTTACAATGCCATGATGAGCAGAAATAAAACACAGTTGATATTCACTTACGGGGCCCTTATTGGGCCATGTCCATTCTGAGGCTTTACCATTCACTATGTCTAAAGGCCTGAATAGGCCTGAAACAGCAGCATCTTGGGAAAGGCAAACTTGTGAAGGGAATGAAGTAAGGAAAGTCAGAGAAAGGATGAAAGAAAGTGCCATATGAATTACTACACAGAGAATAAGAGGTCAGTAAATTAAAAGATTTCATGGCTTTCTTCTCTCGTGACAAGACAAAACATTAGTCAGTGAGGACTGGGGAAAATGGAGTAAAGAAGAACCATACTGTAGATTATTACACACTGTGACTTGGCAGAAAATAACTTTTCAACTCCTATATGGCAACAAAATATTACACATTCCAATAGCTACTTAGAAAAAGTCTTCAAGCAACTCCCATTTAGAAAGAAAAATAGTAGTCTAACTATCTTAAATACTAAAAGCAATGAAAATAATTTCAGTTCTTGAATCACACCAGTATACAGATGAGGCCTTTTTTCTACCCAGTGTGCTCATTTTCCATATTCTTAGCTCTCACCTCTCAGCTTTTAGCTTAAGGAAAAAGTGGTTTATTCCAGCTTCTAGAGAACAGATGTATACTTACTTACAAATTTAATTTTAGTTGTTTCTGGACAAATAACAAACCAAGTGTTTGTTCAACCAAGCCTTACAAATGAAATCTCAAATGTCCTATTCACATTAAACTACTAATTTCCTTAATGGCCTTTTTAATTTTGTTTTTTAAATGTAGACTCACCTCAAAAAATCCTCTGCATACACAAAACAACAACCTCAGATCTCACTGAACAGATGTTTGGGAAGGCCTAAATATGCACAGTAGATTTGACATTTTACATCTACAGGTACTAATCTGCTATAATCAGATATATTCTGTACAGATATTTGAAGTATGTCATATGCCACCATTGATCCAAATAATCTCCAATAATGCTCATCTGATCAAAGGCTGGGAGACATGACATTCAGCAAATCACACTCAGAACAAATAATCTCTTGCTTAGCTCTTTCTTTGCCAATAATTATGGCTTGTTTTTGGGCAACTAAACAAAATCACCGGTCCTTCTCTACTTTCTGAATAAAAGCTTCTTAAGACATTCAAGTATTTAAATTCAATATTGAATTCTGCAAATCAGTTCTTCATGACTAAGAAAACGAGGGTGCACTTTTTGCATTAAATGAGCTTCACTGTCACTGAGGTAAAACAGTACTCTTTAAATGCCCCAAGAATGCCTATATGTGCTCAGTTAAACAAACCTGCTCTGAGGAGGGAGAAAAGGCATAAGTTGCATTACTCCATTGTACATTCACTTATGGGCAAAGAATTGTTCTATACCTAGAACACCTGAAGGCTGCTTTGTTACAGCAGCTGTAGATTTAAGGCAATTTCAAAATCAAAGAATAGTTTGGCTTGGAAGGGACCCGAAATCCAGATAAATGGCATCTGTAGCCCTTCTCCTGTCCACTCCATCACAGTCACTCCATCATAGAAGTTGATTGGGTTGGTCAGGCAGGGCTTGCCCCTGGTGAAGCTGTGCTGGCTATCTCAAATCAGCTCCCTCAGTCCCTGTATTTTACTATAGCTTGTAGGAGGATCTGTTCCATGACTTCCACAGGCACAGAGGTGAAGCTGACTGGTGTGTAGTTCCTGGGGCCCTCCTCTCCACTCTTTTTAAAGAGGTGTACAAAGTTTTACTGTTTTCAGTCACCCAGAAAATGTATTCAAGGTACATTGATAATATCAAGGAAGGCCTGTATAATTCCAGGAACTATACTCTTTAATATGTTTCAGTACTAAATGTACACCCAAGTTCTTGAAAGGAAAGCAAAAACAGATGTTAAGCCCTCTTCCACTTCCATGAGGATTGCCTCAGCAAACCCTATTTTTTGATTTAGTTGCAGTACTAGATATTATGCATTACTTTAACTGGGTACTTTGTCCAGGTTTCCAGTGCTACAAAGCCCTCCAGTTGATTTTCAGAATAAATTAATAACTACATTCTCCACTAACAAAGAAATGGTGGCTGGAAAAAACTATTCCAGGCAAAGTTAGCCACAGATGTTCCATATAAGGTACAAGACCCTCAATTTTGCAGCAAAGCCTCAACAGTTAAGAAGTTCATCATCAGCTGCAAATCTGTATGCATGGAATGAAGATATTATACACACTTTTGTAAGAGACTCACAAAACCCGAGAAAAGGCTTATGTATTTTTGACCTCTTCTATACAAGCTAGAAATGGATAATTTCAAAGCAGATTCCATATTACCAACTCGTGTTGTTACTGAACAGTGTCATGTCTAGCAAACAAAACTGGTGATTGAAACAGACCTGACTATATTTAAAGTTTAAGTCACTGTGCAAATTTAGCTCATTCAGTATGAAACATTTCGCTGGTTTTGAGTTTCTGGCCTACTAGGGAACATGCTGGCTCATCATCTTCATCTGCTGATGGAATGCTTTCTATCTTTGCTTCAGCACACTCAGCTTTTGCATTAAAGAAGTGCCTTTTTTGTTAAGCATCTGTGGATGTATTTGATATTTAGGATATAAAAAAACCCCTACCTCCTGCTTGGAAGAGTCAATTCCATAGCAGTACTTTTGCTGACTACTTTTTGGATTTTTCTGCCTTTTCAAAAAACAATTAGATTTTCATTCAAAGTGAAAAGGTCAAATAAACCTTATCGATGTCAAGGGCTTTATCATGCTCAAGACTACATTAGTGCAAATAATGTCTGTGCTGAAATTATACTGCAAAAGCTGAGATGCAATGCTAAGCATAGCCTTCATATTCTCAAAAGCAAAGTACAGTGGCAAGAACTAAGTTCTGGTTTATTCAGGTCAAACTGATGATTTAGGAATGATCTGGGGCTCTTTTAGGTCGACAAGCTTCTCCATGTTTCCTCTACACACACTGAGTTAGCATCTCAATCTCAATACACTGTCTCTGCATTTTGATTCTCAAATCTCTGTACAGTCAGCTTCAAAATTTCTGGCAAGGGTATTACTGGCACTTAAGCTGGTTCACTTGATAGAAGTCAAGCTTTTACAGCAGTTTGAGAAACAATCTACAGCCTCAAGAAAAAAACCAAAGAGTAGTAAATGCAACAATTCTATACAGTTTCTGCCAGTTTTTTAGGGTAATGCTTTGTGAAATATTGATTGATTTTTTTTTTTTTTAATTTTATATTTTTTGCTTTGCATAGAGAAATGCTTCTCTGAACTGGTTGGAAAAATGGTTAAAATAAAAAATTTATATGAGATAAAGAGTATCTCACATGGAAACATACTAAATAATAATACTGTACAAGGCCTCAATTGAAGGCCTGTTCACAATCCTCATCATCAATGTTTAAAACTTGTGGAGGAAATAGCAGACCAAGAACAGAAAGCCTGTTTTCAAGGCAAAATGAAAATGAGCTTCACAGAAAAAAACAGAGATGTTACTGCTACTATGCAAAGAAATCACAGAGAAGTACTTTTGCTAGAGAACTAGAATAATCTTGAATAATGAGAAAAGAATTATCTTGACAAGAAAAAAATACAGATGAAAAGGAGAGTTTAAAGTCATTATGAAAGATTCAGAAACTGCATTCTGTAAAAGGAACAAGTGAGTATATCCTGTTTTAACACAAAGTCTAGAACTTTTGTGATAACATTTACATTATATGAACACCTAAAATATATAGAAAACTCTTGTTAACTTTAGCTGCACTAAGGGACATAGGGGCTGTTGCTATCCTATGCTAGGATTTATTCTTGCCACAATTACTAATTCTCATTGCTTCTATGTTCCTTCAGCGGCAGTACAGCCATTATTAATTCTACCTACACCACAGGCTCCATCAACTCATAATTTCAAAAGGTATCCAATCAATGTTCCTTCTGTGCCAAATGGTGACTCAAGCAATTGTACTTCCACTTACAGTATCCCATGGCACAATCCTGTAATCATTTGACCACAGTTTAAACTGGTAGAAGAAAGGTAGATAGTCCTATTCATCACAGAACAGCTTCAGCAAGAGCTAGAAATGGCACAGAACCATAAGCTAGAGCCTAATCTGATCAGTGCAAACCCAGCAACCTGCAACATCCACCATCACATGGATGAAGCATCTTGGGCAGCCATTATCACCCATGGTGTTCTGATATTACACTTCCCAGCTAAGCACAACCAAATTTTGCAGAATACTCATTATATCAGCCTAATCAGTTATGGTAAAGTTCTTGAAATGAACAATTTTCAATTGAAATTTAAGAATGGTATTAACAATATTCTTCATACACATACTTTTAAGTCAAGTGAAATATTGGCTGTATAGATGCTCTTTATAGGTCTCTTTCAAAACAGTAATCACATCCCTTGGTTCAAGCATGAGGAAATTCAGGCTTGCAGATGGGATTCAATCACTGGCTCAAATTTGTCCAATGTGCAACAAATGTGAAGGCAGATTTTCCTCTGAACAGTATCTCCAAACTTACTCTGCTATCTCAACCTCAAATTCTGTCTCATCCTTCTGTAGTTGCTGACAAAATCAGAAATGTCAGCAGTAGAGAAGACACAGTCTAAATCTCATGGCAGAGACCAGTACTTGAAATTGTGGACCAGAGTTTTCCCATAATAATTTTCCTTACAGAGGAGTTTTTTGTTTTCCTATTTTTAATCTTCTTTTGACATCTTCCTTGCTACATAGCAAAGGAGCTGCTAAAAAATACAAACATGCACCACTGAGAGAAAAGGGGGGAGAGGGGTTCAAGTCTCACTCTGTATGAAAAAGTTAACACTTCCTTTCCACAAGAGTAGAGGTCACTTCTAGCTGAGCTTCTTCAAGAAAAAAAAACAACTGGAAAAAAAATATTTGAAAGTTACCTAATATGGCAAAAAAAATTGTTAATGAGAAGACAAACCAAATGAAATATAACCAGAGAAGTCTCAAAGCAAACCTTGCCAGATCTCTCCATGAAAAGGTAAGAAGTTTCCTGAAACCTAGTCTTTTTGTAGAAGTGAAAAGGATTATTACACCATTTCTAGAACACTTATTTGTCTTACTAGTTTAGCTTGCATTAGCATCTGGTTTGTTTGTTAATTTATTTATTTTCCATGGCCTCCTATTTCTTATTCAGGGATTGACAGTGTTTCCATAAAAGGTGAATGAACTTCTTGGTTCAATCAGCAATATCCAGCTGACTGACCTGCTTGATGTAACACTGAACCAGCACAGCCAAGGTAGATGCAGGACTCCAGGCCTCTCCTTGACAAAGAATATACCACTTTTTGGGGAACCTTGGCATCTAATTTTAAGGCTCATGGGAAAATACATTTTGTGTATGGGTATTCCATAATGGTGAAAAATAATAATTTCCCAGAGAAAAGAAAGTCTTCCCTCAGCATTTAGCATAAAGTAGATGTTCTTGTCCCTCCTATAAGGATAGATCTGTAAAGTGTCAGCCCACCCTTACTGCAAAAAGACATGCATTTCTTACAATAGTGTTAGCTTTTGTCTCAAGTCAGTCAAGCACAGGGCATTTCACCACACTCTGGAGAGAAATCCTGTATATCTATCACTTCCTTGAAGCCAACATTTGTTTGACTTCAAGTACTATAAATGAAGCAGAAGCTCCCATACTCCCAAAGGCTTTTCTGGATAACAGAGAAGAAAGCAATTAAAGCTTGCTTTAGTCCTACTGCTTGAACAACACAGAAGACTATCTAAAGCAGTACACAGCTTTGAAACAACATTTAAAGCATGTATTCCAGTTGCTAAAGCATTAATCTGTATGTGTTACAACAGCTTCAGACAAGATTTCAATCTAGACTATTTAAAATTTATATGCTCCTGAGAACAATATCATGTTTTAATTTTGTAAATCAGAATTATCACCTCAGTGGTGCTTTACGCTTAAAAAAATACACATAGATTGCACTGAAATTTTTCTGTGCTTTAGCGTTGATTTCCTAATTTTTATTCCAAACCATTAAAAAATGACCAGAAAAAAATATTGTTACCCATGCCAGAGTAGCTGGTTCAAACTTAGCACAACAGCTTTCTGCCCACGCATGCACATATACATCAGAAAGACCCCAATTTCATTCTAGCGTGTCTGACCTCAATCTCTCTGTGCCTTGTTGTATTTTGAGTTAGCTGATTAAATGCATCAAGTTATTTGTTTCAGTGTGACCAGTGAAGGCCTGCATGCTGCATATTTTCCTCTCAGCTTGCCACAACATAAGCCATAAGCAGCTTGATTATCTGACTTATCACATTCATGATAGTAATAGTACAATCCTAGTAAAAGTGAATCAGGGATAAAAATAGTCTCAAAAATAATTTCCTGGGATTTCCTGGGTTTGGTTAGTATTAAGAAAGAGCTCATAATAGCAAGAAAATTAATACTGTGGGGGACCACCAGATGGATGTTTTATTTTTCTAGTAACTAAATATAAACATGTCACAAGTCTTGCCATGAAAAACACAAAAATAGACCAAGCTCAGCTAAAACTCATAAAACAAAACAAAAACTCCCATACTTCAGTTTACCAAATTAGTAGACAATGTCATGAAAGATTGTGGCAGAAATATTATATGTCTCACTTAGTAAAATTTTTCTAAAACAAATACCTATTTTGTCCTACTGAGCTGTTTTATTGATTTTATAGTTTATAATCTGCTAAGAGTTTTTCATCAAATTATAGAATTGAAGGAACAGATTACTGCACAGCTTGATGAGGGTGCTTCCCTACTATAGTTCTACTTGATCCTACAGCAAATCTCTTCCTTTCTTGGAAAAGGAGTAGTTCATAAACTGAAGAATAAAAAATTACTTTTTCTCCAGTTTCCAATACACACCACACATCCACAGCACCTAAAGGAGTATGTACACATCTGATTTTATTGTGTTTTCATGGATGATTTGATTTCCAGTTCAAAAGCAAAATGCATTTTTCCCCTTACTGTGAACCACAGTCTTCCTCCATCCTTAAAAACAAGAGATTCTGGACTCCTTCTCCATTCCAGGTCTACGCAGATATCAGGTACAAAAAACATTTTATAATCTTACTTAACTAAAAAGTGAAAAGCTTTTGATTCAATTTTACTACAATTCAAGTTGGCAAGGGAAACTTGAGAATGATGAAACTATTTAAATCATCTTGATCCAGAAAAGACAGAAAGAAGTAGATAATGAAATACTGACAATATCCTAGAAAGGCAGACCCAATGTATATGATTCCTAACAACAAAGGAAAAGCAAAAATTCAGGTATTACACGGCGAAAAAGTTAGTCTGAGACCACAGAGATAGCTGATTTTGTTTGTTTCAAAAGTCATGAAATATTTTTACTTTCCTGCTGTGGTGCTTAACTAGTCTTATTTAAAATAAAAATGCCCAAGTCAAAACTCACTGATCAAGAGGAGATTTGGGCACATATGCATTTCTCTTGTAGCATAGTTGTCAGATTTTTTTAGTCAGTGGGTATTTCTAAACATGGAACTGCACAGTGAATATAAACAGTTGCATGTTAGATTTCCACTTAAATCTGAGTTGTTCCAAAATAGTACTGGTTTCATTAAACCTAGGTTGAGAAATACCTATATAAAAAATAAAGTGATTGCTTCAATACATATTTACCAAAGCAAGCCTATTTTAAAGTTGCAAGCACATAGAGTGATGATGCTCTCTTTCAGCAGTTCTAACTAAAAATTCCATTTTTCATTATACTGTGTTAAAAAAGCTCAGCATCACACATGAGTAGAGGTACTAATTAATGCAGAGACTGCTAGAATGGTGTCCATGTTCCAGCTTATATTTTCTTTTCCAAGTTTGATCAATATTATCCTAGGGAGTAATAGCTTTCAAAATAATAAGATAAGTCAGATGTAAACTGAACTGCAGAACAAGTATGCAAGTAAAATAAGTAAAACAGGAGGTGAAATCACAAGCAAAAAAAAAAATTTTAAGCTTTTTACCTCAAAAGAGTTCTATGAATATTTAGTCTATATAATTATGTTGGCTTAGTTAATACATTTGTAACTGGCCACACAAAAATCCATTATGTACCAACAAAGGCAAATTCACATGCAGACCCTCAATTTTCCTTCACAAAATACACTTCAGAAGGAATGAAAATTTGTCTTGGAATTCTCTTGGGAAGCAGATTTTCACAGATCTACTGAACCATCTGGCATTCATAGATTACTGAAAGAAACACTGAGATCATCTCTGAAATTATAGAGAAGTGGGCCAGGCCTGATTCCTGGAGAACTGCAACCATGAAAAGCAGCATTTCTGATGCATTTAGTTAACACAAACTGAATTTACCATCTCTTGGTATCACCTAATCAAAAAGAGTTGATATTGCCTCAATTGTTTTAAACATAGATAAGGAACACCCAAGAAGGTTAAAATAAATAAATAAATAAATAAATAATAGAAAATATAAGGACTGGAGTTTAATACAAATTCATTAGAGCTTTTAGGAGCCCAAATCTCACTGATCTCAGTGAGCTCACAGCTCAGAACTGGGTATTTGTATTATTACTTAAAATTTGAGAGTAAGGAGAAAATTACTTTTGACAAAGAGCTCATCAATCTGTTTGGCAATCAAAAGAAAAATGAAGGAAGACCAAAAAGTGATTTGATTACAGCACAAGTGTCTCAAAGAGAACAAGAGGGGGACAAAAAAAAAAGCTCCTCTGCGTAGCAAAGGGCTCTTTAATATAGTGAAGAAAGCCACAACAAATATTGTCTAAAAGCTGCAGACAAATTCATGTAGGAAGGCATGAATTTTTAATAATGAGGTTGACAAATCACTCAAATCATCAGTGAAGGAAGAAGAGGCTTTTTTTAGGTTCTTAAAAACAGTGACAATTTTCTCATCTGCCTCCATGTCCTCATCAGTAGGCTTGATATAACACTTCTTTCAGTATGCAGGAATATAAATATATGCCTACTGGGACAATAACAATCTGTTAATAATTTATTTTATTTTCAAAGTGAAAGGTTTCTGCTGAAAAAAAAAACCTAGTCAAAATTCATATTCTGGGGTTTTTTTTTTAGTTTTACTATAATCAGGTTGGGGTATGTTGATTTTGATGCAAAATAGTTAAAAAGTTCAATGGCTGCAGGTAATTTATTGCATTCAAAAATCCAAAGAGAGCAAATATTTTTATCAAGACAAAATTTTAAAATATGTAGTTTAATAATTGTGGAAGATAACAAAGACAGTGTTTCTGAGAGCAATCTAAACAAAAACAATCCTTAAACATTCAGGCTTCACAGCCACAAGTTCCTATGGGTTTCTTGAGCAAATCATATGACCCCTTAAAAAATTCAAACAGCATCATTACTTCCTCAAAATTATCATAACATACATTGTTATCAAAAGAACTGCTTTTCTATTTAATATGAGTATTTTGTCTTAGAGTATTTTAAGAATTTAATCCCATGGTGAGATTTGATAATTGTGAATAAATAGTGAAAGAGCACTGCTTGGAAGGAAGAAATTTCTTCCATTTTCATCCCCACTCCAGTCTCAAGTCCGTTTCCTAATTGTTTCAGCATCTTGGCAGTTTCAAGTGATTCTTTTCCAAACATGAAACAGTCCTTTTCTGATTAGGTGAGCTGAAGAAAAACTGAAAATTATCTGACTTCTGATTTGAACAAACTGCCTGTCATTGATTCAATTCTCACCAACACTCACCTCAGGTCCAACTTTTACTAGCAGATCACCACTCCTGCTGCTACCAGATCAGCTGGGAAACCACATCACTGTACCATTTTCAGAACTGTATACTATTCAGCAAACTGTTAGGAGGGGAGGCAGGTAAGTAACTGCATTTAGCTGCACTTTTGGTTACTTGCTACTCCATGGTAGAACCCCAAGCAGAAAAAACTACAAATCATAACACTAATAAAAATCTATTATCTATTATTATCTATTATCTAATATCTATTAGATATTCCAGTGTGACAAACTACGAACCTAATGCATCTGAAAAAATTGTCCTAATGAAATAAGCTCCTGAGTCTACAAGGTCCAAGCAGTAGCTAAAGAATCATGGGTTGTTTTTATTACAGATGTGGTACAGAAGTTAAAAGAATCATCCATCCAGAAAAACAAAAGCTAGGTTGTGGTAACAAAACTTGGAAAGGCCAATCAGCCCTTTTAGTAGATTTTACAACAAAGAGGGGACAAATAAAAAAATGAAGATGCAAATGCCTAATTCTAATAAAGGAGAAAGCATGAACTTTCATACTCATAAGCAAATCAAATTTCTTTATTTAATGAGTCTTCAGAAACACATCTACTAGTGTAGAAACTTCATACTTCACTGAATCACAATAACTGTATCAGCTGTTAGTTTGTTGCCCTTTTCTGTTGTGGTTGTTTTGGGGTTTTATTTCCCAGAATTGTAAAAGGTCTGTGCAATTCTTAAACTGCATCTAAATAAAATACGTGGTATTCCCAAGTTTCTGAAAACATTTAAAACACTACTGAAGCTCATTTTATAACTAAATGCATTACCTTAAGAATTATTCAGTTACATGAAAACAATCTCCTTCCATCTGACTTAAAGTATCACATTATCAGTTTAGAAAACCATGTTTTTCATTTATTGTTCTTCTTGCATTTGAAATAGGTTATATTACACTACTTATCTATATAATTCAGGTACACAGAAAATAATTAAAAATGTTCCATCCACAAGTCTAGCTCTTCTTTCATCTAATGAGAAGAGTTAATATTTCAACCTTTCTACTACTTGTATAACTGTTGCAAAACCATATCCTGGTAACACATTGCCAAGTTGCCCCTTCCCCAAACAAAGGCAAGTCCTTTTTATTTGCAACCCAGACCAGCTTGTTGCTCAACATCAAAACCACCTCCACACCAGCCATTATACCTAACATGTAGCTTCCTAAATATAAGGTTCATTCACTCTTCTATCAGTTATCTATATGTATTTTTTAAATTAGAAAGACACAAAAAGTTTTGAATATGTCTTTTACAGATCACTGTAGAAGAACACCTGTCGCAGCAACTACTCCTGCAATAAAGATTGACATGTATGTGCTATAGCTGCTAGGTAGCTCTGTTGAAATAATTTGGACTAAATAGGCAGAAACAGATTACTGACAGGAGGTATGGCCTTATGGCTCTTTCTATTTCATCCTCCAGCATTAACACACCCTCTGTGAAAGGGACTGCAACTCTTGACTTCAACCTTGTCTGCTCCTTGCAATAAGAAAAAGCATTTAGCCTTTAAAAACACAGAGTATTTCCGTGGATTCAGAAAGCATTGGAACTGTTACCTATGGAAATGTAATCTGCAACAGAAAGTCAAATATACCATGTCATCATTTAGATGAGATCCTACTGCCCTTCACGTTCCTCAAAGATAAACTTGCATATTTTGAGAAATTGCTAGAGATCCCCAGCAGCAGACAGTCTATATTTTGATTTCAAAGAATCTTGAAAGCCATTCAGCAGATGGCTCTGGAATATTTTTACCTTGTCACTTGCACATGAATAGAAGAACACTCCCTTCAATACAGCAAATGTGTGCAAGCTTTAGAAACCTGTTCTCAGCTGGTCAGGGCTTTGGTAAGACTGGGAAGGCTTAGTTTTAATGGCCAGAAGACCAGTTCTTCTATCTTGGATGACAGCTATTGAGCACAGACCACTAGAGTCATCCTTCTTTTCCTTGTACAAGTCCTACAACACAATAACAAATCCTAATTCTTGAGAAGTCTCTGATCTGCAGAAGTCATATTGGCAGCTCAGCTTAGGATACTCCTATGTTGGCCCCTTCAATAGACACATATATCAAGAACATATATGAAGAGAAGATATGAAAAAGAATGTAAAGACAATGACACATAATTGATCTTAATTTCTAGTGAAAAGCTCTAATTACTCTTTGCCTCAAACAGACTTTTCATTGTGATCTATTACCAAGTTCAATTTTAGCTCTATTTGCAGAAGTAAAAAAGATATTTTGTTTAATTTTATTTTCAAGTGAGCATGCAATACATGAAAATGTAAGTACATATTCATATATAAATATATATATATATGTAATATGGAGTGCAAATACTGCACAGTAAGATTCTCCTGTTAAGAGCTGAAACTGCTTTAGACATAAGAGAATCAATAGAACAACAAACAAGTAATAGCTTCAGTGTAACACAGAGTTATTCCAGTATAAAAACCTGAAGAATCGATGTAAATCTGTGTTTATGCCAGCATAATCAGGTATCATCTGTGGAAGCACTTTTCAAATTAAAACAGGAATTATTGTACATTGCATAAAGACTTGGACAGAAGCTTGTTATATCAGCTTCCTTTTTCATTTCAATTAGGTGGTAACATAACACAATTTTACTACTTCAAGTGCATTTTTCAAGCTCACAGAGTAAAACAAAAAAACTCGTGCTCCTCAGAAAATGAACATCATTGTTAGAATGTAAAGCCAGGGAATAAGATTAATGTTTATGAAATATTTTCAGGAGATCATACAACACCCGAATCTCGTTTTAACATATGGACAATAAAGAAAAATATCAATGGCCAGATATTTTTACATATCTTTCAAAGTACTTTTAGGACTTCTCAGATTCTACACTGTATTAATAAAATAAGTGTAAGCTTAGTACTTACCCACAGATGCATAATCACTGGGAAGTTCAGGATAAAGTTTGTTTGTATTCTTTTTAGCTGAAAGAGAAAATGAAGTAGCAACTTAAGTGACATGCTAACATATATTGTTGTATTTCATATCCTGCTGTTCTAATACAAGTTCAACAATTACTAAATGATTGCAGTTAACTAAGGAGCAAGTGCAGAAGAAATACAGACTTTGCCTCATATCCTTTACCAGAGAACTAAGTTAGCGAGAGGAGCTGCACAGTAAAGCCTAACTTTAAATGAAAGCACTTTGTTAAGACAAACTGTTAAAGGGCCAAAATTCTGCCTCTTCTCCTCTACTGTAAAACCTCCAACGATTAAAAGATAATGACAACCTAAAGAGAAACTATGATTTCTAGAAGCCAGAAGTTTCTAGTAGGATTGATCTTTTTACTAAGAAGTTTCATTGCACTGTGGGGCTTCTATGTATCCAGTAACATGAATATTTCCTTTGAATTATCACATGATTCTGTAACTATAAAAACACTGTTTCTATAGCAAATCTGTCAGAGATAAAAGGTTTGTTAATATAAAATAAACAAACCCTTTAGTCTTTATCACTCATGGCACTATATTAACATGCTTTCAGTGTTTGTACAAGGAAGAGTATCTAAAAAACATTTTTTATAGAGGCAGCTGCTATAATAACTGCATAGTATTAATTAGCTTTAATATTCTGATTTTATGAAGAGAATTAATTAGCCATTAACCAAAATTTTCACCTGGTGGTGTAGGTCTAACAGTGGGTTTAGGTGGCTCTGGTCTGGATGATGGTCTAGCAGGTCGGTCACTTACCTAAAGCACACAGATTTTTTAAAAACATAGCATGACATCTGTATATAGATTGTGACTTCAGAGCCTAGAAGTACACCAAATTACACTGAAAAAAATTGAAAATTACTCATTCTCCACTGAACTCAAGAAGCATACTAAACACTAGTGACATACACATGACACTGAAGTAAGTCACCATGGGTTTAACAAAGCTGAAAGTAAATGCTTGTCTATCAGTAACATCAACATCTGTAAGAAAATATCTTCTACAGTCCCAGTATAACATTATAGATGTGATTGTTTGAATGGAAGACAGAAAAAGTAGAAAAACTAAGAGTATCCAATTTGAAATTAACTTGACTAAAAATACTTGATCAAACATTCCTAATCATCACCTCAGATTTGATAAGGCACAATTACAAAACACGGATATACTTTGTTATTCTGGAAGATGCAAAGCAAATCCAGCAACATTCTTGCCCTCAAGAGCCTAGCAGGGAAATTCTTGAACAAATGTTCCACATGCAGTAACTGACATGAGCTATGCCTTCAGTCATCCAATACAGAAGTTAAAAACGACACATGAACATCAGCATTAACATTGACTAGGAACAGGGAAAGCCTATGTGAAAAAGAAGTGCACAAATCCTTCTTTGTTCCCTTACAGATTTTCCAGGATTATTTTTTTGCTCTTCATTTTCATACACTTCAGTGAAGGATGCTAGAGTTTCATAAAGATCATCTGCTTGAGCAGGGAAAGGCACATCACCAAGCAGGATGGCACTAGCACGAATGTCCTGCCCATAAAACCTGATACAAAAAAATAAAGATGGTAAATATTTGATTATTATTATTACATTTCAACTTCTAGATAAAATAACTTTGTGCAAATGCTCCCTATCCCCATCCCTAATCCTGCATTCTTCCTACTGATCATATACTGAGAAATGACAGAACTATTTCAAAGCTGTAAATTTGGGAAACCGACCACAGCCTCCATTCTCCTGCACCACTTGGGAGGAGGAGGTAAAGAAGCTGTGATTGAAGTGGAATCCAGAAAGATGGAAGGTGTGTGGGGGAAAGGTGTTACTTTCTAGATTTGTTCTTATTTCTCATTATCCTGTTCTCTAATTGACTGAAAATAAATTAAACTCATTTCCCCTTGATGATGAGGTTGGATTTTTTTTACTGAAATAGAAATTGGTAAGTGATCTCATTACCTTTATCTCAACTTATGACTTTGTCATCACACTTTTTCTCCTCTCATTCTGTTGAGGAGAGGGAGTGACAAAGCAACTGGGCTGGCATGTGGTGGCTAGCTAAGGTCAACATGCCCCAGATAAATAATCCCTAAACAATCAGCATCATCTCATTACCCATTACAAGATGTCTAAAGTGAAGAAACCCTTGTCCCTCAAGAAATTCTGAACTGAACATAGCATGTTTTCACAAAAACCTTTTTCCAAAGTGAATGTGTCCTAGTTAATTCTGCTACTATGCTGCCACTGAACCTGCTAGATGTTAAGAGACCTTACTTGCGATTTGTTTCTTTCCTTTCAATTAAACAGGTTCCTTCCAGAGACACGCCTGCAAACAGTCCTCGAGATTTGCAGTATGTATAGACAGCAGCAGAGCTTCTCAGGGCAACATCCCCTTCTAAGTTTCTAGAAGGAAAAGGTTCTGATTGATATTCTTCAATACAGTTTTGTAGCATGAACAGCAATAATCTTTTCCTTTTAATCCTTCATTTTATTTTTACCCTATTTTCAGACAGAAGCACAGAACAACACTGCCTCATATGAATGCTCCCCATTAGGTCTCTGAGAGACTGGACTCTTCATGGTTTATGACTCAAAACAATAACAGAGGTTCCAGGGTGATTTGCTGAGGCCTGGTTTGCATCCTTTGAGGGGAAGTGAGCTTGGGTGTCCCGTGAGAGTCACCCAAGACAGCGGAGGATGCAAGCCAGGCTTTCAGGCTGATGAGGCAAATCCTGCAAGGGGGGATGACACCTTTCATCATGGTAATTGTTCGCCCTTACACAACTCCCAGTCCCTCTCCCCAGGGGTGGCCTGATGGAACATAACTGACTCAATGCACTGACAAGAGAGGCAGCTGTCATGTCTGAGAAGGGAACATAAACCATCAGACCCCCAAAGGAGCCTCAGACTGATTCGTGAGGCTTTGCACCAAAGGACTGAATGTGATGCAAAGGGATACAACAGATCAGAGCCTGTGGCAAGAGACAGTGTAAAACTTCCAAACCAGGGGAGGTACTTGGGTATTCTCAAAGAGCCTGAACATATCCATTGGACACACATCCACTGAACTTTAAGCTTTGTGGAACCCTCATCACTGAGAAGACAAGAAGAAGAGGATCAACAGGACACTGCCAGGATCCACAGAGAGGTGATATTTTCTACCCAATCTGTCTTTCTGTCACTCTTTCTCTCCTCTCTTTTTCTATTTCTTTTTCTCTCTCTCTACTCCACTCACATCTACTGTTAAATAAAACCCATACTATTGACTTCAGCATATGGTCTCACTTGCATTTATTTGGGCAGAGGCATCTCTGTAATAATTTTAATAACTGGATCTTAACAGCCTTCTTTGAAAACTTAAGCCACACTTTAATCACATTTTAAAATGATCTGATTATGTTTGGACTGGTGACTGAAACTCTATTCAATATTTCCAAATCCTCCTAGACTTTATGGTCAGCACAAAGCACTTCAAGTAAAGCCTTACTGGACCTGAACAGACTTATAAGATTACAGTATTTGTCCTTCACAGGATCACATAATATTTTAGGTTTAAAGACAGTCATCTAAAAATGGATATAACATCAAATTGAAAACAGGTTGCTCTGGACTTTGTCCAGTCAGTTTTTGAAGAATTCAAAGGATATAATTCCAGACATTCTGAGCAACCTGTATCAGCACTCAATTTTATTCATGTCAAATTTCTTTTTCTCACATCCAGTCAGAACCTTCCTTGTTTCAATAGATGACTACTACCTCTCATTGTCTTGCCATGCACCCCTGTAAAGAACTGGGGTCTGCCTTCTTGCTGATGCCCTGTTGGGAATACAGCCTCAGGAGGTCTTCTTTCATCCAGGTTCAATAAGCTGAGTTTCCCCAGCCTCGTTCACATCCTGCATTTCCCTGGCCATTTAGGTAGTGGTTCACTGCACACACTCAGGTTTATAAACAAATTTCTGCAGGCTAAGGCTAAAACTTAACACAGTATTCCAGGTACAGTCTACGAAATGTCAAGTAAAGAGGAACAATCACTTCCCATATCTACAGGTTACAGTCCTGTTGATGCAACCCCCTACATTGTTCACTGCCTTTCCTGTCAGAAACTGGCTTAGCCCCACTGTCCACCAGGATCCCAGCACCTGCTGTATAGGGAAGCTGCTCAGTCTGGTAGGAAGTTCATCCAACGAGGAGTGCATAACTTTGCACTTGTCCTTGTTTAATTTCAGGAGGTTTCTTGCTGGATCTTTCTTCTACACTCTACAGGAACATTTATCTGAATGATGGCCCTACCCTGAAGTGCATTAGCTACAAACCCTGGTTTGGAGTAATCCACAAACTTTAAGAGGATATTTTGCAACTACTTCTCTAGGTCATTGATAAAAATACCAAACAAGAGAGGTCCTAGAAGAGTCTCCTGAGGAATTCCAAAGAAATCTGGCTTCAGACTTCAGTATTAACCATTTACCACTGCTCTTCTAATCTGATGATTTGGTTCTTTGCCTGTTTGCTCATCTCCCCATCCTGACACCTGTCCCAGCCTGGACACAGGACAGTGTACTAAATGCCTCTGTAGGGCAGATGATATTCATTGCCCTTCCCCTATCCAGAGATCTCTCTCTCTTCTGTGCACTAAGTATCATCCTTTTATTTTGTTAGAAAAGATTAAAAATCAGCTGTAAAAACTTCATCATCATAAAAAAAAACTATAAGGAGGTGTATATTCCATAAGCAGTCTTAAGTAGCTGGGCTTGGTAAGCCTGGAGAACAGAGGACTTGGGGCAAACCTAACAGCAGGCTTCAAGTATCTATGGAGAGGTAATCTAGGGTATGAAGCCAGGCTTGTATGAAGGAAGAATAAAATACTGTTGACATAAAGAGAAAGAAGAAATACTTTGACTGGATGTAAGGCAGGAGAGTTGAACAGCAGAGCAGGTTGCCCAGAGAATTGAGCAGTCTCCCTAATTGGGGATTTTCAAGATCCAACTGGAAAGAAGGACTGAGCAACCTGATCTGAAGTCATAACAGACCTTGCTTTAAGCAGGAGGTTGGAGTAGCAGTCTTGCAAGGCTCATTTCCAAGTTAAATTATTCAGTGATTATTTCACCTCATGCTTCAAAGTAAACAGGCTTAACCACTTAAAGGTTTAAAAGAAATTATTTGGTGTAGTTTTTATTTAATGTTGGGCAGACCTATGGTGACATAAAGCACAGACCCTTATGTCACTACAAATCATAGTTTTATCAGGCACAGAAGCACCTGTGCTCTTCACTGAGCCTGTCTCCTGCAAAAGAGCAAATCTCAGAACATTTTCCTTTTACCAATAAATGACTTGATCAGGAAAGGAGAAAAAAAAGAAAAAAGCAAGAACAAGAAATTGGCAAGAACAATATGGTCCAGCCAGCATACAGGTTGCCCATGTTGTTCTGTAACATATAAAAAAAAATGCTACATCAATGTGACTTAAAAAAATTATCTTCCATATATGCCTTATTAGGAAAACATATTACCCACCTCCCTAGAGGTCCAATTGCCACAGTAAGATTTCCTCCAAGTGTAAGATTCCCTCCTTTGGCAAAAGCTTCTACTGCTCTTTCATGATTCAGTATTATCACTAAGTCTGAAACCTATAAAATATCAAATAAAAGTACTAGACTTTTTAAGTAGAAAGAACAGCATAGGAGATGATCATCCTTTCTTGTAAAGGACTATTTTGAAACAGCTTTCATGACAAAGTTGATTCTTTTTCTGCAAGGTATTTTGAATGAAAAATCCTTTCAACTACTTTTTAAATCAAATTTTATTTTTTTCAAAGTGCTGATATGGTCAGTATGTGATAAACAGCAATAAGTGAAACTCTGTGTTAATTAAAAATTCTAATTGACAATTTCGTATTTTCTATGGCTTATACAAACAATTATGAAGGCACATTTTCAGATGTGAATAATTTTGATCTTCAATAATTAAAATAATAAAGGCAAGACAGAACTAAACAAAAATTCCTGTCGAAAGAATAAAAAGCAAAAAGAATACAGGTGCTATTGATGAAACTTATTTTCATGAGAGGAGTTTTATATATCTGTGTGTCTGTATATGAATTATTAATTAAATTTTTAAGACTTGAATATGAGATGTAGTCAGTTGCTTTGAGAACCTATTAAACCTAATAATTGAAGAGGTAGCAATATACCCAAGGACACCTGATCTTTCATCTGATGGACTTGACTGAAAGCCAGGTTCAGAAAATAACTTTCAACTTACCCCAAATTCCAAACAGTGACAGCAGGGAATACAAGAGGAAATAGCAGATTATTTGCAAAACAAGGCTGTCCTAGAAGCATTACACACAGCATAAGAGAGGTCTTTGTTATTAGTCCCCTGGCAACCTCCACCCCATCCCAAACAAAAGATGGCTACAGGAACAGTTTGTCAATCATCCAGGCATGGAGGGAAGATAGTGCTTCCTCCTCTTACCCTTTAAGAGGATGAATCCATGGTTAAAGATAAGCAAATCCATAGTGAGAAAACCTTCAAGGAAAGCACTTATACGAATTTTAAAATTGGTCTTTAATTTGAGGTACCAAGTCACTGTGACTTCTGAAGCCTGGGATCTCCTTCTTGGTATTTAAAAGCACCTGTAAGTATCACTACTACTATGTTAACTATCATCTCTCCTACAGGAATAACTAGTTTCTAAAACATCTAAGTTTATATAGGACTAGAAGAATGCTGAAATGGGACTCTGGGCTCCTAAGTCACTCAGGTATTTCTGAATAACATATATTTTCTAGAAGAAATAAAAAAAGATTGTGTTATAATGATGTCAGTAAGGAAACAAAATTTTGTAAGCTGACTAAAATTTCAAATGAAGGGCACAGTATTACTCAGAGAAAAACTCCTCTCACAGCTAGCTTCTGTATTGGAATTATTTGATTCAGTATCAATAGGAAATGTCTATGTTACCTAAAATATCAGGTGGGGATGATTAAAAGAAAAATTTCATAGATTAATCAAAACACATTAAGATGCTTAAAAGGAAATAAAAAACTAAACAAACCCCCAAAAAACCAAACTCTGGGGCTCAAACTGAACACTTCATTCACATTCAGATCCTGTAGTCATGAAAACCAATTAAAATCCCTTATAAAAATTAATGATTTTGTATTCACATCATCCTTTAAAAAGTGCATGCAATAATGCCTGAGATCACAAGTGAACAATGAGGAGAGAATAAAATATTGATCTGTTGCTCAATATGTGAGTGCTGACTGGCTGCCAGGACAGGGATAGCTGGCTAGCTGTAGATGTACTAGGGGCTGGCATGGATCACCCAGATCAGCTGTACATGGATTCTTCTGCAGAGCAGAATGCTCATTGCAAGAGATCTTGTTGGCAGCATGTTGTTACTCTAATTTTCTTTGGGAACTGGCAGAACAGAAGCTAAGCAAAGAGAAGGATGAGTCTGGAGGCTGGGGTGGGGAAGCAGAGGAAGGATGAAAACATACAAGTGTGAAGGAGCTGTGAGGAAGAAGAAATGGGAAACAGAGGCAGAGTGCTGTCAGGGCCCAGCTCACCAGGGTCTCTCTGAGTATGTTGTGAGTCCTTTCCTTAAGCATTTCTGCTGACTGGAACTGGCTCCTTTTCTGTAGTATTCCTTCAGAAGAGGCATTACCAGTTTTGGTGCTTTCAAACTGAAGGGTCATGTCAGTAAATACAAGTGTGAGTGGGAAATGTGTGAAGTACAGCAACATTAAGTGGAGTCCATTCTACTCCAGCTTCAGTCCTTCACGCTGTTTCTCGCCAGATGGAGACCCTGAGGCCTTTAGCAAAGCATTTGACACAGTATTAAGTACAGGATGCTTTTTCAATTAACTTCAATTGTCTTATATGTGAACACTGACAGGAAGCTCTCCGTAAGGGAAAAATTCTGTCTGCTAGAAGTGAGAAATCAAGGAAATTAGTGTCATGTCACTTCTTTTCATCTAAATGTCTTCTAACAATTTGACTGATGGGTTCAAAACCCCTCCTTTGTTTGTCTTGCATAAATGGACTTCATAATAATATTCTGTACATAGAAGTAGATTCCACTGTCTCACTAACATTTAGATCTTTGTCAATGTATTTTAATTTCTTGCAAAAAAAGTTACCAACAAGTATTTCAAATGCAAAATCATACCTCAATTCCAATTTCAAATCCACCACCAAGACCAGCAATTCCTATTGCAGAGGGAGCAGACCAGGCTGTCGTGCAAAACAAGATAAATTTACTGAATTTTAACCATATATTTCAAGAAATACCAATTTTATTATTACAGTTAAAAAATGCTTACAAATTTTCTATTTAGATCTATGTTCAAAACCACTACTATAGAATCATAACTATAATGCTTCATCCTACAGGAAAGGATTTAAGAAATACAAACCCTCACAATCTGAACAATGCCTTTTAACAAATTATTTATCATACACTTCTTCATAATCAGATATAATCGTTTTTTCTAAAGAATTTTATACTATGTACTTTTATATTTCATCCTTTTCCACAGAAAAGGAGGATACTGAAAGCAGTTACATTTGGTCAAACGAAGGTACAAAGATTTGAAAACATCTTTCACACCAAACACTGTCACTGTTCACCTACTTGCTTGACTCATCACACATCTCCTGTTTTATGCTGTGAAAAGAATAATGAAAAAAAATATTTTTATCTCTTTTAATTCTCTCATGAAGTACAAAAGGAAAATATCCACTTACTTCCATTAGGAAGGCGAGCTAATACAATTCCACTTCCACCTCGAGCAGTCACCAAAAATCCAGCTTTGATAACAGACAAAACTGCAAGGCCTTTGGCTTTAGCTATTACATGAGCTGAAACAGCAAAATCATTTATTCAAGGCCTTGTAAGAGAAGTTCTAAGAGAAGGGCAAAACAAAACATTTAACAAATATGAACACAAGAGTCAAATAATCAAAGCAAAAGCTTACAGAAAACTGCAAAAAAAATTGAAGTGATAATGACACCTCCACCACAGAGAACTGCAAACCTTGCTGCAGGTCACATTAGTCTGTGACAATCTATGCACTGTCACAACTGCTTCACCTGTCCTAATTAGATGTATAGAATTAGTTTGTTTAGTGCCACACACTTCATGTGTGAGTACCCTTGGAACATAAACAGAAAACAGGGAGTGAATAGATGACAACCATGTCTTCACAAAATTTTGGGGGAGTCCAAATTTAAATCACAGCAACACAGAGTAGCCGAACAACCTTGTATCATTAGACAGTGTTTGTGGCAAATACTGATGTGTCACCATTCTACAAATCTTCCTGCAGATCTTCCAGAACATAACAGTTAAGGATTCAAAACTACAACCAGCAACACCAGGTGGAGGAAGACACTAGGAGAAACACAGAGTAACAACTGCAAAAATAAAGAGGACAGCAGCAAATAAGAGTGCTGAACAAGTATCAAAAGGAAAACCACGCAGATTTCTTTACTGTGACTTATTTTCATCTAGCTAATTCTGATTAACACAGATATTCAAGAGCTAGAGCTGCTACTCCAGGTCCTCTCTAAAGAACATACATTTACAGGGTTGAATGTGAGACAGTCCATCTGTCTCAGGGGGAAGCCTTCCAGTGCAGGTACCTTGTAGCAGCAACATTCAAAAGATCTCTCCCAGTAAGTAACATCTGCCAAGAATACAGCAAACTGAATCCCTTTACTTCCAAAATATTTTCAAAGAAGTTATGGTGCCTGAAAGTTTTATTCATCTCTAAGTCATGGTCAGTGGAAATTGGTAAAGACAGCATGACTGCAACACAGGGAGTGCTGAAGGTTTTAGCTGAATCAAAGCATTTTCTTAACTCACGTGGTATGATTTTATCTGGTCCATTTCTGGAAGTTATTTCTGTAAATTCTCGTAGAATTTTAGCTGCCTTTTTAGCTTCTGACTTCAGATTGGAAGGTATAGGGTTGTTCACTGAAAAACGTGAAAGAAAGAAATTATGGTCAGTTTAGGATATCTCATATGAAAAAAACAATATCATTTATATGGGAGAAGTGGTTCTTTACAAATCAAGAGTAAATCAAACAAACACAGAACAAGCAAATACAATAAGTTATTTTCTGCATCAGATCCACATTTTATTTCTGACAGTTTTAACTGAAGAAACCACTTAATAAAACACAAAAGCGTGATTCTTTTATACAATCTCTTTCTCTTGCACATGTTCAGAATGCACACTGCTAACAGCAAGGATGTTTGAAACACATCCTTAGTTGTTCCTGTCACTATTTATTTATAGGTTTATTGCATATGAATTTGTCTAATGCCTTTTAAAATCTGCTGATACTCTGCCATCAGAATTCCTGCAGCAGCAGTTCACCTCCTACTTAAAAAAGTATGTGCTCTATTTTAAATTAATCTGCTAGCTACAGTGAATGCCTGCTAGGTCAAGTCTCACAGGTTCTGGTGAATACCTAAGGCATTCAACTTATCTACTACCTTCTTGCCTTTACAAATAGTCAAAGCCCCCAGCCTTCTCCACTCTTCCAAGAGTCTCAGCCTTCTCAGTCTCTCCTCAGGGTAGTTGCTCCATCACTGACCACTCCAATTGCTCTTCTCTATACCACTGTCAACTCGGCTGTCCTTCAAACTGCAGAGCAACTGGCAACTGCTGACTCATGAACAGTAAAAGTTTCACACCTCTTCAGGACATTTCTCTGACAGAGCTAAACATGTGGCATGTTCTGAAAGTGAACAAAACTCTGCTTCAGACCAAGAAATTTCCTTTAGAGATCTACTGCTCGTTGAAGGTTCTATCAATATTTTCTTTCCAATGTGATCTAACATAAGCCCCCCATATATTTCAACTGAGGAAAAAGCACAGATTAGGGATAAGTTATGTTTACTTTATAAAGCTGTAGAGTACAGTAGTAAATACACAAAATCTTGAAATTACCCACCAAATCGACGAGATCATAAAGTCTACAGAATTGTTTATCCCATTTTGAACCACCAGATCTGCTGTCACTAGTCAATGACTAGACAGAATCAAGTATTATAAATTATTAGTATTCTGCAACATTATAAATACCATTTTATGTATTAATAGTAATGTTTTGCCTGTAGATTAGCCAAAAGAAGCCTTACTGCAGTTAAAGAGATAGGAGCTAGTCTTGATTGTTACATCTACTAAAATCCCTCAGAGCTACTTAAATTATTCTTGTTTTCCTGTCTGTACACAACAACACTCACTATTTCCAAGCTTATCAGAATCAAACCATCCAGCTAACACCTAAATATATTGCCAGACCAAAGATACGTCTAGTCTCACATCACATCTCTGAAAACAAACCTAGTGACAGCATTTACATAAAATTCTACAGTTCCTAAACTCACAAACACATAAAAAAGACTTAGCAGAGAGAAACAACATTCAGTCAAAAGTGGACTATTTTTTTAATTGGCATTTCCTGAGCATTCCTTCATCTCTTCACTCTGGGCAACATTCCCACCCAAAACCAAGAAGGTGAGGACTAAATACATTTTGAGGTTACATGAATGAAGCTTAGACAGCAATTCAGCTCAGACCAAGTGAAGCACATAGCAGCAAGTCAGCCGGATTTCTGTCCAGGCTCTGTTGACCACAATACGATACACCTCCAGTTTTCAAAGAGAAGAATATTCCTCTAGCATGTTCTTCAGGCAAGAAGGAGAATTCCAAGAACAAGAGAGATTTTGACTGCTCGGTGCCTAGATTAGTGTCCCCTGAGACAGCTTGCAGCAACATTTAGCTTTGGTGAAGATGCAGCAGGTACAACCTTGGAGAGTTTGAAGTGATATCAGTCATCAGAAGGCTGTGCAGAAATATCAGCCTCTCTAGGAACAAAAGGAAGCATAGAGAATGCAACAGACTTAAAGCCACACTGCAGTTATCAGAGCAGAAATACTGATTCTACCTCCTAATAATCCCTTCTCTTTTCAGAAATTAAGACCCAGAGTGTGAAAGGATAGGAGAAGGTAAAGCTCTAAGAGCACAGGATATTCTGAAAAGTTCTTGGCATGGGAATCTTCTCTGACTGTTACGGTACTAAAATTATGAAACTGCTTGTCAGAGTTTTGAACATGCATTTCTTCTGTGGTTGGAAGGCTTCCCCAGGCTGGAACCCGGCTACATGGCAAGGGGAGAGGCCAGTGTAGCTCAAATAAAACATGAACTCACAATTGCTTTTGGTACACTAACAAACTGGGGTGGAGTAGATGTCTCCATTACTTCTGTTGTTTGTACTTCACACTGTATTTTCAAGGCCAGAGGGCAAACATGACCAGCATGTTGTAAGAGAAAAATAAGATTTTTGATTTTAAATTGAGGCAGTCCCACAAAGCATATTGCAACACCACTCTTCTCAAGAAGGCACAAAGAATAAATCTAGCATATTATAATTTTTAACTAATAATTAAGATTGCAATACACAGCGCATGTCCATTTTCAAAATCGGCTGAACACTTCTATACATAGGTTTTCACTAAAGATACTTTTCAAGTCTAGAGGTCTTGAGTTTGGGAGGGGTCACCTACCCAGTCTACCCAAAATACACATTTCATGGTACTTAATTTTTCTTAGGGTTCAGTAAGATTAAACTCTGATAAAATGGACAGTTATGTGCCTGACCATGCAGGACTTCTAGCAAAGTGATCAAGACAATGAAAATTAGACCTGTGCAATCGAGATAAAAAAACACTGGAGAGGTGAAAACACTAAGGTGTAAAAAAACAATACTGAGCAAAAGCAAGCATTATCCAGCTTCTAGATTAGAGAAATAAAATAAACTTCTGCGTTCTTCTCAAACTCTTCTTCCTTGCCCACGCATTCCTTCCTCCCGTTTGGCTAATCTCAGAATTTGAAGAAACATCTCCAATTATTCTTCCTACTACTAAAAAGTAAAACAAAAAGCAGCTTGTATTTCATACAGATTAGAAGAGAAATCCCTTGGCTAAATCCATTGAAAAAATGAGATGTTTTCAGACCTGAAAGTCTGCAAACAGGAAGACTAGAGTGGGGTAAAAATATAAAATCCCATTACAGTTTTTGTAGGCATTTTCAGATTTCAGATTTAGAATTGCTTCAGAAAGATTTGATGGTTACCAGAAAACACTGTGTGCATGCCACTGTGCACATAGGAACTACTATTTAACTGAAGACAATTCCAAGCTGTTCCTTCACCTCTCAATACCTAACTGGTTGCTCTGAGCAATCTGCTCTAGTCAAAAGTGTCCCTGTCTATTGCAGGAGAGGTTGGATTAGATGTCCTTTTTCCTTCCAGCCCAAATTATTCTATGACTTTCCTGCACTATGATTCCAAAAACTGTATTCCAAAATACACACTTGCACAGAAAAACAGCATTAGTTAAGCAAATTAAAAATTAGGTATTTCCACTTCAAACTTTCTAAAAGGGTAATTCTTATATTTTTATTTAGTGTCACATAGTGTGGGGTACCTTTATCACCAGAGAATGGAGAAACTTGAGAGACATTCATCTAGCTGTATTTTACAACAGCAAGCATAGGAAAGCTTAACTTCCCATCCTCAAACCAACATCAGAAACTCCACTTTCTCCCTGTATCACTTGGTCCCTGCATCATTATTTCTTCTGCCTTCCTTGGGTAGCTATTTCTTCTGCATTCCTTAGGTAGTTAGGAATTCACTCCTCCATTATCCCTTTGTCTTTCCCTTCTGGGCACAGACTGAAGTAATGCAGAATTATTCTTCTGGACTAAGACACAGCAGGTGTATTTGACAACAGTATTATGCCAGTTACTTTGCACGTGGCTAGACCTGTGCACTTTCAGAAGCTAAGAGATGGGTGATATTTCTAAAGCACAACACAAGTACAAGCAAAGTAAAAGTGAAGAAAAAAAGAAAGAGGTTGAACATGCTACCAACCAAAGATCTCAAAGCTATACCTTGTAGAGAGGGGCTGCAAGTAAGATTTTAATTTAGACAGTAGCAGGTATGAAAATTAAAGGGACATTAATTGGCAAGCAAACATGGCACAGAGAGGTTTTAACAACAGGCAGGATGAATAAGCCACCTGATTAAACACTTTTGTGCTGCAAACCAACACAGTTACTCAAAGTGGTAACTATATGATTCTTTCCCCAGTGGCTCACTTTTGAGTTCCTTTATTTACTTCTGTAACATTGCGTTGATACTAAGGAACTGGCAAGATGCCTACAGGAGCCTTGAGAAACTGACTTGTTTAAAAAAAAACCCAAACAAATCCACACCCTGACCTCAATTATGTATTATATGATGCCTGATAGGGCCTGGCTGGACTCCCACTCTGGTGGAAGCTAGAAGCACAGCAGAAGAAATATAGTATTTTTATCACTGAGGAAAGGGGAAAGCCGGTCTCTCCCTCTTGGGCTATGCCACATTCAGGGTTTCGTTGACAGAGTTCAGGATAAGGAACAGAGACAACAATCAACACTAAAAAGGCCAAGTTTAATGGTTCAATATATAGTGTATATATAGTATGGCTGAGGCCTGACTCTAACCATTTAATTTTAGATCAACACATTTCATAGAACTTTGTCCAAAAGTAAAGAAAATTACTTTTAGTAAAAAAGCCCCTAGTAAATAAAAAATAGCACAAATATGTCAGACAATTCAAAACTATTCACTTTAAAATAAAAGTACATGGAGGTTTGCACTATGAAATGGTGGCATCTGTCCCAAAATACAACAGAAATAAAATAAATATTACAGTGAAGGCAGAGGAGAAAATTCATGCTTCTATTTATTTTAATTACTCTAGAAACAGTCCAAATTGTAAGAGAGATTTCTGTGACCTCAAAAAATATTTCAGCTTCTGTTCATCTATCAAATTATCCTCTTCACCCTCAAGCTTGCCTCAGGATTTGGATTGTAAAATTAGTTCCTTAGAAACTCATTTAATATCACAAGTCTACTGAAAAAATCATACAGACATATCTGCTTTTTAACAAAAATATTGCATGAAATATTTAGACACAAGCAGAATTTCCGTGCTCAGTTTACCCCATCAATAACATATGTAATAACCCTGTAGCACTGTCTTCACTATTAGCTTTAAAGTATGCATATCTAATTGTCTGTTTTGTATTCAAGCACTGCTCAGGAAAGAGGTAACCAGGAGCAATAAGACAATAATATCTATCAGGAGGATACACTGACTGATGGATTCGGAATGCCATGACCAGCGAATGCTCAGCTGGGAGCAAACTTCATTTGCACTCGTGCTTGTTGTTGAAAGGAGAAGATATTGAGCATATGTGAGTCAGCAACACAAACCCCATGGGGGAATATCACACCAAAATTGATTAACTGCTTAATTTGTAAGCTGATGAGGCAAGTGCGTCAGCCTCTAATTTACATTCTGACTAACAGTAATAATTTGCTGGCTGAACATTTGGTGAAATTATCTAAGCAAGGTGCATTAAAGAATAAATAAAGCCTTTTTACTTAAAAGCTATAACTAATTCTGATACAATCAGAATTATGCTGAATATGAACAGATGAAATAAAGCCTAGTGGCATTACGAGAACTCAAACATCAAAGGTACAGTTTCAAAGAACAGATGACAAACGGGAGAGAAAGACTCGCATGCAGATTTCACACATATGTTACCTGTGTATGTTTGAGCTTAAAAGTATTTGGTGAAAAGTGGTTTTGTGAGGGTTTTTTTGCTACAAAAGAAGAAAAAACAATGACAGATACCTCAATTAGCCTCATACAGTAATTCAGTCTTTGCTTTCACTTCACTAAAAAGTTCAGAAACAGCACATGAATACATTAAGGCATAGCTGATTTGCAAATACACATGGTTACATCAGGAACATTAATGCTAAATGGCTTATACAAACAGAGAAGATTCAAAATTATGAACATTCATAAACATGAAAACTCACATAGTCAAGAAAAGTTAAAGAATGACATTCTGATGGGAAAGAGAAACTTGAAAAACAAGACTGTGCAGCACTGGAAAAGGGCCTAAACAAGAAATTTCAATTTGACACTACAATTAAAGAGATTAATGCAATTTTGCTTTCACAAATGTGTAACAGCATGATACTGTGGTAGCCAGCTCCAGCCTTGGGATTCATCTGGTACTTGGAATTCCTCGAACAGCATGCCAGATGTGCATCATAAGCAGTATGCCCAGCCCAAGAAAAAGTGATGCAATACAGAGAGGTGGATGACGAGCAGCAGCCCATGCTAAATGTGTCTCTGTGAGTCTCTCTCCATTTATGATTTCCAACACTCGAAGCCAAAGACTGAAGCAAAGAATTCAGGTTAACAAAATGTCAAGAAAAGATCTGTGGAGTTAAGGAAATAGTGTAATAAGTTGCAAAGGAGCCCACAGGAAAAGGATGTTAAAAAATAAAGGCAATAATGACCCTCTTTAGCTGAAATCCAGCAGACTACTATTGTCAGAACATGAGTTCCTTACTCCTGGATTAAACCAACAGCAACAAGCAGATACTGTTTCCTCCAGACTCCAAGGACCATAACAAAAAAAGGCTTTGAATGTACACTCTGAACATCCCACTTATTGTATGGGCAAGGAGCCTACGAAAGCAGTAGCAGGGAATGAGAAAGCATTGCTGACACACTGGTTAGCCAATGGGCAAAGCTGTACAATTCTGACATAGGCACCTTGAGAACAGCAAGGGACACAGGAGACAACAGGTAACACATCAGTGCAAGGCAATGGAAGCAGAGCTGAGAAGTAGAGAACAGGGTCTCTGTACAGGGAAGTTTTGTGCTATGCTCGTGATTGCTACCATGATCTTTATCACTTGATTCCTGAAGTTTTACCAGCTTCCGTGCTTCACTGCTCATCAACAACACTGGTGTGAGAAACCAGTGATGTGTCAGTGACAGTACGAGTTATGGCAGGGTACAAGTGCTACAGCAAGCACTACATGGCCCTGCAGGGTTTCAGCTGAGCTGCACCAGAAGACTCTAATGTGTGCTTTAGGGCTGTGCTCTAATGTGCACAACCCTAATGGTTTTTATACTGTGAACTAATGTAACTACACTTTCCTCCTTCCCCACCCTGGATTACAAATTGTTTACTGGAGAGCATTGCATTAAGCTGGTGATGGTAGTGGTGAGAGAGGCAGAACAGACCAGAAAGGTCTGCAGAACTGCAGCTGACAGCATACAGAAATTAAGGAGTTGGAAGTATTTTAAGGTTTACCTAAGACAGATGGAAATAATTCTGTCCAAACATTCCGGTGAGAGGAAGTAAAAAAGTGCTTAAAAATAAAGCTGAAAATGAAACACATACACATCCCTCCCCCCCTTATCCATGTTAAAACTAGCCTGTTTTTCCTTGTTTTACCTGTAATAACTTGCTAAAGTTAGCTGTCAACGACAGCCTGTGCCCAGGAAAAACCTCATAAGTATACTGAAGTTACAACTAAATTCAGCCTTCAAGACTGAATTTGCAAATTCAGAACTCAAGAACTCAAGAACTCAAGAACTTCAAGAACTCAAATATGCAAAAGGAATGACACAGAAGATAGCACCTTCTCTAAAAGGAAAACAGCCCAAAAAGTCTGTATTTCAAAGAGGAGAATTTCCCAGACATTGCTATCAATATAGAAAGCTGAGATATTTACAGTATTTTGAAGAATTTTTTTAATGGTTAATATTATAACAGAATTGTAATGCTTCTATTTCCTTACAATTACATATATTTATACATTTAAATCCCAGCAATTTGTGTGGAGGGAGGAATAACATATGTCATGAATACTTCTGAAAAATTTTACATAAACTTGCATAACATCTGTATGGTTATTGCACAACAGCTAAGAAGTCAGACAACGAGAAGCAACATAGGCATCTACATTTGGACTTAGGCATGCAAATAAACAGTATGAAATCAACCCAAAACACAAAGAATCACAAGTCCTTACTGAAAAACGAACCATTTCAAACACAGAAAGCCTTTCATTGATAGAAATGAAGTAATGGGAATAGATGAACAGATTTCTTCCTTTGCTCTCATCTCTAGAAGTCTGTAGGTTTGAGTTTTGGGGGTTTTGTGTGTGCGTTTTTAGGGGTTTTTTTAATATATTACTGTGATTTTTCAAAATTAAAATACTTCTGAAGATAACTCAAAGGAATCTAGAACAATCAGAGCCATGTAAACATGGCAGCTCTAAACCTGGAGAGGCAAGCTGCCTCACCCCAAACTGCATGTGCACTATGTTTACCATTAGCTGTTGCTCTAAGATGAGTAACTCTTCACAGCCTCTATTAGAGAATCATTGAATAGTTTCTGGTGGAAAGGACCTGAGACATCATCCAGTTCCAGTCTCCTGTAATGGGCAGGGATACCTTTTCCTAGACCAGGTTGCTCAAAGTCCCATCCAATGTGGCCATGAACACCCCCACAGATGAGGCACCCACACCTACCTCTGGGCAACCTCTTCCCAGTGCCTCACTACCCTCACAGTAAAGAACGTGTTCCTAACATCTAATTTAAATCTTTCCTCTTTTAGATTAAAATCACTACCCCTTTCACACTGTGTGAAAAGCCACTTTTTAGGCATCACCTCTCTCCCTGGAGTTGTCTCTTCTCCACTCTGAACAAACCCAGCTTTCTCAGCCTGTCTCTGTAGGAGAGGTACTTCATCCCTTTGATCATCTCTGTTGCCCTCCTCTGAATTTGCTCTAACAGGTCCACATTTGCCTTGTGCTAAGAACTCCAGAGCTGGATGCAGCACTTCAGGTGGGGTCTCATGAGAGCAGAGCAGAGGGGCAGAATCCCTTTCCTTGTCCTGCTGCCCACGCTGCTTTGAATGCAGCCCAGGGAGCAGTTGGGTTTTCTGGGCTGCAGGGGCACATTGCCACATTGCCAGCGCATGTCCAGCACTTGTCTGCAGAACCTCCAAGTCCTTCTCAGCAGTGCTGCTCACAATGAGCTCCTCTCCCAGTCCATACCTGTATCTGGGATTGCCTTGACCCAGGTGCAGCACCCTGTACTTGGACTTGTTGCACTTCATGAGGTTCTCATGGCACCACTTCTCAAGCTTGTCCAGGTCCCTCTCGGTGGCATCCCATCCTTCTGTTCCATCAATGGCTCTGCTCAGCTTCATGTCATCAGCAAACTTGCTGAGGATAAGCACTGAATGTAGGTTTAAGGCTTTCTGTCATGACTTTTTTAAAGGAGTAAGTAAACTTAGTGGTCAAGTTTTTAGGCTGTTGTCTTCTAAGCAAAGGTATTTTTAAACTCAGGCTTACAGAGACAGAAATTGAGATGTTAGCTGATGACCTTTTGGAAAGCAAAGCAAAATTTATTAGAAATGCCATAGTTACATAAAATAACTTATCCAAAAGAAGCTTAGGGTCTGCACAGGCTGTCTGATATAAATGAAATGGTATGAAATGTGATAAAAGTAATAATGTTTATTAGCTGTATCAGTGTGACTATTGTCACGTATAGTGTCCAAAAGCAGAAAAGATTTTTGGTCAGCTCTAGTGTTTACAAGCTGCCTTTTCAAATCTTGCAACCAATTATGTATGCACTTCTAGACCACGGGAGCTCAATATTTTTCACGTGAAATATTAATTTTGGTAATGCTAAAATAATGCAACATGCAAAAAATCCATGCCCCATTTCATCATGGCATAATTTTTATAACTTTTCTCCACAGAGAGGAAAGAACTTAACTAATTCAAACACAAAGTTGACCAATTTGTAACTTTATATGTGGTATCAGGCCCCAGCCCCACATTGAAAGAACTATTTCTTTGAGAAAAGTCAAGGAAAAAAAGCCCTGTAACACAGAGTCTCCTGAGTTAGCAAAAGCATTTGATGAGTTCGGTTCCCAGCAGTTTTTGTACTGAAGTCAGCTTGGAGAAAATTCTAATTAGAGATGCAGAATTTCCTCTCATCTCCCTTTCTGATGAAAGCTGGAATACATGAGGGTAAAATGATAGTGACAAAGCTGAACACTATACTTTGAAGAAAAATATGTTCCTCTTGTAGATGCGAGATGTTTCAACTAAGTGATATTCCTCACTTCTAAGGAACTGTGGCATGTGAAGACAGCTGATACCTGCCTGCGGCACAGAGGATTTGTTCCAAAAAGCACATTAGACATCTGTTCAGCTGCACAGGAGGCAGAGTAGTGGAATACCTGTAGCTAAAAGTCTTCAAAAATTCTTATAACTTTTAGCAATTGCAAGAATACTAAAACCTCAAGTCCACAGTTCTACAACCAAATTGTAGCCTTTGCACGAGAAGAAAGGATAAACACAAATGGCATGAGGAAGAAATCACTCAATTTGCACAAAAAGAATCATAAAACATCAATTTCAAGAATACAGAGACAGTCATGTGCTCTAAAACACGCACAAAAGGCAGAGTTGTGCTGGGGGTTGTCTGAGACTCACATGTGAGCTTCCAGCACTCTTGTACTTCAAGAATCTCAGACTATGGCTCAAGACATGCCACCACACCTATCCACACCCATGCCCCAGGATGCTGTCCACTGGAAACCCTTTGAGCAAGTCTTTCATATACACTCATTATCATACGTTGGATGTGTAAACAACTGGCACCAAAGGTGTCCTACCCACCAAGAAAGATAAGTAGCATGACTGAAGCTAAGTCAGAGCTACAAACTCAGTTCTACCTGTCTTGTGTCATCTTAATACAGGAGTTGGTATGATATGTGAAATTTAGACAGGGAGGTAAGGGAAAAATACCAAAGGGATTCCTAATTTTGACTTGTTAACTGTATTTTAATCATGAAGAATAAACTTCAAGGCAACCCAAGCAGATTAACATTATTGCCCTTTGCATGTGAAAGCTTTAACTAAAACAAGTCTGTTCACATACAAAAACCCTAAACAAACATCTTGTTTATCTTCTCACCAAGGCCAGAAGGACAAAGAGAATAAAAATGTAACAGATGAAACCCAGATGTGCACTACACAATAGCCCTCTATGCTACCATGAAAAAATACTAATTACCTAAACAAAATACAGACTCTGCTCATTTCCCTATCAAAATATTTAACACTTCTGTCACGAAAACTGTCACCATGATTTTGATTCTCTCATTTCCACACTTCATAGATGTCCCAATTCACAATGTGTGTGAATCAAATCTAAGAAGTCACCAATTCCCACAACTAATTAATTCCTACAATTAATCACACAAGAAACATTTCTTCAAGCTAAAAGGAATAAACATTTTAAAAGTGAAGGTGAATGATATTTATTAATCAAGAATTAGAAGAGCCCTAGTTCTGCCTAAGTTCTTTAATTATCTTGTTCACAAGAGTGTTTCTTCCCCACTAAGTCATACAGGTTATCCTTAGTAACAGCCCAGGCTCTTTTACAACAATGCAATAACTGTTTCAAAAGCCCCCCAGATACAGAGAGCTTATTCCATCAGAAAGATGTATTCTTAATTGTGAGAAACCATGATACAATGCAAAGGACAACAGTGAATTCTGTCACAGTGCATTTCAAAGGTATGAAGTTGCCATTAGCTGAAGAAGGCAAAAATTGTGTCTCCCACTGCAGAAGGCTGAAAATGACAGAATCATTTAGGTTGGAAAACACCTCTGAGATCATCAGGTCCAACCTTTGACCAAACACCACTTTGTCAGCTAGACCACAGCCCTAAGTGTCACATCCAGTTGTTCCTTGAACACCTTCAGGGATGGTGACTCCACCACCTCCTTGGGCAGCCTGTTCCAATGCTTGACAATCCCTTCCATTAAGAATTAAGGATACTCCCAAGTCCCCTCCCAAAGACAGGGAAACATAAAAGATTTTGTCTCAAAATTACAGCTAGGCATGTGCCTACATGTGACATACACAGCTACAAACACCGGCTTTTATAGGAACTCCAGGATGGCCTTTAAAGCACTCACTTCTATACAGAGCCTCTCTTTTCCCAACCCAAAAACATAGGAACAGGGGTATAAGGAGGGAATCTGCTTCCAATGACAACACTGCAAGGGAGTTCTTCATGTGACAGAAAGCGGGACTAAAGGCACTCTGCCCTGGTCAGAATGCCACAACTCACTCACCTCACCTTGCTCCGCCAAGGCCGTGTCTGACAAGGAGAGCCCTGGCGCCTGCCTGGCTCCACCTCCTCACACTCCCCAGCTGCGAGCTGGCCTGGCAACAGCAGGATGCTGCAGGCAATGGGGACAGAAACCACGCTGCTGATTACCAATCACTTCCACTGAAAAGTTAGGTAACTAGATAATTTTAAAAAATTTGGTTGCACAACTGTATTTACAAAAGAAGTGGCGTATGCAAGGTAGCATTTCTAGCTGCAGAAAAGGAAATGTGAGGTTTGTTCCATTCCACAGCAAATGTTATATAAGCCCTTCAGCTTTCATTTGCAAGTCACAGATCTGGCACAAAATTAAGAATCAAGCATTTTTTATTTAAGTGTTGCATTTTGACCCGAAGACCAGACAAGCAAGTCTTTAAAAAGCAGCAGAGGAATCCAGTCCTGGCCACACCCTGCCGTGGTGGGGCTGTGTCTGCTGCTGTTACAAAACCCAGCCAGGTACACAGATACAGTGTACAAGACAGCCCAGCAGAAAAAAAAATAGAAATAAATACATACAAAAGTTAATATATATAATTAAATAAATATAAATAAAATATAAAAATGTATGTGCGCACACATATATATATATATCTACCTTACAATACAGTAGGTATATATATATAGACAGTAGGTATATATAACCTATCTATATTATACATAGATACAAAATACAACTAAGTTCAACAAACCAAAAACCAGACACTCGAGCTGCCCTGTAAAGTGAAGCGCCCGTGTGCTCAATTTCGCCAGCAGCCTGGCGAGGCCAAAGCCGCATTCGA
>VYXF01003804.1:34125-68405 GCA_013397295.1 Polioptila caerulea | reverse complement strand
GAAGATGGCGGCGGGCGAGGGGAAGTCGGTGCTGTTCGTGTGCCTGGGTGAGCGGGGCCGGGGCCGGGGCCGGCCGCTCCCGCGCTGCTCCCGTTCCGCGCCCGCCGCTCCTCGGCCCGGGGCACCGGCGGGCTGGGGCGGCAGCGCGTGCCCTCGGACGGTTCCGCAGGTTTGCCGTGGCGGGGAGGGCCGGAGAAGGAGCCAGGAAGGGAGGCAGAAGGCGGAATGCAGCTGCGCTCTTTTTGTGATAGGGACAACGAGGAAGGGCTTAGTGTTGAGGGTGGCAGAGCACTGGAACGGGTTGCCCAGGGTGGCCGTGGAGTCTGCCTCTGGAGACGTTCCAAACCCACCTGGACGCGTTCTTGTGTAACCTGCTGTAGGTGACCCCGTCTCGACTGCGGGATTGGACTAGATAATGTCCAGAGGTCCTTTCCAGCCCTAATACTTCTGTGATTCTGTGAAATCAGTAGGAAATAGTAAAGCAAGTAAAATGCAGTGTCTACGAACGCGAAGATTGTGTATGGGGAAGCGCAACACCTAAACAGGCATGAACAGCTCTGACCTAGGGCTGCTGCTGGGGGGCAGCACGGAGAGGTGGCTTTGAACAGCCTTCTGAGAGGAGCTGTGCGGGATTTCGCCTCTGGAACAGCGGGATGGGAACGGGGAGCCTGCCCGCAGGCTTGCTGTTGGGAACACCGGACGTGGGAAAGGGAGAGAAAAGCACAGCAAGAACCACTGAAGTTAATGTAAGAGCCGCTGTAAAAACAGGGAAAGAAGGGTCGGACTTTAAATAAGAAAAAGAACTGAGTAGAGGCTGACCTATTAGGATCTAATCATGAAGTTCTAGATCTGGTATGAAAATGAGTCAAAAGAATAAGACTTTTTTTAAAGGCTACCAAAATGAAGAAATAGGAAACTTTTTTTTACTGATATTTTGTATGTTTAAATTGTAAATCTTGTCATGCAAAGTCCCAGAAAACAGAAATGTAGATGGGATCAGAAATCACCTGAATGCTTTTCTGGAGTTTAGGCCAATCAATTACTGGCAAGCAAGATAATTGCAATAATTACATAGTCAGGTAAATAGCTAACCTGACTCCCCAGATTACAGAGCCATGCCCAATTTTGTACATGCTTTCTCTAAATCTGAGCTTTCTTCAGGGCATAACATGAAGATGGCTCTCTGCTCTGATCTAAGAGTGCTGTTAACATTATCTGCTTCCTAGCCCATACAATCTTACCTTTGTGCAGTGAATGCCTGGCATTTTGCCAAGTTTGTTGCAAAACCATTAGTTAATGTTTGGGTTTTTTGCTGTTTTTTTGTTGTTGTAATAGGAGACATGCAGATTAGTTGAAGAGCAAAATGAGAGTTTAGTTTTGTGAAATATGTTTTGATGTTTACCTTAGAGCAAAATCAACCCCTAATAATAATCCAGGGAAAACATTCTTTAGTAAGGGATTATCAGTTGCCGTGTACTTACAAGCTAGTGGCCAATACAAATGTTTTTGCATAAAAATATCTTAGTTAATATGAATCCTCCCTCCCAAACATGATGTTCTAAAGATGGAGGTAATTGCCATCCCTGTGTGCTGAAGGGTGAGCCAGTGGGGAAGAAGACTGGCCTGGATGAACAGGGAGTTTTGGCTGGAACTGAAGGAAGAAAGGAGAGATTATGACCTTTGGAAGAAGAAGCAGGCAACTCAGGAGAACTGAAGGATGTCATGAGGTTATGCAGGGAGAAAATTAGAAGGTCCAAAACCCAGCTAGAACTTAAAGTGTTTACTGCTATAAAAGACAAAGGAAAATATTTCTCTAAATTCAGCAGCAGCAAAAGGAGGGGCTAAGTAGAATCTCCATCTTTATTGGATGCAGGAGGAAACGGTGACAAAGGATGAGGAAAAGGCTGAGGTGTTTATTGTCTTCTTTGCCTCAGTCTTGAACAGCAAGACCAGTTGGTCTATGTACCAGCTCCCTGAGTTGGAAAACAGGGGTGGGGAGTGGTATCACAGATTCATAAAATAGAATCACAGATTCACTAAGCTTGGGAAAGACTTCCAGGATTGTCAAGTCCAACCTTTGACCAAGCACCACTCTGTTAACTAAACCATAGCACTAAGTGCCACACCAGTTAGTTCCTGAGCACTTCAGGGACAAGGACTCCCTCACCCTGCTGGGCAGCTCCTTTCAATTCTAAACCACCATTTGAGTGAAAATTATCCAACCTGAACCTCTTCTGTTATGAGTGGCCTGGGAAGAGACCAACTCCCACCTGTCTACAGTCTCCTCTCAGGTGCTGTAGAGAGCATTAAGGTCTCTCTGAGCCTCCTTTCATCCAGCTTGAATAACCCCACCTGCCTCAGCTGCTTCTCACAGGCTTTACCAGCCTTGGTGCCCTTCTCAGGACACATTCCAGCGCCTCAATATCTTGTAGTGAGGGGCCAGAAATGAACGTAAGATTCAAGGTGTGGCCTCACCAGTGCTGAGTACAGGGGGATGATCACTGCCCTGGTCCTGCTGGCCACACTATGCCTGATACAGCCCAGGATGTCACTGATCTACTTGGCCACATAGGCACACTGCTGTCAGCTGGGTGTCAACCAGTGCCTCCAGGTCCTTTTCTGCCAGGCTGCTCTCCAGCCATGTTTTCTGCACTGAGGGAGCTGCTGGAAGTGCTCACTAGGCCACTTTCAATCATTTACCATCAGTCCTGGTCAGCTGGGGAGGTCCTGGTTGACTGGAGGTTGGCAAATGTGGCACTTACCTGCAAGGTTTGAAAGAATGACCTGGGGAACTGCAGCCTGATGTTGGTGCCAGGGAAGGTCATAGAGCAGATCATCGTGTGGCACGGGACAACTAGGGCATCAGGCCCAGGCAGGATGGGTTTAGAAAAGGCAGGTCTTGCTTGAATGACTGATCTTCTGTGACCAGGTGACCTGCCTCATGGATGAGAAAAAGAGACTTGTTGTCTTGGATCACAGTGAGCCCCTGCAGTGCTGCAGGCTGGGCACAGAGTGGCTGGAAAGCTGCCCTGTGGAAAAGGACCTGGAGGTGCTGGTTGACAGTGACTGACCATGAGCCAGTGGGTGCCCAGGTGGCCAAGCAGGCCAATGGCATCCCGGCCTGTGTCAGCAACTGTGTGACCAGCAGGACCAGGGCAGGGATTGTCCCCCTGTACTCCGCACTGGTGAGGCTGCATCTCAAATGCTGTGTCCAGTTCCGAGCCCCTCATTCAGGAAAGACATTGAAGTGCTGAAGTGTGTCTAGACAAGGACAGCAAAGCTGGTGACGGGCCTGGAGCACAAGTGTGATGAGGGGTGGCTATGGGAGCTGGGGTTGTTTAGCCTGGAGAAAAGGAGGTTCAGGAGAGACCTTACCACTCTCTACAATGCCTGAAATAAGTCAACAGAGACAAGATGAGAGGAAACGGCCCTAAGCTGCACCAGGGAAGGTTGAGATTGGGCATTAGGAAAAATTTCATCATGGAAGGGTTGTCAAGCATTGGAAGGAGCTGCCCAGAGAAATAATTGAGGCTCTGTAGGTATTTAACAGACATGTAAACCTGGTGCTTGAGGACATGGGCTGGTGGTGGACTTGGCAGTGCTGGGTTAACAGTTGGGTGTAATCTTCAGCATCTTTTCCAACCTAAGCTGTTCTGTGATTTTGTGAAAAAATTTGTACATGTGAGTTTGTTAGCCCACTGTGGTGATTTGCTCTATAACGAGGTTCTAATGAAGGAGCTCTTTTTAGTGTAACATAATACAATAGTTTATATTAATTAATCATTAGGCCTGAGGAAAGAGTGGACAAGTACCAATCAGTACCAATGTTAATAGGATGGATTGTTTTAGTGAAATGTTATAAATAGCTTTTGAATTTCCTCTTCTGTGTTACTGGGTTATAAAAAGAAATATTAGTGATGTGCGGTGTGAAAAACAAAAATAGAGATGATAAGCACTTCTTGTTTTTCCAGTGAAATATACACTCAGTTAAATTTTTTAGGCAACTTGTTTCTTGTTCCTGCTTTAAGTTTGCCTATTTTTTTTTGTTATTCTTCAAGAGTGATACCTTTTTTTCCTCCTAAATTTTACTAGGAATAATAGCTCAGATTATTGCTGAAAAGAGTACTAAACAGATTTCTAGAACTGCATTTAACTGTAGTGTTCTTTGCTGGTTAATGCAGTCCATTAATTCTAAAGTTTGCTACATCTAGTGAGAGTGGGTTCTAGAAAGGACATTTCTTCATGAAAAACTGCATTTTCTTTCTACATTGTTTTGAAAGAAACCTATTACTGAAATATATATGGATTGTGTTTTTTGTAATGAAATAAGCAGATAGTCATTACACAACAAAATACAATCTAGTTAATGTGCATAACTACATTAATGATAAGGGTTCCTCATCACTGAGAAATAATTAAAATACCCAGCAACATATATAATTACAGCATATGAAAAGGGACCAGAAAATATTTTTTTTTCATTTTAACAAAGACATAATTAAAAGTGGAGGTGAATCAAAATGCAATTTGCTCATTTTACACTTATGTAGCTCATGTAATTAATAGTTGAGCTCCAGAAATGGGCTTAGTATGATGCTGCATTATATAAGTCTGCCTCTTTCTCTCTGATGACTTCTCCAATATAACACAACAAGCTGACTGGGCATCTTAGTCCAGGCATTGGCTTTCTGATCTCCTCTGGAGATGGAGGTGCAGTTGTAAGATGGATGTACTGTTGAGCAAAGTGGATTTGGCTAGGTCTTCAGAAGATTGCTGTGAATCACTGAGTACAAGGATAAAATAATTTCTGAAATGGCAACTAACTTAGTGGGTATGAGGACATTAGATGACAGTTAAAGAGAGATCTGGGTTTTCTGGTTCAGTTGTCACAATTCATTGGATGCTTTTAGATATAGCCAAATACTGGGTTTCATGGGAAAAAATGCTATTTAGAGCTGCAGAATGGGAAGGCAGTAGGTTGGGTAAGACATTGAAGACATCATGAAAGACAGTTGCTGTAATGAGGATTCTTGGCAAGTTGACAAAAAGAAATAATATGGGTTTGTTTTTTTTTTTTTTTTTTTTTTAATAAAGAAGAGAATGTTAGATACATGTAAGGAAAACTACCTTTCTTCTATGCAGTATTGGTAATATAGCTGTAAGAATATAGTGTCTTATTTAATCTATGTTTCAAAATGATGCAGAAGTACTAGAGAGTTGAAAACATGTTTTTAAAAGTAATCTTGGATTTGAAAAACAAGATCTGTGCTTAAAACATTTTAAGGGTCTGATTGTTGTAACTAGGTGCTTATGGTTTGAAAGCCTGTGTTTTCCTGATCAACCTTTAGATTTATTAGAAAAGCATGATGTACCAGTAGTGAAATAATTCAGGAAATAATTCTTGCTGCAGGGAAAGTTTTTGAGACACACACAAATGCCAAGAGCAGAGAATCCGAACTAAAATCTGTGCCTTGAATGGTTCTTCACAAAAGTAATCAAATGCTGAGTGTGACAAGATGGAAAGAAGTAAGATTTGTGATGAAGTTCTGACAGGAATTTGAGTACAGAACAGAATAAAGTGACCAGTCAGTTTTAAACACTTGTGAAGGGGACCTGATGAATGATGCAAATGATGCTGGGAAGCATTAGTCCAGTCACTTGGATCAAGTGAGCATTAATGGAAACATAAGTAGAATAAAAATCAGGTTTTTGCATGTGAGAGGAAGAAAACTAGTAAACCTTTTGTTACTAACAGCAGACAGAAAAAGAAAGCAATGAGAAAAGCATTGTTTTGCATTTGGGGAAGCTCTGAAAGAAGCTTCTGAAAGAAGTAGGGAGCTGAGTAAGGAACAATTCAGATACAAAACAAATTGAGAGAATAAATGATTGGATCGGCATTCTCAGAGAAGGACAGTGGAACTGATTATGAAATGGGTTCTAGTTGTCTCTCCTGCCAGTAGAAGCAGAGCTTCCATTTCTGTCTGGGAGTGGGTCAAAGATTAATGCAGAGACTGGAGTAAGAACTCAACAAATTAGGTGTTGGCTGAGGTCACTGTCACTGGAGGCCTTGTGCTTAGAAAATTAATGGGAAAACATGACTTCCTAAAAGTGAGTGACAAATGGTTCCAGTACTGATTCTGTGATTGAAATCTCTCGTCCTTGAATCATTGTATTCAGAGATGTTTGTAGGATTAATTTCAGTGGGTCGGCTTTAGATACCTTGGACACTAGTTTTCTATGATTGAAAATGTCACTACAATTGTCTTAAAGAACTTAATATGCAAAAAAAAAATGGAGAAGATGATGATTTTGAGAACTTGAATATTGCTGCCTTCTACATAAAGCCGGCATGATCAGATCAGTTGGAAATACAGCAAAGAAGAAAGGAGCACCAGAGGAGGATAGGTAGTGAAGATAATGTGTAGATAACATTTAAGGAAAAGAAAGGTTCAAGTCCAAGGAGGAAGGTAAATGCCCTATGATTCTTTTTGGGAAATTTCCCCATTCACTCTCCAAATATGTCTATCAATCCATAACTTAGGGAATACTGTACATCTGTGAGGAACCTCAGCAAAGCCTGGAAAGACTAATGTGGGATGTAAAACTGTATCTGAAATGGATAGAAATTAGTGAGAAAAGTGACTGGAAAGCAAGGAGTAACTGTGCATATGTTAGTGAAGCCTTGCCAAACTAAACGAAATCTGCGCTAACTACAGAGACCAATCTCTTCATGAAATTTACTGACCTTATCTAATCACTCCAGTTGACTCTGGTCTGCACTTCTTCTTATTTGAATTTATTTTTCTTGAATATTGACAAAACGACAGATTACACTACAGGAAAAGTTTGTTCCAATTTGTTTTTTAAATAAATAGGCTGCTGTATCTGTTGAAGTAAAGACAGAGACTGATGTTAACCAAGATCAGATGAGCAGAGACTTCCAGGAATAAATACTAAGTTGAAACTGGAAGGTCTTATGCTACCACAGGAAATTGGTATTTGGAATAGCCTTTTAAGATACATGATGCTCTATAAAATGGAGCTTGATGTGTTTGTAAGAGGAGCGATGCTGGATAGGCTTGCAATATCAAAGAATTGAGTTCATTGATACAAAGGTTATTTTCTGTCTTGTGCTGTATGTTACCATGTTTTGAAATGGTATTGTTTAATGCTTAACTCACTCAAAAACTGAGATTATTTTTTTATTTTATTACCATATTTTAAGCATTTTCATAATCAATAGTACTAACTTCTTTTCTCTCTTAACCACATAGGGAGCCCCAAAATTTTCCTTATTTATTTTTCTTCCAAGACTGTTATAATTTCTGTGCATGAAAGAAACTAATTCAATCAATGGAATTAGTATGTTTTTTCCTGGAAGGCGATCTACTGACATCAGAAATCACTTAATGTTTTGGCAAGATCAGTTTTTCAATGGTTAACCTGCTCCTTTTGCCATTTAGTTGATTAGATGTTCTCTAAATCTTTGACAGTGCAATTTGTGTTGCTTCAGACCTTCACTTCCTTCTTTGTGATTTTTGCAGTTGATGCGTGACGGCAAGTTATTAAATGCCCAGGTGATAGCAACTTCTCTCTTTAGCAATGAAGTATCTACCTTGGTGTTTTGTTTGAAAATGAGATCAAGTGCCTCGTGTGAAAATTTCTTTTTGCTAGTGGAAATTTAGCTTTGTTCATTGGCATTTTTTCCTTTTTACAGTTTGAGATTTGGAAAGAATTTAATCAGTAGTAGGAGAGTGATTTATTTAAGGGTACAGAGATGAATTTTGCCATTTCTGGTATTTTATACTTGTCTGCTGAAAAATCAGAGATGAGCAAAGTTCCACATTTTGTTTGATGGGAACTGAAGATTTGTGTATATTAGTTACTGCCATCTGCATGGAATCAAATATTATGAATATCCATCTAGTTACTGAAAATTTCTGAAGGATGATAAGGTAGAAAGAGCTAAAGTAATAGTTGAATAGGCTTTTTCTTTTTATTGAGACACTTCATTTCTTTCAAACATGAATTTCTGCATGCATTTTTAAGAGGTCTGCCATAGATTGTAACAGTTGTAAGTAATTGCAGTTTCAGTACAAATATGCTGTAGATCCATTATTTTTAGTTTTTACTGGGGCTGTAATGCATTGTTGAAATAGGTTCTTTTTGAAAGTAAGGTCAGATCAAGTGGCTAGGGCAGTTGGAGGCCATTGGAAGGGAAGATTGTTTTTATATTTGAATAAATAACTGTTTGTTGGCTGATTGACAGTACTTAAACTTTGCCATGTGTTAGGTTTTGTTCATAATCCACATTTTGGGCGAAAAAAGTTTGGATTTTTTTTTCTGTGATGTTTTTAGACCTTATGTAATTGAATTCAATTTTTGAGGGTTAAGTTTGGTTTCTGGATACTGCTCTTGATGAGGGCTCAGTTTGACTGTAGTGACTTGACTTCAGTGACCAAGAGAATTTTTACTGCAAGTTGTTCAGCCATTTCACTACATTTTCACAATGGTGGTGGCTGTGTTTTGAACTTGTTCCAGAGACTGATGCCTTAAGTTTTAGCTTTTATATTTTTCAGCTTCTGTGCTGTTGTAGTGTGTAGTTCTAGGTTTCATATTAAGTGCTACTTAGCTTGGGACCAAGAACTGATACGACTTTCAAGCCCAAGAACATAAACAATGGTGAAGTGAAAAGAAAAAACAAAGAGGATGGAGCTTCATAACCTGAAGCTGTAATTGGACAATTAACTCCAATATGCTAATGGGCCAAAACTTATAAAAGTGTGAGACCTCATGACTGGTCATCCATTTTGTGTCCATTTTGGGGTGCATCTTGAGTTTAGCCCAGTGGGGCTCTTGTGCTGCTGAAGTGTACCATTGAGGCCTTTAAATAAATATCTCCTTTATCCTTTTGTTCCAGGTCAGCCTCAAAAAGGCACCAAGACCAGTGGATAGTATAGAATCTTAGAATTACTTGGGTGGGAGCGGACAGTCAGCTAGATATCTCATCTAGTTGCAACCTCCTGCCATAAATAGGGACACCTTCCACTAGACCAGTTGTGCAAAGCCCCGTCCAGACTGGTCTTGAATGTTTCCAGGGATGAAACATCACAATTTGTCTGGGCAACCCATTCCAATCTCTCACCACCCTCACTGTAGAAAAAAAAAAAATAAATCTTGTTTATATCCAATACAAGTCTTCTCCATTCCTATTTTAAATCATTGCCCCTTGTCTTACCACTGCATCCCCCTTTATATACAGAAAGGTTGCAGTTAGATCTGATCTCCCCAGTCTTTTTTTTTCAGACTGCACAGCCTCAGTTTTCACTCAGAGGTACTCAGCCCTCTGGTCATCTTTGTGGCCCTCCTTTGGACCCACTCCAACAGCTCTGTGTCTTTCCTGTGCTGGGTGCCCCAGAACTGGATGTACTAGTCCAGGGGGAGTCTCATGAGGGCTGAGTAGAGGGGCAGAATCCCCTCCCTCAACTTGCTGGCCATGCTGCTTGTGATACAGCCAAGGATGTGATTGGCTTCCTGGGCTGCAGGTGCATTCTGCTGGCTCATATCCAACTTTTCACCCACCAGTGTCCCCAAGTCCTCCACCAGGCTCCTCTCAATCCCCTGACAGTCTGTACTGATATTGGAGATTGCCCCAACCCAGGCACAGGACTCTGGGTTCTCACATACACAATTTGCAATCAATCTGAGTAAATAAAAATCTTCAATCTGATCTGGACTGAAAAATCCACACAATTACTGTTTTTTAGTTTTCAATAGTCTGAAAATTCACTTGATTCTCTTGTTTCCATAGGAAACATCTGTCGCTCTCCAATAGCTGAAGCAGTTTTCAGAAAACTTGTAACTGATGAAAAGCTTGAACATAAGGTAAGCTACTGATTGCTGTTCCAAGAAATAACTGTCTCATAGCCAGTCAGAAATATAAGAAGTGAGACATAAAAATATGAATTTGTTTTTCTGTAGTGGAGGATAGACAGTGCAGCGACATCTGCCTATGAAGTAGGAAGCCCTCCTGACTATCGAGGACAGAATTGCATGAAGAAGCATGGCATTCCCATGAGTCATATTGCCAGGCAGGTACTGTACCTTAATTTCCTTAAAATCTGTTTCTATATTTGTTTTGTTGTTACAGTGGAGGACAGACAGTGCTGCTGTTTCAGACTGGAACGTGGGGCGCTTCCCAGATTCAAGGGCTTTAAGCTGTCTAAGAAATCATGGCATTGAGACAGCACATAAAGCACGACAGGTAGAAGAGAGTATGTTTTGTTCCTTATTCATACCCATGCCATAACCATTGCAATCACAGAAGTCATTTGACCAATGCATGGTTAAGCAGCAAGTAGTAAATATTCTGTGCAGTTTTTTAAAGGACTCCAAAGTGACTTAACTCTTCTAGTTGAGCTTAATGAGTTGTTATTAAGGTTCACTGGAAGTAAAACTGGAAAGCATTGAACCAATTTCTGCATTATAGAAAACTCCCACCTCCAAATGTTTAGTATTTTGAGCATTTTTAAAACACTTTTTAAAAATGGACTTACTCTAGTAATCTGTAATGCATCTCCTTCAGCAAGGAATTTTATATTTACTTAGCAGATACAAAACAAAGTAGAATACCTCTTCATCCATCACAGAAAGCTTCTGCACTTGCATGTAGATCTTTCAAAAATATCTGGAGCGCTAAATTAGAATGAAAGCACTCAAACCCAAGATTAGTAGCACAGTTAGTGGTAACTTCAGTGGAAAACATATCCTTGAAGCATTCTTAAGTCAAAGGCAGGTTTGCCACTTAGTGAAATCCTCTAAGTTTTACCTAAACTCGTATCTGTTTTCATTAACAAAAGAACATGTATTTCCATACTGCATTCCAGAGAGATTGGAAGTAAATGTGTCTGCATCTATTTAAATCATTCAGACACTCATATAAATGCACATAATTTACTTCAGTTAACTATTCTCTGGATATAAGATATTCCTTTAGGGCTTGACCTTTACTTAGTTTGAGTTTGTGCCACTAGTTTTTGTATTGACAAAAAGATCAAGTAGTCTTGTTATTATCCTACATTTCTGTTCCCTTCAGAATTTTTCTAGACCTCGCTGAGGTCATATTTACTTTCTTCACTTTTCAAAGACTACATGTTTAGTTTTTTGACTTTCAAAAATAAATTATCTCAATTAGTCAATTGCCCTCTGCTGACCTTTCCTGATGTTAATCTCTGTTTATATGAAACGGAATTAAGCACAGCACCATTTCAGATTTTGCAATAATTTGCTATTAGAATAATTACTAAAAAAATCTGTTATGATCTCTTCCTATTACAACATCTGGATTTACTGTTTATCACTGCTTACATCATTATTTGTCAATATACAAGCTAAATGGTACTGAAATTATTCAGTCATCAAGGTAGTGTGACATGTTTATCTTAGAAGATATGCCTTGGAAACTTGAGAACTGTTCTTCTAGGTATTCCTAGAGTGGTTTATGAGCAGTTAAATTAAAGTAAAAGACCCAAAACAAGTTGGTCCTTTGTCTTGAAGCAAATCTCTGTATCTTCCTTTGGCAGAGAAGGAATGAAAACACTTTAATGAAGACATTTGCTTATACATTCTGGCAAATGAACAGATTTTTCAATCAGAAGAACTTAAAATGTTACATATACAGGGAGAGAAAATTTAAAAATGAGGCAATAAAATGAAAGACTAGCAAGATGAAAATTTGTCTAAATCATTCCAGTACACAGAGTTTCTTTTGTAAAGAAAATCTTCAAATCTCTGAACTACAGGTAACTGGTTATTTTGCATGGATGTTAACAATGTAACTCCAATTTTGATTTTTTTTCCCCTAAGGTTCTGTCAGATTGTCTCTGTTGCTTCTCTAACTGCAGACCTGATCTGGTCTTGCGGTACTTCTGAAAACCGAGGTACTTGGCAGTAGAGAATAGGACTGTCCAGAGCAGTCAGGTTACTACAAGTGGCAGGGTATTTGTTTCACTGTTGGAGACAAACTTAAGGATAGAATTTTGTGTGACACTTGTTTCAGAACAGATTAAGGAAGATTTAATACAGAAGCTGCAGAAATAGAGAGTAGGGATTTATCTTCTGTTGCCTTGGAAGTACTGTCATAAGATAAGTACCTTGTACAATTATCCTCTTCAGTCTTGTGGAAAACTGTTATCCACCCAGTGAAAGGCACCTTCTCTCTTGTAATTTTTTCGCATAATTATGATAATCATGGATTTTAGATTTTTTTTTTTTAATTCAGTACTACAAGAATGGTGTATGTGAAAGAATATTAAATTGATCATGCCCTACCATCATATACAGTGATAGTCTAAGTTAAAAGTGAAGTATAAAAATAAATTTATATATTTACATATAAAATAATGTTTTTATCATTTTACTTAGTGGTAGGTTGCTGTATAAAATTCTCTAAGCTCTTAGTCTTCATGCACAAACCAGAGAGGTTTTAATCATTTTCACTTTTATTCATACTGAGGCAAAAATTGATTTTGGTATGACTCATACCATGCATTTGCCTTAAATATAAAATTGAAATTAGAAGAAGGTTGTATTAAACACTGTTTCACAACTGGATAAATTTGAGGATTACTACCTCTCTGTGGGTTTCAGTCAGAAAATGAGATTTCCCTTCTGCAAATAAAGGGAAATGTTTCACTAATAATTTAATAAATTGTTATATGCATTTTTAAAATGTAAAGTTATTGTTATCTGTGTAGTTTCATCCAAAGTCGACTACTTGAACTCTCCACTACACTTCTCAAAATGTACCTAAATTTTTACATCCTCAATTTCATCCCCCAAAGTACTAGTTTCAGTAGTTTTGAGTACCACCTTCAACTCACAGAAGTTTGCTCAATTAAAGCTTTTTTTTTCATCTGACTCTGTGTTAGGGCTTAAAAGCACAAGCCAAAAGGTAACCTTTGTTCTAGGGCTGCATTTGCAAGTGTATTAGCTGGTCATAGGGTAAGAACTGTCACATTGTCAAGTGTTCCTAGCTTATTCTTCCAGTTATCTGTAAAACAAAGAAATCTGTGCCCTCACATTTTCACAGGGGCAAGTGTACAGCTGTGCAGAGCAATAAGAAGCAGCTTGTAGGAGTCCTGATTAGATTTGCCAGGAAAACAGAGCTATTTCCACTAAAAAAATATTTTCATAGATCAGAGGCACTGCATGAATACAGCAAATATTTTTACAGTGGAAATAAACAAGTCTGCATTAATCTTCATTAACCCTTTCTTATTGTGTGCACTCCTGACACACCTCACCTCTTCAGTTCTCTTCATGTGTAATGTTTCATTTATGGCTTTATTCTGATAATTTCTGTCTGTCTTTTCTTACTCCCTATTATGGGAGCTTAATCAGTATCTATTTGCTGTTTGCACAGAAAAAGTAGTGGCTGTTTTGCCCTCTAAACCTTCTCTTTCATACTTAAATATTTTTACAAGCTAAAACTCTGACTTACAGGATAATTTGTTTTGCCTTTTGGCTGTTTACTTGCTTACTCACTTCTCTAGCCCATCCTTTGTAGGGATGCCTGCCAGAAAAACCTGTTCTGAACGACCTTCACAAGTTTCTTGGTTATGATGCTTCACACAGAAGCATGAAAGTCTTAAAGAGAGCTACAGAGTTTGAAAACACTTTTTCCCCCTTTTTGTTAATCAAATGCAGTTTGTAGGCTAAAGCACCTATTTTTACTTCTAGATTACGAAAGAGGATTTCCAGACCTTTGATCATATACTTTGTATGGATGAGAGCAATCTAAGGTAATGTATGAAGAAATGAAAGAAATTAATATGGATTACTTGTAGTGATGTCTCACAAGTCACTTTGAAGACAGATGTAACATTTTACTGCTTAGCTTGTGTTGGGGTTTCTTTGTTTGTGGTTTTTTTTTGTTTTTTTTTTTTTTACATGTATGTGAGTAATGTGCTAATGGATGGATTATTCACTTCTAGTAAGTTTAATGAGCCAGAACTCAATGGTTTATTTGTGAGATATGTGCCTCTCAAGGATTAAGGACATGGAAATTTAGTTACTTTGTGCTATATACAGCTGATGCATGTATAATTAAGAATGAGGATGTACTTACTGTCTTGATTGATCAGTTTTTCTAATTGCATGGCAGTTAAAAGACAAACTGGGAACATGGAAGGGATTAAATATAGTGTGTGTTTTTTTACTTTTTATAGAAAGAGAGAGAACTCTGAAATAAGCAAGGTTGTTAGCTTTGGGAAGTCTTGTTTTATTGTTATCTGTGCTCTAGTTAAGCATAATTTCGAAAGATCTGGTTAAGTAGCTAGTGTAAAAATTTGGATATCACTAGCAAAATTTCTACTCAATTACATACATATTGAGAATTAAGGAGCTGAATTTAATAAACTACGAGTGTCAAAGTGCTTGTAAGGGCTATTGTCAATTTAGTTTTAAAAGGCCCAAACCACCACAACCAACAACAAAACCTAAATAAAGACCCTATTAGTAGCACATAAAGTCTTCTAGAAGCAGTACCACTTACCTGAAGTAAGTATAATTTTGTTGAATTTTCTAGAATGTCTTGAATAACCTCTCTTCCATAGCCTTCATGAATGAAGGGTATGTAACATTTGGCTTGATTGCAGTGTCTCAAGCAATGACGTGACAAGGCTTCCTTCTATTTTCACTTGAATTCTTAAACAGAAATTTGAATTAACAATTTATATGATATGAGCTCTAGAGCAGAAGAAACACCAGAACTGCAACAGGGATATTGCTGCTACTGTGCTGAAGTTTTGCCTTTAGTTTGCACTGAGTTCAACCATTTTGCCTAGGAATGCTTATTTGTAGCTCTAGGAGGGCATGCTGATTCTGGGTGTTCATGGAATGCCGGATCAGAACAGGAAGATTTGGGACATGTCTTTTCTTTAGTACCAGAGCCATCTGACCCTCTCCTGTACATTAAGTGGTATGCCAAAAGCCTTTAAGAAGATGGTCTGAAATTTTTTTAATAATAAAAGGCTAGAGAATTTATTGAAAAATCTGTAAATTCAATCAATAGCTTGATAGGGGATCTCTGATTTTTCTTCAAGCAAAACCATTACTGTAGTCTCACTGCTATCTCTAAATTATCTGAAATTAATTTCTTGATCCAAAATAATAATTAGAATTTAATTTCTTAAAACTGATATGGTTATGACTAAGTATTCACAAGGGATTTCTTTGCCTTTTTTAATGGTAAGTAAAACGATGATTTAGTATGGAGATGTGTAATATTAAAATGATTTAGTATGTTCATTGTGAGGATGATAGTACTGAGCTGCTTTAATCTGAAGATGGTGAGAGGTGCATTTTAAGTGCCTTTGGGATAACAGATGACCATTTTTAAGCAAATAGGGAAAATGCCATCTCAAAACTAGAATGTTTTATCAATGAGAGGCAATGTAGAAGGAAGAGGATGTGACAACTGGTGAAATGCTACAGTATATCAAAGGACAACAGGTGTAGCTCATTGATTACCATTTTCTGTTAACTGAATGTGGTGGGATTTCACATGAGCTGGAGCATACCAATCTAAAACAGTGACTTTGAGGAGATAGGAGAATATTGTACTTCTGGAGAAATAGCATTGGATAATTTCCATTGTTTTTTGTTCAATACAAGCTAAAGGTAAGTGTTGAAAGTACTAATGATTGAGGAAGAACTCGATGAACTTACTGTTAGAAAGTTTTTTTTAAGCTGTGAGTCAAGTGCCTGACTGCTGGTTTATGTTTGAATTCCTTTAATGTCTTCCATACTCAATTAAAAAAGACCCCACATAACAAGAAAAACAAAAACAAGGAGCAGCATAAAGTCCACAGTATTGATGTAGTCCAGACACATTATTTGCCTATGTTGTCTAGAAATGGTCATGAACATCTCGTATGGATGCCAAAATTCTGAAGGAGAATTCAGGGGAAAATTTTATTTTCTCTTTTACAGAGATTTGAACAGGAAAAGCAACCAAGTTAAAGACTGCAAGGCCAAAATTGAGCTACTTGGAACTTATGATCCACAGAAACAGCTTATCATTGAAGATCCATACTATGTATGTGTAAGAAATTCTTTGGGTGGCTTGATTAAAAATTGTGTGTGTGTAGTATATAATCTTCCCAGATCCCACAGCTGGCATATGGTACATAATCTGATGTTACACAAAGTGAAAACTTCTTTTAAATGACTTAAGAAAACTATATGTTACTGGGATAGGAAAGGAAAATGTTATTATGCTTATAACAGTTATTTAAATTTAAATAATACAGTGCACCTATATTTTCAATATTGGGTGAAACCCTATTTAATCAGGCTCCTTGCAAAGAAGATGTGGTCAGGAAAGTCAGAGACAAAGCCATTGACACAGGTGGTCAAAAAGATGGATAATACCAGTCAAGAGCAAACAATTAGACTAACATTCTTCAGTTTAGGAAACAGGAGTTGATGAAGGTGCAGGAGGGTTCTATAAAATCTTGATATCATGGGGAAAGGTGAATAAGAAATTGCTATTCATTACCCAGGAAACAGAGAATATCAAATGGTATTAGTGGGAAGCAGGTTCAAAATAAAAAGGGGTTTGTTTTGGGCTTTTGTCTCCACGCAATGCTTCATTAAACTGTGAAACTCAACGGGACAGGTTAGTGTGAACATAAAAAAGAAAAGACTTAAAAGGGCTCAAAAGTGGGTGGAAGAAGTACATGAAGGAAAGTCAGGCAAGGCTGTTGAAAACAAAGTCACAGAGTTTGTCTGTGAAAATCTATGCCAAAGCTATCGCCAAGTATTTGCACTGGTTTTATTTTTTTCCTGATGTCTATTGTTCGCCATTACTGACAGGAGAAAACAGTCTGAAATTTGTATTTGCTCTTTAGCCAATATTGTTATTCTTACAATCTTTTTCCTCTTCTTTTCTAGGGGAACGAGAAGGACTTTGAAACAGTTTACGAGCAGTGTCTTAGATGCTGTAAAGCATTTTTGGAGAAGTATCATTAATGCTTCATAATATAATTTCTAAAAGAAAATAATTAGCTTCTCCTGAAATATGTAAAGTTTACTTGATTGATGTATTTAAATTGTAAAATTATGCCTCTACATTCAAAACTTACTCAGTTTAATTTTGTATTTTAGCTGTTCTGTCATCAAATGAAAAAGTACAGAAAGGTTTTAATTGGATTACATGATCAACGATTTTGTCACACATCAATATAGTTATAAAGTATATAATTCAGGATAAATTTTTCTGTCAACTCTTCCAGTGCTTTCTCACAAGCACTGCAAAAGTGCTTCTTTATATTTACTGCTAACTGAACTGAGGTCTTGTAATTCTGTCCTCAGTGAGTTGATTTCAGTCAACTTTCAATGGTAATGTGTGAGATAATAATTGGTGTGTAACTTAGGTGTATCATCCCAGTATCATTAGGCAGCCTTTGGATGGAAGCTGTTTCACATGGACCCTGCTAGACTAAAAGATCAAATGCTGCCTGATGGAACTGGCTAAGTCTTCCTTTGGCCTTCTGGTCAGTTCCTAGCACATGGACACAAGCACATATAGCACAGCATTTACTTCAAGGAGAAAACATACCAGCTTAAAAGCTGAAATGTGAAATCACATTTTGTATCTTACAGTAGTAAAATACTCAAGTCCATGCAGTGGATGAGAAATTTGCTATAATCCCAGTTCCTACATGAGGGTCAGACAGTGTTTCCAGATTTGCTCAGGAGAATGTACAGCCTGTCAAAGGTGTTCTTTGTGTGTACAGTTCAGCGTAAAGACAGTCCACCTGTGATACAATACTAAAGTAGCAGAAGGCCAGTAATTAGACAGTAATGCTCTTGGACAAAATTGGAATGCTTTGTAAAAGTCTATGCCTGCTTTTCTGAACATCACCCTTCTTGTCTACCTTAGACATGTAAATGTACTGAGATCAGAAATATAAGTGATGCCATGATGATTTTTCTGTTTTGAATATTCTCAGCATTGGTATGAACTAGCATTACCACATTATCTGTAAAACTGGATCTATAAAATTTGTTTTCTTATTTAACCTTGTTTTTGTCTCTTGCTGCCTTCCAAACATGTAGTCTCTGTACTTGTCACCTGCTCAGCCTTCTGGGAGAGAGATGGGTTTCAACAGAAGATCCTGTTACTCTTGGGGAGATTGGAATCCTGGTGTCACTCTGTGTGTTGCAGACTTCACAATGGGGATTAAGTTTCTCAGGACTTCTGCTGTAGAATAGATATGTTTGTGTTCATGAGGTTTCTGTTTTGTCTCAAAATTTCAATCAGACTTAAAACTTCAGAACCTGCTTAAAAAAGGCTGACGGTAGAAGGAATACTTAAATACAGAAATCAGAATCTTTGTGCATTATTGCATTACCATCGATTTTTGACTTCTGAAAAAGCAAGCTATGAATTGCAAGCTAATAGCTGTTTCACTTTTCAGGGACGAAGAGTAATACACTACTTCAGAGCCAATGAAGTACTGACTGTAGAAAAATATTTTTTATTTCTTTTATTAATGTTTTGACAAAGCAAATGGGGGGAAATGATGGGCAGTTATGGACAAAACATTCTAAGTGTGGTTTGATGCACTAACCTCAAAGGTGGAAGTATTTAGGCATGTTATTCCGTGCCTGAGTGACAATTCCAAATATTTCAGTGAAAGTAAAATATCTCATAAGATTAAGAACGTGATGGTTTGTGCTTTCCCATTCATGGCTGTGTAGGAATTCAGCCTATAGTTTCCTGCATATTAAGGCTAAGATTGAAAAGTCTTAAATCTTTATCTTTGAGCTGCTGAGGTAACAAAGGAAATAAGAGGTTATGGTTGTTTACCTTCACTAGGCTTAGGAATCTTCTTGTAAAGCAATACTAAATCAAAACTCATGTTAAATTCAGTTCACATTTTAAAAGTTTCAGCCTTGAGACAGATTTTCAGCAAATAATCTATTGACTAACTAATTCACCATCTCTACTAGGAGGAATAAGCTGGTTGAATTATTCTTATAATCAGTAGTTTTTTTATGGAAGAAGGGAAGGAGCAGTCTGGTGTTTTATACAAATTTGTAGAAGCCCAGAATACAGAACAGGGATTGCCTTTGGGAAGGACAGTTGCACAGAACCATTATTTGGGTTCAAAGAGAAACAGCGAACACAGGATTAAAACACAAATCATGTATCATACAGATGACTAAGCGCTCACACATCCAAAATACCACTCATGAAAAATGTAATTTTGAATGAAAAAATACAGAACTGACTCCTGTTTCTCCCTCCCCGCTCCCACAGCTTGTTATATTTTAAGTGGTAAAGTTAAAACTAAAAAAAGTCTGCTATAGTATAGGTGTGTTTTCTGTCAGAGCATGCTGGCTTCTGCTAAATCCAGAGAAAACTTCTAGGGGATTAATTTATTTGTAATTATTGATTAAATAAGTTGCTATTTCCCTTTTACAAGGAGATTATTTAGGAGGTTTTTGTTTAGCCAGATTTTGGGTATCCTACTAGAAAAAGAAAGCTTCACAATATTTTAAACTCCCATGTTAAGTACTAGCCTGTGGTCTGGTCTGTGGAAGCACGGTGAAGCAGAGTTCTGCCCGTGTTTACTGTAAAAGAGCAGTTTTAGTGAATCCTGTAAAAGTTGATTCCTTTAACAACCAGGTTTTCTGCAGGCATGTATTGCATCCATTGAGACACGGAACTTAGCATTTAGTCATCACTGAAAGCAAATAAAAATTTGTACTTCTCCCCTGCTAAATACAGCCATGTTCCATCCAGGATGGGATTTTGTACTTCTGCCAGTTTTTCTTCTGAAGAGTTGGATGCTGAAGGCTCTGAAGTGTCAGTTTCCAGAATTTCAGCTCCTGTTGTTCTCAGAGTGGGGACGGTTGTATTTGGTTTTGGTTTTACATTTTGTGGTTCTAACTGAGGATAGAATGGAAACTATAAATACCAGTATTGAAATAAAAGTACCTGTGGTTCACAGTAGTAGGTTGGCCCTGGGTGGATGCTAGGCACCCACCAGTCTTTCTCCCCTCAGCAACTGGACAGAGGAGAGAAAAGAAAAAGAGGTTTGGGTTGAGATAAGAACTGGGAGAGGTCACTCAGTGGAATCAGCAAAACAGACTCAAGCTGGGGATTTTAACTGAAATTATTACTAAAAAATTCAGAGCAGGATCATGAGAAGTAAAATAAGACCTTAAAAACACCTTCTCTCCACTCTTTCCCAGCTCTACCTCCTCCCCCAGCAGTGCAGGGAGATGGGAATGGGGGTTATGGTCAGTTCATCACAGGTTTTTTCTGCTGCTGCTCAGGGAGAGGAGTCCTTCCCTTACTCCAACATGGGGTCCCTCCCACTGGAAATAGCTCTTGGTGACTTTCTCCAGTGGGAGTCCATCCCACAGGCCCCAGTCCTCCCCAGACTGCTGCAGTGTGGATCACTCTTGCCCAGAGTGCAGTCCCTCAGGAACTGCTCCAGCCTGGGTGCCCCATGGGCTCACAGGTCCCACCAGCAAACCTGCTCCAGCCTGGGCTCCTCTCTGCACAGGTCTGCAGGTCCCTGCCAGGACCCTGCTCCAGCACAGGCCTCCCACAGGCTCACAGCCTCCTCTCAGCCATCACCTGCTCCAGTGTGGGTCTCCTCCATGGGCTGTGGGTGGATCTCTGCATCCCTGTGGTTCTCCCTGGGCTGCAGGGGAATCTCAGCTCTGGAGCCTGGAGCACCTCCTGCCCCTCCTTCTGCACTGACCTTGGTGTCTGCTGGGCTGTTCCTCTCATGTTCTCACCCAGCTCCTCTCTGGCTGCAATTACAACTGTGCAATAACTTTTCCCTTCTCAACCCCTGTGTTATCCCAGAGGTGTTGCCATCATTTCTGATTGGCCCAGCACGTCCATCCTGGAGCTGTCTGGCATTGGCTCTGCTGGACAGGGAGGAAGCTTCTGGCAGCTGCTCACAGAAGCCACCTCTATAGCCCCTCCACTACCAAAACCTGGCCATGTATCCCAATATATGGATTTATAGATTGCACATAAAAATTTTCTTCCTGTTTGAGTCATTTTACTGTGACAAGTGGATTTAATACCTGATTTAAGGAAGAAAGGGAAATATGTGTCAAGGTTTTTGGAGTAACACTAACTCCTTAAAAATTCTACAATTCTAAAATGATTTACTGGATATTTTCTGATTAGATTGCCTTGCAGTATCATGAACAGACTGCACATTATTAAAGAAACAAAAAGCCCTTCCCCAAATGAAACCCCAAACAAAAACCTCAGAACATCTGTTAGTCTTAAAAAATACTCCATTTTATAATGCTGAAGAGAATTTGAGCAGCCTTGTAGTCTGGGCATTCTGTGGGTTTGAAACACACAGATCTGTCCATCCTCATAAATCCAGGGTGTCCAGATTACTGAACTCTGAAGTGAGTACACCTTTCCTTCTTACACTAGTGAACTCTGTGGAAGGAAGTTTAAGTGTGGGTAAATGATAGCAGCTACCAGAAGTTTGTTTACCTGGATTCAGTGAACAGAAAGTAAGCTGAGAACAACTTAATACCAAACACTTTATTACTTATGCTTGTTATTTACAGTATTTACATATTGCACGTTCGCTGGAATGTTTTATACATTTATTATATAAAGTAACTTAATGGCAGCTTGTGTTTGTGTACAAAATCCATGCTCCACTGTCCCAAAAAGTATGTCTACTTGGAGTTATGTTGCTGTTTGTCATGCAATTTGTACTCCAGGGTACAATGTGACCCCAATGCAAGTCTGTTTTAACCAAACTTTTAAAAAATTGTATAAGCATGAAGGATATCAAGTGACCACAACTAATGTGGAGCAGATCTTTAGTAGTTCTAGATATACAAACAAACATTCCATAAAACTGTAGAATTAAGCAATAGAACATGAATTTTCTTGGTGAAATATTTGTGTTTACATAATTTTTGGCAGCATTACACATCAATAGTAGTGTGTTTTTAAGTATGGAGCATTAAGTACTACTGGCAGTTATGCTACTGTAGAGAATGTCAGTCTGCAAACTGTCAATGACATACAAAATGCATGTTAGAACAATTATGGGAAGTAGTCTGTCAATCTGCAAAAATAAATCTCTTGTTCACAATGGAATTCACTGAAAGGTAGTAAGTTCTATTTCCCTGTTGGTTTCCAAGGCACTTCTCTTGGTTCTTGGTGTTTCTTGTCATGGTAATAACATCTGGTGGATTAAAAGAAAGAAAAAAATTGCTTTCATCATTTTTATACTCACATACATCTGTTTGAGAATGTGTTTATCATAGTGAAAATGGTAAAGAAAACTGGAGATTTCAGTAATAACTTTGGAAAGATTAGTAGTGAATTTCAGATTTAGCTTAGTTCATATCAACCTGTTACATTAATGCTTTCTTTGTTAATCAAGGCTAAAATTCTTTATTTGAGGGTTCATTTTTGGTAGACACACTAGGGAAATCCAGTTCTACTTATCAAAAATGTACTCATAGTTAATCTGTTCCAATGACTACATCTGTGAAGTCAAAAAATGAATAAATGTCAGGAATAGCATTAACAGATTGCAAAATGCTAAGTCCCTTGGTGTCAGGAGCTGTTGATATAGTGCCCAGTTTGAAGGATCTAGGAAGGATTTGATGTTTCATTGGGCCCATTTGTGAAGAAACTTGGATTCATATAAATAAGAACCAAATAAAAGTAACTTTTTTTAGATTTGGTTGTGTAACTAGAGGCCCTGGAACATGCCAACACTGAGCCACCACAAACTAAGCTGAAGCTGCAATGGTTCAATTTGCTGCCTGTTCTGTTAAGTCTTCCAGAAGAATTTCTTGGAATGAAATCACAACCATGCCTGTGACACTGATATCAGAATCACCAATACAAAATTACAGGTTTCCACATTGCTTATGTATGTACTTTGTCTCTAGTCTAGAAATGTTGATTCAAAGGTTGAGCAGTGAAGTTTTTCACAACCCTACTCCCTCACACCTTAAAAGTTTTAAGAAAATGTAACTGCATATACACATATCTACACATTATCCTCTTCTAGACAGGTGAGCACTGAATGCTGCAAGTCTGTCCACCCAGTTTCTTATGTTTCTAAGTCTGTTGGTCTTATTTAGAAGTAAAAAATGTACAATGTACAATGTCTTTTCAGTCAGCAGGAACTACACAGCTGAAATACTCTTACATGCAAAGAGACCCAGATGAAGCTTTGGTGCCTTACAGCCATCAAAAATTCATACAGGAGATAAAAAACAGTGGTAATCTGATACCAGAATTCTGATAATGATATTTTTCACAATTAAAACTTTCATATTGTCTGTCTGAACATAGGTAACCGTCTTCCTCATGATCAGTGTGAATTCTCTGATACTCTGAGCTTCTCTACATTTTCCAGTGCTTAAGTGTAATTTGTAATGGAATCATTTGTATGCAAAGTCAGTTGGACTTGACATAATCCATTGAAAATCAAGCTATTGGTGCATACAGAAATACTTGTTAGTAGTATTTAAACATTTAGTTTTGCAATTTTTGAAAGCTATTAGGAAATGTAATAATGTTACAGAAAATCTTAATGTAATCTAGGGTTTTTTTCTGGCTTTGCAGATAGGACAATTACTTTTCTTTTTTTTAATATCCTTCCTTAGAGGGGGAAACTGATACAAATTTTCCCTGTCTTGCATTTTAATCTAGCTTATTTTCTGTATGTATGCTCCTACTGTATCCTATTTAGGCTATGATGTTAAAAAGTGATGTTTAGAAGAAATTAACATGCATTTGGTTTGATCAGTGTGTGGTACATTCTACAAGTTAAACACTGAAAATTTAATAAATTTTTTCATTACTAATGTGAATGCACAGCTCACTGTGGGTGAAAAACAGTGGTTAGGATGCTCATTTGTCATCTACACCTGCTTTTGTATGGGTAACTTAAGAGTTTTGTATCAGCTAATTCACAGTTTTCTAAACCGCTAGTGTTTTCAGAAACCCTTGAACAGACCTCAGATTTTTAGCATTGACAAATCTGTTCTACTTTTTCAAAATGGATTTTTATTTCATATAGTCTGTTATATGCCTCAGACTAAAAATATTAGGCTGGAACTTAACTGAAGGATGATGGATAGTCTTATGGAGATCCTGAATGCAATTTGACTGCAGCCTCTGCTGAGAACATAGGTAGCTATACAACTCCCCAGCCAACTGTGCTGATTTTTGAAAGCACAAATGAAAGCTATTGTAAAGGCATATTACAACTTTCCAGATTTGATTCTAGTTATTACCTGTGCATTATAAACTCTGTAAGAAAAAGCTCATCTATATGAGAAGAATTTAGTGGTTTAAATATCAATATAAACTTTAAAATACTGTTCCAGTAGGATTTTGTAGCAGAACCTCCCCATGGTTACATTAAAAAATTCTTTTCCCAAGTGTGCAGACCTGGGTGGAATTCTGCTGTAACGTGATCTCAGAGATCCATGCATTGAAGATTATGAAGCTCCTAATGTTCCATCTGGTGCTAGCCACAGACATCTCACAGCAAGGAAAACTATGAGCTGCCTTTTAATAAACCTGTGTAATGCCACACTGGCTGCCTTTTTAACTCAAAGCAGTGATTCTGATAAAATTAGTTTACTTGGGAACCACTTCCTGGCACCAAGAAGAGGTGATTGAACATGCCCAGAGCACCTGTGTAAAACAGATCAAGCTCTACTTTCTAGAAAAAAACAAGTCTTCACTGAATAATAAACAAACCCCTCATCTTAATTTCACCTTCACTTTTATGGAATTCAAGCGTCTGACATTTCTTCAATGCACTTGATGTTACTCTGAGAAAGCAGCAGTCTAAGGGAGAATGCAATTAAAAGCTGTTTTTTCTATTGTTACAAAATACTTGAAGCAAAATTCAAGTGCCCAAATATCTTGGTTTAAGAATAATTTGAAAAAATGGTTATATAATATGGTGTATAGGAATGGGATATTTAGTGGAGTATTTGAGTTTTTTCTTCATGTGTTTTAAGTTTCCAACTTTATCTTGTATTTTCAGCATTTCTCCCATTACTAGTATAGCCAATACATGTTGAGGAGTTTACACAGAGTTTGCTCCAAAGGAAGTTTCAGTTTTAAGCTTATTAGGAATTTTGCAAAGAATATTTGACCTGTATGTACAAATATTAATTATTGGCATCTGCATCTTAAAGAAACAAGCAACGGGTACATTGCTTTAATACACCTTTTATAATATATAAACCTCATTTTCTCTGCTTAGCCCAAGACTCCAACTACTTGCACCAGTGTTGTATTTATTAATGTTAAAGTGTGTCGTTAGTTTTGTTTATTTGAAGTAACTGTGGATGCTTTAAAAGTTTTTAAAACTCCACTAACATTTGTCAGTACAGAAATTAGAAGAAATCTTCAAAACAGAAGTATGTAATAATAACTGATAAAGCAGTCCTTAGTCCCTGAACTACTCCTGACAGTGGAAGGAGTTTTCAACATAAGTTACCAGATCAGTGCTGGTCTCTAGCAAACACTTAAAGAACAGGTAATGGAAAAGGGAGGGCACCAGCAGTAGCACCTGCAGTTTTACAACAGAAGTAGTAAAATCTGTATGACTGTAGCCAAGTGGCTGTCACAAATGCTGTCAAAGGGGTTTTCAGATTCATCACTGTCTGTCACAGGAATGGCTCATGATCTGAATTGTGAACTTTATTTAGGTGAAGACTTTGGGAATCTTGTTCCTGGCATCTCTTACCTACTGCAGATATGGACAGCATAACAGTTGTGGGATGTATCTGCATGGAGTGGAGCAAAGCCAGCATGGAATATGGGAACTATTAGGAAGCTGGCAGAAGAAAGAGGCTCAAGAACACAACAAAAAAACCCCACCAAAACATCAAGGACAGGACTCTAGCATAGCTGTGTCGACCATGAGAAGGGGTTACAGAATAAAATTACTTAGAAATGGTGCTGGTGGCAGCCAGGGAATCAGCCTGGGTGGCTGACTGGAAAAAAAAAGACTACTGAGAGATATGATAATACAAATCTGCTTCTCTGGCTTAACTTGTGCAATCTAAACAAGTTGAAGGGCTGTTACTGGGTCCCTGCATTGCTCATGTCTGTAGGACAGGCAGAAAGGGAACATACACTCTTAAAGAAAAGATGGAGCTCAGTTACATGGGTATAGGATACATGAGAAAAAGTGAAGGCTCCATAAGACACATCATACCATAAACACCCATGTGCCTACATAGGTATGTGTTGTGACAGTAACATGTCTAACTCCTATTTTCACATGTTATTTTCTTGTTTGATCTTAGCTCTGAGTTTCAATGTCTTGTGTGCTTTAAAGCTGTGCTAGTCCAAAATGCACTTTAAGTACAAATAAAAATAATTTTTTTTTCTTCTCTCCAGATTGATCTCTAAACATGGATAGATGTCTACAGATCTGAAAAATCCAACAAAACTACATGTTTGCCAAAGTAATAGTCCACTTATAGCCCAGCCCACTAATAAACCCGCAGTGAAACAAAAATCAGATACTGAACAAAAAAGAAACCTAATTTATTTTACACAAATTGAACTGATGCAGTGGAAAAGCCTTGAGGAGAGAAGAGGCCTAATCTTACAGAGACACTTGTGCATCTCCAGATGTATGTGGTAGAGGACAGCCTTCCTTTCTGCTAATCGAGGCTGCCTAAGGAGCCTACCACTACTGATTTGTGTCTGTGCAAATGAAAGCAGTGGACAGTTGTTGCTGACACTGGAACATGTGGAGCAAAGGTTGTTTGAGAGATGGACATTTCTGAATAGACTCCCAGCTTGAGAGATTAACTACTTCAATTGCTATTCCTTCATATTACAAGTTCATGCTTACATGACAGGTTGTTAAGATACAAACAAAATTTTCTAAAGAAAGGGAGAAAAGAATTTCACACTCTGATGTATCTGCTTATTGTTATTGGTAATAGTATTATTCACCTATTTGCAAAGTTAAAAAAATTGCCTCATTTATCCAGACTGGATAGAAAGAATGACTTGTAGAAGCCTTTCATGAAATTGAATAGCTCCATCAGACTTTCCTGCAGTTGTGTGTTCTTCAGATTAAATAATCCTAATTCCTGTAACTATTCTTGTATACTGAGTTTTCTAGGCCTTTGGTCATCCATGTTGCTCTTCTTTGCACTCTTACAAAAAGAACCCCTATGTCTTCAAGTGTGGTGCCTTTAATTAAATATAGTATTCCAGTAACAGTAATTATGTCAGGAGTTTCATAAACAATGATTCTATTTATAAATTCCAGTATTGTTTGACTTTCTTCAAGTGTAACACCACTGGCTTGCTTAGTTTGCAGTCCATGACAACCTCTATGTTTTTGACAGCACTATCTAACTATTCACCAAATTCCATGTATTTCTGCAGCTGAATAATCCTACAGGACTTCATAATTCTGCTCTTTATCTGTTATCCTAGTTTTAGACTATTTGGCTTATTTTCCAAGATTATTTTTAATTTTAGGGTTGTACTGTATCATGGTTGCTTGTCCTACAATACTGAAATACATAAATACAGTATTCTATCAGCCAAGTTCTTAATGAAAATACTGAACAATATCAAACCCATAATGAAGCTGTGTGACACTGGTCAGTACATTTTTCCAGTTTTGACAATGAAGCACTAACAACTTAAGTATCTTTTTCCAGTAATTTTTACATTTTTCTTGATCCTATTTCCCCAGCTTGCTTGTGAGAGTGAAGTGCAAAACAGTGTCAAATGCTTAAAATAAAATAAAATGCTTAATAGCAGTGATTCCTTCCACAAAATACATCTTTTTCACAGAGTTAAAGCATCTTGGTTTGACAGCATTTGTTACTGACTAATCTACATGGTTATTATTTATCCCTTTGTTCAAGATCACATTTTGTCTCAGGTAAAGGTTGAGGACAGAATTTAAATTAGTCTTTCTGTATTCTTATGTTGCAGTTCTCTAAAATACAGATAGTTTGGAGTACTTTTTGATTTGCTTGATTGGCTTTTGTTTTTATTTTGGTGCATGATGAAATTTCCCAAGTATTTGTGGAAAATAGAGGCCCATCTAGGCAAAGAAGGAGGGAATTAACTTCTTAACATGAGAGGTGTACACAAGGAAATCTCAAAAAATCTGAATAGCTTGAAGTTAGTTTATCAATGCTACTATCAATACATTGTAACTGAATTACTATAAAAGCACCTGCAACCTATGTGAAGTTATAAAGCTTTGATGTGTACAGCTATGTATATATTAACTCACTCTACTGAGTACAGCACACATCTACAGCTGCACACATAAAAGGGCGGCTGCTGCTGCTGATACAGGCAATTGTGTACTGAGCAACCTCCAGAAAAATAAGCCACAGCTGTTGTGTTTTGCTCTGTAACAACAAATTCTATCTGCTAACTGTATGCTGCTACAAATAATTCAAAGATGATGCACATGGACGTTTATGTAATGACTTCCAGTAGGGGGTACCCTTTCCTAAATGCCAAAATTTGCCAGATTAAGTCAGTTACTTCAAGTCCACTGGGAGGGGAATACCTTATCTAAAGGACAGTCGTTATTATACCCCCATGAATTTTCATGGATGAAACACAGCATCTACTGCTTTTCTATGCAGTGGAATGTCATATCTGCTAAGAAAAAGCTTACCTTTATCCTTCCATGCACATAGGGCTTACTGCCAATCGAGTAAGAAGTCTGGCACATCTTTTATAGTCTGTATGAAAAAAAAAAAAAAAAGCATGACTAGATTACCAAAGTAATCAAGTTTGCCTTTAAAAATCAAAACTGTTTTCAGTGTGTAAATTAGTGTCATAGCAAAGTTCAATGAATACCTTACTTTGCAACAGAATAAAAATCAACGTCTTTGACTTAGAAGAGGAATGTGTAAAAATTGGGAAATAACTAAAAGCCATGTCTACTGGCACGTGTAACTATGCAACTGACTTCTGCACATGTTCTATCTGTAAACAAGCAGCATGAATGTGCTTGGAGGCTCTCCAAGTGTATGTATGTATGTACAAAAATTTATACATCTGTGCCTGTGCTCCCGTGCAGGATCTAAACATGTGACTGTAGGATTTCCATATTAGAGAGAGAATAAGCAGTGCTCATCCACCTTTGAAATCCAGCTCTCAGTGAGCAAGTCTGTCAACTTAATATCAAGTAATGCCACTCTCCAATAAGTCTTTGTCCTGGGAAAGCTGTTAAATTAGACAAATAACATCTTCTAGTCATACAAATCCTAAGTCCAGCCCAAGTAGATGACCACATCATAAACATTCATAAATTTCATCTTAAAACTAGTAAAATTCTTTTTTCCCTAGGAGTCCTATTGTTAGTTCTTCATATTTTAGGTACCTTCAACTTTTTGATGCTTTCATAGTAAGACAGAACCAATGCAAAACTAAAGAAATTATTCAAAAGGGTTTTTTTTTTCATTTACATAAAAAACTGAAAGCAAATATTGTTGGTTATGGACAGATAGAAAAGTAAATTATTTTTCATGTACCAATGCTACTACACTGTACAGAGTACTAGGAAGTATGCCAACACAATGCTTTTGTACTGGCTACCACTACACTGCAGGATCAGAGACACTTTTAGTTTCTTTTCTGTTTGGCCTTCAGATTTCTACACAGAAAACAATATAATTTGAAGTCAGGATATTATCAAAACATAACATCATTATGTGCATGAAGAATTAAAGCAGGCTCGTTTTCCTAGAGGAAAGTAACTTTGAAGAGATGCTAGTCAATCCAGCCCAGTAAGTGATGTTCACTTTTGTTAGGCAGTATTCATGAGTAACTACATGTAATGTTTTCTGGAGATGAAATGTTAACAATCTGCAACTCACAGCATAGTAATGGTATAATTTCCACTCATACAAATTATCCTCCATTATCCAGACATTATGTTGGTGGATATGTCACCTGTCAGGAGGAAAAGGTTAATTTAGAGCCTTTAAGGCCAACTAGTTTTTAGCTTCACAGTTTGGAGTACTCATTAGTGCTGAGCCAAACGGCATTTGTGTTGTGATCCTTATGAACAAGGTAGTATGACCACTGCTTGTTCAGAACAGGCAAGTTATGAACACCTTACATTTCCACCCATGTAAACAGAGTGTGATCTGGTTACCTGTCATCTAGAAATCCCTGTCTTTCCAAGGAATTCCTAATCTGAAGCCGTACAAATAGAGAAAATGTCCACAATTCTTACCAAATATGCCTTTAAAATGCACTGGGCTGAAATATTTATTAATACTTGAAACTTGGAATCTGTAACTCTTGTTTCTATTCCGAGATCTGCTAGTGACCCAACTGGTTGACCTCAGACAAGTAAAATAAAGAGTGCTTCCATTCTGAAAAGGCTGTACTGAAATAGCATCTGCTTACTCAACAGGTCCACCTCAGTATGAATCTGGAGTCACATCTACTGACTGATTAATGTCAATGTTTGATTTTTATTTATTTCTCTGTGCTGCCAACGGTGATGAATTATCATAAGCTGCATTTGCTTAGTTGTGTCCATCAGCACTTTTATTTTTTTTCTAAGCTTACAAGTTATACTTTTATAATTTACTGAAGACAAGTGTTGCAAAGATTCATTGTCAACATCACTGGTAAATTGGTAGCTGAATAGTCAAAATAGAAAATGTCTATAAAATGTGTCCTACATTCAAGGCAAAGTAAATAGCTCCACCTGGATTTGTGATCCTATCTTGAATTTACAGCACTAGATATTAAATATGAGATATTTGTGGGAGGAGTCATGTTCTTATGAAAAGCAAACTCTTGGTTTGGAGCTCATGAGGCAAATACATCAGTACCTGAGGATGCAGTGTTTACAGCCATTCTACATAGTGTATTTGCAGTGAGAAAATTTTATTTCCATTTTCCCCTCTGTAATGCTGATGCTGTTCCAGCAATGCTGTATTGGATACTTGGTACGTTTTAGAGCAGTACAAATTTTTCTTTGCAGGGCATGCATTTTGACCTTGTATCACTACTGATACTTGATAGAACTAATAAATTTTAGAGCTTCCTCTTGTTTTAGGGAAGTCTCTGCTTTTGCTACTTACATGCTGGGATGGTGCAGTCTCTTGTATTGTGATAAAGTCGATGAAAGTGTTTGCTACATTTCGGGCTGAAGTAGAGTGGACCTGAAATATAAAGAAAAGGTAAGTTATGCATCAGCACAGCTCACAGGTACAGCAGTGTAGCTTACAGTATGTATGTGAAATATGGATACCAGAGCAAAATTAAAACATACCCGTTAAATGCTTCAGGAACTTGTCTTTCATCCTCAGATCTCTGGGCACTATTTCTGTTGGACAGAAAAAAAGAACAGTTACTCTGCTGCACTGGACCTATGCTTGTCAAGCATAATATGAGGCCAGGGAATACTCTGTCCAGAAACATCACCCCTACGTCTTGACAGGTGCACAGAGGTCAAAAGTCCCTTGCATACAGTAGGCCAAATTGCAAGCATTCACTTTGCATAGGAAAACCTTGTAAAATGCTCTGTAAAACACAGTACTGATAGAACAATGTCTCTTAGGTGAGAAATCTTAGTTATTAACTAAGAGTTAGATTTTAGCTCTCTATGGACTACATTATCAAGTTTACCTGGATTTAAATTATTTCAAATTACACGAGTGGTAAAACCCCAAAGATATATTCGAGTTTGGGGTTGTATCTTCTAATCCTCTTATGCAAATGTAACCATTATTCTGTCCCAGGTATGTCTGTAGAAGCACTGTTCTACTGTAATCATGAGACTGGATTGATCTACTTACAGGAATCTTCCCTCCCTCCCCTCAGCAGTAAATAAAATTCACAGGAAATGATTCCAAGCAAATTGCTCTCTTCTGGCTCCCTATGTTTGTGGTTTACCGCCTTGTGTTTTGTGTTCAGCAGATGGCAAAATGAAACTGGTTTACTGAAATCCATTTTAGCCCTAACCCCTGCTTGTGACTTCCTGATTTACAGCTATCTTTGATTGCTTTCCGTTACAAACTCTAGGCTGATAGCTTAGTGCTGATTGTGTATGATACACTATATGGTGCTTTATTTACTTGGCCATGAATGCCTGAGCAGCCTTTTTCATTCCCCTGGCACCTCTTATCAGATATAAAGCAGAGAGCATTTCCATTCAGGTCCGATTCACTTGTGAATTTAGACACTTCTCGAAAGTCATTCTTCATTTACTTCTAACTTTAGTCAGTGTAAGTAAAATTGACCTTATCCTATTTGACCTAATTATGTCATGAAGAGCATTAAAAACACACATGCTTCACTCAGAAATTTCCCATGGGACAAGCTCACTAGGAAAGTGATGCCAAAACTGAAATGAAAGACTCTAACTAGTAGTTCCTTTACAGAGTTGCTGGGAAAAACTCCATTATAATAATAGAATGAAAAATCCTGCTTCGGAATCAGTAACAACTCTACCAACTAATCTGCTCTGGAGCAGGATTATTCATTTTGTAGGCAACTGCTCCACATAAGCCAGCTATTTCACACCAACAGGGGGAACAAAAACTATGCCCACATTCCAAGATGAGGTTTAGAGTTGTGTAGATCATGGTTCCCTGCTTAGTCTGGCCTCTTTAACTCTTCAACATTTGTAAACCAAAATGTTCTCTCCTGTGTTGACCTTAAGTAGAACAAAATTGTCTTCCTCTGTGCATTCATCATCCAAATGGAGAAGCAACATCTTCATGACAACCACCAATAAGTGCAAATTATGAGGATGTTTGAGTATGAATGAGAATGACAAAAAGGCATAATGAAGCTTTATGAGATCAATAAAGACAAAATAAACAGCATACTATCAAAATGAAAGCCAGTTTGGGAAAAGGTGAGTAGATATTTGCTGCAAAATATTCAGAAAGTCATTTTCAGTTTGAGGGGTCAGATGAGCAGTAGTAAGTAGGAACTTACAGGGAACACTAGATTAGAAATGGCAGCAGGAGAAACTAAATCAAGTTTCAACTGGATGTACAGAAGTACATCACCAAACTAAGCAGGTTAGAGAAGAGCCAGTCAGATGAGCAAAGGGATGACTGCAGGAGTGTCCCTGCACAGTGACAGAGGAGTACTGTCTCAGTTCCCTAGCATTTCCAAGGTGCTACCTCTGGAGTACAAAAGGGACTAACAAGCAGAGTGAACAGGTCAGTGAAGCTGAGCTGCAGGGAAGACTTCTATATGTAAGGTCTTTAAGGACACACTGTCCTTACAGTCCTGCAGGAGAATTCTTGCTAGGGTCATTTCCAAGAAACACTTAAACCAAGCACATGATAAAAAGTGGTAACCTTCCAGGAAAAAGCATTTTCATCCCTTGTTCCTTTGATCTCAGTCCATTTCAGTCTTTTCCCATATTATTATTTGTTCAAAGCCACAGGAAGTTGGACTTTCAGTTGAGTACATTATCCAGAAAGTAAAAGACTATGACAGGTGAATGGAGGTTTTCTATTCCAAATTTGCCATCCGTGTCTGTTTCTGATACCAAAGGGAATCTGCAGGTATTCTGAGTGGTGAATTCTTAATACAAAATTAATACAAAAAACCTGATGCACTATCTCATTCACTGAGGCACCCTAGGGAAAAAAATGGACTGTGACTTACCAACTCTCTGCTCATCCTGGTATCCTCCGTAGTCAGCCACTTCCCTTCGATCCAAGTTATAGTCATGCTTGGAGAAGTACTGCATCCCACTGTCCTTCTCCAGGTGGTACCTTTTCAGTTCCTGAATGATCTCCATGATGAGATTTAAGAGACTTTGCTTGTCCTTCAAATCTGTGGAGTCCGTTTTTTCTTTGCAGTATCCTGCTGAGAGCATCAAGAGTACCAGCCCCAGCAGCCCAGACGACCTCAGTCCACTCATTGCAGTCCGACCTGAAGAGTGCATGAGGGGACGAAGAGGAAGGATCCGCTGCTATGTGAGGTCTCCTGTTTCACTGGAAGAGAAAACTGGGGGTGGGTCGAAGGTGGGGAGGGTCGTGAGGGTGAAATCGGAAACATTAGCGGAGGAAAGATCGGCGATCGCTTGGCAGATTGCCCAAGGAGGGGGCACAGACGGCTCCGGGCTGCGGGGTACGGCGGAGCGGGACGGGGCGCTGCTCCCCGCCCCACAGCGCCCGCCCCGCGGGCAGAGCCGCCCCAGCGCGGCGGGCAGCGCCCGCACGGCCTC
>VYXF01003804.1:0-22462 GCA_013397295.1 Polioptila caerulea | reverse complement strand
CAATATTATCTATAGATCTATATTATTTAAAGGAATACATCCCATCTTGTTTGAAAAAAATTATTTTTTTTAAAAGAATTTGTTGACTGAGATTAACTAGAATTCTGTCTTTTAATTCTGTATTTATTGATTCTGAAATAATTATTGTTTAATTTACTCCTGACTGGAATCAGACTAATCAATTAACACTCCATTTCCTCATCCAGAATGGTGACAAAAAAAAAAAAAAATCAGTATTTTCAGTCTTCTACAGTTTTATTTTCACTGTAATAAATAAATAATATTCAAATTAGGAGGGCAGATATTTCCTCAGCAAACAATTAAGTGTTACTGGGAACATCTTATGCTCCTGTAAGATGCTTATTTCGTTGTAATGATGTCTAATATCTTTCTCAGTTGCTAGTGAACTAAGAATCTTTCCTTTATTCCTACGTGACCCATGTATCTTATCTGGCTTTCTTTTAAAGACAGAACAAAAGTATTAATTGAATAAATGTTCCTTTTCTGCACTATTAATAATTTAACAATCCATGTCTAGTTAAAAGGCCGTTTCATTGCTATGATTCATTTCTTTTTCAGTGCATTAGAATTCCTCACTCTTAGCTGTGCTGCAGATGGATTTTTTTCCATTGTTTTCAGTGTTCCTGTGGTCCAGGTGGTTTTAGTTCAGGTGGTTTTGCATTGCAATATTATTAACACAAAATTTGTAGAGAAAAGCTATATCTTACAATTAATGTAGTACCTGTTGTGCTTTTGTTTGAGAAATAAGCACACATCAGGGAAATCTGACTGATATTGTCAACAAGCCATCTCAAAAGCTTCCCGCATAAATAAAGCATCCACTGAATAAGCACAAAACTTGTTACACATGTAGATACATAGACAACAGAAAATGGAAACTGGAGTAAGCAGTAAAATTTCACTCTCTACAACTCCCTGAAAGGAGGTTGTAGCCAGCTGGGGGTTGGTCTCTTCTCCCAGACAACCCAGAACAGGATGAGAGGACACAGTCTTAAGCGGTGCCAGGAGAAGTTTAGGCTAGACATTAGAACAAAATTCTTTACAGAAAGAGTGGTTGGGCATTGGAATGGGTTGCTCAGGAAGGTGGTGGAATCACCATCCCTAGAAGTGTTTACAAAAAGACGGGATATCATACTTAGTGCCATGGTTTAGTTGATAAGGTGGTGTTAGGTCGTACATTGGACTTGATGATCTCCGAGGTCTTTTCCAACCTAGTTAATTCTGTGATAAAGCCCTTCAGGAATCTGTGCTAAGATCAATAATTTCCAGCATATTCATAAATGAGCCTTCCCTTGGGGAAGGTGACAGTGTTTACTGATATTAAAGTATTCAGGAAAGCCTGACCATGAAAAAAAAAGGAAAGAGCCATATAAGACTGCATGGCCACTGCAATGGCAGGTGAAACTCAGTACACAGATAGATCTGATGTTTAGCAAACTATATGGGGAAAATCATATAGATCTAACAGAGAAAGGAGATTGAATTTATTACTATTCTGAATGTTGTCTCTGAATTAAAATTGATTGTTCTGTTAAAAATGTTATCCTGTTGCTCAAAATCAAGTCAATATTAAGAACTATTTAAAAAGAACAGACAAACATGATGGAAACCACTCCTTCCCTCTCCATGGAGCATGGTGATCTGTCTGCAGCTATGTTCCCACCTCCCTACCCACTGCAGAAATATATTAGCATTGGATGAGGCTCTGAAAAGTTTGACAGAGGTGATCAGATACTTGAAATAGCTTCTATACAGGGAACAGCTAAATGCATTAGGACTTTCAACATGGAAATTATGATTGATGGCACATGGTAAAGGCATATGAAATCAAGAGTGCCATTGCTAAAATAGTAAATAGGGAATGCTTGTGCCTTCCAATGCCTTAGATTCAAAATAGGTGATAGGAACTGTTTCTTAACCTGTGGTTATCTCCAAAACACCCTGACTCAAGATGGTCCAAATGGTAAGAGTTTAAATATATTCAGAAGTGAAGACATTCCAGACAATGCCATTCTTGCCAAAGCTGTTAATATTTGATCATAGCTCAGAACTCACAAAACCAGCAGGATAGGGTATTGGATAAAGAGGAGAAGACAAGTCTGTTCTTGCAGTATCTGAAGAAGGCGCTTGTTTTACTGCGGTCATGATCTTGAAGCGGTCGTTCAGGAGCCTGGAATAATTTAACCAAACATGGCCATATGCAAAAGGGACTGGCAGCACATTAACATGGCAAAGATCTTTCCATGTGAAGATACTGAGAAGTCTGCAAATGGTTTCAATGTCATAATTAATTTGATGAGAACTATGGTGTCGCTAAATATGCTGCAAACTGATTTTGGTTCTAGCACATCCAGTTTCAAGGCAATCCCGTACTTGGTGAATAAAAGGGCAGCCTCTGCTGCGTACTGAAAGGCATTTCCAGCCTTGTCAGTCATTGCATCAGCTTTGTGCTTCAGCCTCTTGGTCTTTTCTAAGTAGTATTTCTTTGAATGCTGTTTTTCAGAGCTTATTAGAGGCCTCCGTGACTTGAAGGTACCATTTGGTAAAGAAAGCACTGGGAAATGATTTGTGATATCTCCTGCAGATCCTTTGACACCCTTTGACAGTTCTGTGTGATTTCTTTTCACTTTCCTCTGTTGGTGAACAAAGGATCCTTGTGGTTGTTCTTGTTCCTGGCAGTGTTATCTACGGGAGGAAGCTTGTCAGTCTCAGTTATGTGTCTCTTTTTGGCCCATCTTGTTTGACTTTGGTGCAGACTGCAACAGACATGCGACAGTGGCAGGAGCAGCAGATCTTTTTTCTGGGTTTCAAATGAAGTTTTTGATGCTTTCAGTTTATTGGAGTCTGTTAGCAGAAGACTAATGATTTTGATTGTTTTTCTGATTTAATTTTCTATCATTCTCGTACTTCAAGAGGAGAATCATTCTATCATTCTCCTCCTGTCTTCCTCTTTCAAAGGGACTCTTCAGGAGTGTCTGTAGTTTTCCTTTTCAACTCCTGCTTCCTTGCACCAGGTAGTTCCTTGGTCTCTGCTCTCTTCTGGTGTCTGTCTTTCCTGAGGAACCCAGGGACTTTTGACAGGTGATGAAGATCTATTTTCACCATGAGGTGATCACATATGGTGGATTCTTCATTGGAAAGAACAACCAATAGACAAGGGCAATTTTTCCATGTGGAAGTCCTGACACCTGTGGCTGCTGCCTCACATTGGGCACCAAAAAAGACCAAAACCCCATGCTTGTTAAATCCAGCTTTCACCCTACTCAACCAAATATTTGAATTGTACAGCACTTATTCCAGATCTTTACAGTCCTGAACCCAAGCCCATTTTCAGAAAAAACCCATTTGCTTAATAGCAATCCAGGATGCCATCACATGCACGATAATCTATTTTGAGTTGTTGAAAACCAACTGTATTTCTTATATGATGTAATCATACTTGCTTCAGAAATAAATGTCATAGCTCCAGACCTACAGGCATCCTTGGAGAACTTGAAAATCCCTCTTAAAAAGAATTCAGCTGTTTCTGTTGAGAAACCTTAATTGGAAGCATAACTAACTCTACTCTAGATTGAAGACCCATAACTATTATGATCTCTGACCTTCATTATATTCTTGTAGATGACTATGCTTTGCTCTTCAGTTCTGGTAGCCTTATAAACCACCTATCAATACTTGCTAGAAAATAAAATAAACCCCACATTATGCCTACTGTTTCCTGGTTTTATCCTAGCCATGTGAGCTTTGCAGGGCTCAAGTTTAATCAATCTGTTCTTCCTGTTCTGAATACTTTCACTTTACCAGCAATACAATGATGACTCACAAGAACTAATATTGTTAGTTCCCTCAAATGAAGTTCATGTGGTTTTTTTTTTTAATCTAGCAGATTGACTGTTTGTATTCAATAATGATACACACATGCTTGTCAATTCCTACCCCAGTGAAGGAGCAGAAGGCTTGCATACCAATTTTTCAAGTATTTTTGGATTTTAGAAGTGTGGGGCTGCCATGGTGTGTGTCCTGATTCTTCTGTAATAAGTGAAAAAACAATGTCTACTCCAGGAAGAAGGACTTTGTTGTTGTTGTTCCTTGAGTAGCCTTGCTGCATTTGCTTTGTGTTGAAACACTGATCAAGTGTTGTTCAGTGGAGTAATATCAGTGATCCTGTGATGACCATAGGCAAATGACCACCTGAGAGGAAGAATATCTGCAGCAAGGCTATTGGCAGAAGAAAATGCAGATTCAGCGTTCCTTGGTGAGAAAACCAGGAAGTAGCAGCACACCACCACCAACAGTTGCAGCAAGTGTACCTACAGGTACAGTTAAAGGTGGTAGCACCAAACCCAGTAGAAATTTCAAGAACCTGTGAGCACTTGCAAGAACTTATGGCACAGTAAGAGCAATTGCTACAGGAAGAACATTAAAAACAAGAGGCTCTAGGATTAAGGAAAAGGATTAAAATCTTTTGCTCTGATCAGCAGACCACAATTAAAAGGAAACCAGCATGCAGGAGAAGTACAATGATGTTGAAACTCACAGGGAATGGTTGTCTCCCAATAACATCAGCCTGACGGTAACCTGGAAGCATCTGTAGAGCTTTCAAGTGGCTTAATGTGATCCAGACACCTTTAGGTTGTCACACTATCTAGTTCATGGAAGACAGTTTGGAAAATCTCAGATCTGCTGCAGGAATTCATGAAAGGAATGTAAGGTAACATGTCAAATGTGGTCTAGCACTGACTACAAGTGAAGTCTAGATCTTACTAGTTACTTGGTCTGAACATGAAAAGCATTCTCAAGAACTATTAGAATATCCATGGACCAACACTGTATTTCACTTCTTAAAGAGAGATTAAGTTGTTGATCTTTATGGAATTCTGTGGCATATTGTGAAGGATGACTATAATATACAGAGCCTGCATCTATTATGGTTAAGAAGTTGTTGATGCTTTAACTGGCACCTGATTTTCAGGAATGAGGCAGAGTAACAGGTATGAAGATTCTGTCCTCAGGATAAAAGATAAGCAGCTGCCTCAGAAGTTTTCAGAGACATTTGTTTTTGTGATTAAGGACATGCATGTTTTTGGACACTTCTACACAGGTGGCAGCAGAACTTCTGAATATAGAAAGCCTGCAGCATAGAGTAAAAGAATAGCAGAAGATGGGTGTTAAGAACATTGAAGAGTTAGATCTGGAATACATTAGATCAACCATATTAGTTACAAAGTGTGACAGGAGATCTGACTGTGTATTCACCGTACCACAATTATCTTTTGTGTATGTTGGAACTTTTTGATGTCTTTTCTCAGATGAAGTATCAGCAGGCTAACCTAGAGGTTTCTCTTTTGCATGGACTGCAACAATTTTGACAGCAAATAACAACTCAGAAATGAGTTGTGAGCCTGATCTGCCCTCTTAGGTGCCTCTTTTCTGTTAGCATACATTTCATTCATTCAGCGCTTGTGGTAAGCGTTTATTGCCAAAAATTGGATGGGTGTTCCCCACCCACTCTTGTTGTCAGGGCCCTGAACCACAGCCCCTTAATTCCCTTGCCCTCTCCGAGATGTTTGAGCCCTTGGTCAAGGCCAGCTTTAATACAGTGCAGCTGTGTAACCTGGGAGCAGATTGCTGCAAAAGGATTTGTGAAAGAGCTGCATTCCAGTTCAGGCCCTTGTCCCTGGTCGTATCAGACCCTTAAATTCAGCCCAAACCCATCTTTACCATACCAAAGGATACTTCTAGTAGGTAGATAAACAGCTCTAAAACATTTGTGTGTATCACATCCAGCACATCTCATTTTGAATTTATATTTGTTATGTTTTTAAGTAGAACCTTTACTAAAACCATAAAAAGATTTTTCAATAAAGCGATAACACTGAGTACTCAATAGATGGGAATTATAGACTAGAAATTACTAGTCTATAGTAATTTCTATAGAAATTACTACCACCTGCCTCTGTCATTTCAAGTTTTTCTTTTTTGTCCCTTGAGAGCTCAGGAAAAGTTAGGGTTTTACTGTGTCTTATTTGAGAACCTCACACCTTTTCCAAAAACATAGACACTTAGCCAGGAGATTTCATTCCTCCCTAAATCCTTGGGTTATGTAATAGCGCCCACCACATTATGAAGTGTTAGAAAGTGGGACCAAATAGTTAATAATACAGTATTGGAAAAAGGCTCATGGTCTTGGAATAAAAGCTGGTGCCAAGAGGAGTGGGAGAGTCAAGGCTAATTCTCTGGCAGTTATGACTAATAGATGCAAATTGAGACCAAAGATTAGGAACAGTGATGCAATTAATGCGGGCAGCAGAGATACCAAAGAACTTGATACTGAAGACATCTTGCAAGCCATGGACACCTAAGATGAGCTGAAGCACTTTGTTTCTTTGTTTTTGGTTTTGTTTAAATGTAGATAGATGCCTTGATATCAGGTTGAGAAGAAAAAAGGATACAAGCATTCCAGACCTAGCCTTCATCAAATTTTTGCTTGTTTGTCAAGATCCAGCAATAAGTTCAAGAAATCAATCACCCCTATTCCTAAATTCAATCTCAAAACTGGGAGGGGGGGGTGGGGTGGGGGGAGGAGCTGGACATTAGAAGTGCCAGGAGAGCAGGTGAAAGCACTGTGGCTATATCCCAAAATTTCTATGATCTCCTCTCCCCAACAGTACTATCAACTCCAAAGTCAAATCTTATTCTTAGACTTATCATCAGCCTATAATAACCTAGGAATTAACTGTAAGACGCAAGACCTTGACAGTTCCAGCTCAAGTCACATTTCAATGCCAAGTAGCATTCCTTGACAATATACTCAATTTTCCCATAACCACCATCTTTTCCTTTATCTTAACTGCACTGTAGGAGGCTGGGGTAGCCACAGAGCTATCTACTTACTAGAAGGTACTCTTTAGAGATTCCTTCCTATGGAACACTCTACTGTTAACAAGCTTAAAAATAAGAAGGATTATAGTAACAATGACTACAGAGTTAGGATAATGGCTTTATCTCTTCTGAGAAATTTGTAGGACCAGACAAATTATAGCTGAGTTTGGTCTGAATGAGAAGTTTAGTTCTGCAAGGGAAGGCAGCATAGTTCTCTGTAAAAGGTAAAGTTTGGGGCTAGTTTTGTGGTATGGGATAGTACTAAGAACAGCAGGGACTGAAGTCTTTTAAGATGTAATTTGAAGAGGCAGAATTAGGGTGAATGTTGTGAATTACTTTACAGAATTTACTGTTCTAATGAGGTTTAGGAATAGAAATAGGTGAGAGGATCAGAGAAAGAAATTAAGTCTACTGTGAGACTGAGCAAAGCACACAGGACCAAGAGGTTCTGTAAAGGAGTTTATGGATCCTTAGCTGAGACAAAGGCTACAATTGAAAGTGAAATGTAGCTTCTGTGCAAGAGATGATGAAAATTTTGGGGAATTTTGTGGATTTAATTCTTGCAGAATTAGGGTTATCCCACAAGTGGCCTGGATAAATGGTTTTATTTCTTGTTCAAATGTGCTTCACATAAATTTAGGATGGGTGTATGATTGTAAGGGAGTATAACTGTTCATCAGCCACTGAAAAAAGTTAATTAGCCCAGTCTGTATAGACTAAACCAGCTGGTAATTAAAGAAAACTGTGTCAAAGGCTAGAGTAAGGGTGAATGTCTCATGAACTAGAAGATATGATACCCAAAATCTATGTTTATACTGGAACTACAAGTCTCACAGATCTGGAATACATGTTTAGCAATAGGAGTGGGTGAGTTTTCTTTAGGTTTGAAGCATATTTATGTTGTATGTCCTATTTAAAGCTGTATTTCTGCTTGCTTCATGGCGCTATAAAGCAAGTGCTCTAGAGCTAAACTGGTAACAATATAGCTCAGGATCTTCTAAAACAAGATGAGGGATGGCCTTGGAAAGCCTGTCTGATACTGATGTGGGCATTGATTGTTGGTAAAAGGTTATTTATTGCAGTTGGGATTTTTAAAGACAGGAGGTCAACTAAAAGAAATTTGTTTCTACAGTTTTCAGATCTTGTTTTCTGCCTTTGTGCTTCTTCCAAAAATAGTCTTAGCAATTTAACCCTTTCTGTCCCTGACTCTGTGAGCTATATGGGTTACACATAGCCCACATTTTCAGTACGTCTTGGTCGAAATCTCTGAACTGAAATGAAATATAAGCCTGACAATTGTTGGCCAGGTCCATCTCATTCTGACCTATTTAACTCCACTAAACATATCATCCTAGGCCTGTAAATCGCACATAACAAACAGAAAAATTTTGTTTCTGCTTTCAAAGTTAAACTGCCACACAAAATATAAATTTTATCTGTACTCTACAGTTGTTCACTATACTATATTGTGTATGTGACCCACTTCAAGCCTCTGATATTGTGCATTCTAGAGTGCAGAGCTGCAGGAACCTGAGAAAAGATCTTTTTCACTTCTTCACGTTCTCAATGTTAAAACAAAACTTTCTTCAGATATACTTAATTCATACTTGTCACACGTAACATTGATGGTAAACCTGACAAATGCTGGTGAATTCTGCTCATATTCTCCGAACTACATTCAGTTATCCTTTTGATAACTGAACCCAGAACCCAGTAACATATAGACAATTAACCAAAACCAATTGGCTGCTCTAGCACCAAATCTTTCACAGCCCTTTGTGCTTTTCAAGTGCTGCCAATAACACTATGCTCCTGAATCCCTCCTGGGGTGATCTTACAGCTTTTCTTAAAATAGCAGTTCACATCTGCCTCCAAAGTAAGCAAAAGTCATTGTCTGTTTATATACCCCTGGATTAGCTGTCTAGGCACTGAAGAATCCAGAAATTAACCTAGATCTTCAGCCTTCTCTTCTGAGATGCTAAATCTATTTCTAATCCAGCCTTAGCCTTACTAAGAGGCTGAATTCCCTTCCATAATTCATTTAATGCTATTTTCTCATGTTCTCTGGTATCTGAGTACAGAATCCAAAAATAAAACTAGATCTTCAGTCCAACTATGACTGTAACTCCAAATTTAGGCAAATACTTCAAAAAGATAAGGAACCAGTTAGAATTATTGTTGGCCTTCACTGTTGTACCAACTTCATAGGCCTTGCAAATGCAAACGGGCTCGTTTTTCAGATTCTTCTCTCTAGGACCTGCAAATGTGTAATAGTAAAGATTTTTCATGTCTGATGAAAAAATTATTTTAAATGCACTTTAAGCATTTTTGGTGCTAGCATAAATCTCTGCTGGTACCAAACCTGGCATCAGTGTCAGGAGTTTGCCAGTGCTACTGCAGGAAGTGCAGCACCAAGCCTCATTTCTAGGAGTTCTCAGCCACAGGACTCGCCTGACATGTTATCTATGGTAGGTTTACTTCTGAAGTGCATTGTGAGGTTCCCTCCCAGCTGGAGTCTATTTAAGCAAAAAAACCCATGTGAAGCAGGGGCTATCTTATATTTACTTCCTTATCATAGATGTGTATATATCCTCATTACAAAATACACAAATATCTTTTTCCTAGTAATAAGATTGTTTTAAAATATTCCATGTTCTGAAGTCAAAACTTCTCACATGCATTAAATAATAGACTTTGCCTGCCCAATTCAGTGTTTAAACAAGGTTGCTGCTCACCTTTAGAATAAAAATTCAGTACTCAGTTGCCAAACTTAATTAAAATTGAGTTATGTGTTTTTGTATCAGAGTTAAGTTTATCTTTTCACAGATGCTTCCTTGTATTTTCTATTTGTGAGTGAGTTATTAAATAAGATACCCAAGAGACTTCAGAATACCGAACTGATGCTTACTAAAAATACTTACATTCTTCTGCTTGCTTATTAAAAAAACAACAAAAAAAGTAACACTAATCTCAGGATTATTGGACAAAATAAAGATGTGGGTATGCCTTTTTTTCTTTTTCTCTGTGAACTTTATGAAAAATGCTTAATGGATAAAATTTCAAGATTAAATGCTACCTTTCACTTCACTATGGTAGAGTATATGCAAATACATTATGTGCTATGGTAAAATACCAAGTTTTAAAATACTTTCTTCATTACCCTAGATTGTGTTACCAAACCAATTTATCTGACAGTTCAAAAAACTCATTGTTTTTGAATAATTGAGAACTAGAGCTTTAGATTCTGAGATCTTAATTGATGTTACCGATATAAGTTACATATAATAAAATTACTTACTGGTGTGTTGAACTAAATACAAAGTTGCTTGAAGGCCTTATGTAATATTACAAAACTTTATTAACATTTAATTTTCTTCGTAATTTTTTTAAATTTAAAATTATTTCATTTCTAGTTTGTCCACCTGCCTTCCCTAAAAGTAACCCTAAACAACAGAACACAGTTCTAAGAATGAACTATTTAATATATGGACTCAGTCCTAGCATACTAATAGGGGCAGAAAGAAAGTCTTTGCAAGACTGCTATTCCACCCTCAATTTCAGTGTCAATAAACAAATAAATGTTAGTACAAATACCTGTTAATTCTGTACTTAAAAACAGCTGCATGCATCATTGCATGCTTTGCTTACAACTGAATAAATTTAGGAAAAGAATGATCATGTAATAAACATAAAGAATTAAACTGAGAGAGCACAGGAAACCTTAATGTGGCTATTCCAAGTTTTTGATTGTGTGACTTTGAAACCAAAGAAGAGTTATTTTTTTCTGTAGTTCTTTTTGGGTATCTGAAAATAAGTTATTCATTGTATTAGATCTTTCTGAATGTTTAAGTAGAACCAATAGAATTCATCTTGGGGAGATCTGAGTTCTGTTTTAATATTTACCTTATACCCCTAAAGCACAGCGGGTGTTTATGTCTTTTTGCCTCTGAGCATGATGAAATTTAATTAGAGATTGGGTGTCTTTCATTGTCCCTTACCTACAAACTCTGGATTGGAGAGCATTTAGTAAGACATGTAGCCCTTATAAGATAAAAATGATCTTTTACATTCAGAGCTTATTAAAGAATTCCCTGAAACCTTCAAAATCCCCCTTGATCTGAGAGTTTTCTTTAAAAGTATAAGCATAAAAATGCTTATTTTTAATATTTCCTCCATAATTGTTTCAATAAATACTTGTGCTTTTTTTAATGCAGATGAGTTGAAGTAATTAACATCATCACAATCTAAATGTGCAGAGCTCTCTACTATCAGTAATAAATATCATCATTCGTCCTTACATGTAAAATACTTGCATTATCTCTACCAACTGCCCAACCTCTATGCAGACAATCGTACTTCCCAGATTAACCCTATCAACTTTTTTTGTATTTAAATTCACCTCTTCCTCCAGTTTCACATTCAGTAGCCTTGTGCCAAAACTTTTTTTTTTTCCCAGTTATTTTCAAATATTTTCATGCATTCATATATTTCTTCATTTAGGAAGACAAAATTTAACAGCTTAAGTGCCTAATTAACTTGCAGACTTCCTTTCTCTGCATTTTTTCCATTTTGTATATGCTTAAAACATTTAGATGAATTCAGAGGACTCTGAGACTAAACCTTCACTTGTGTTCCATTGTGAGGCTTAGGTAGATGCTGAGCTTGTGCAAGGTGCCCTGTACAAACAGAAGCCTTTGGAAACATGAGCACAATTTTGTGTCAAGCTTAACCAAGCTGAGTCCAATCCTTCTTGCCCTCTGTGTAGTGACACATAGTTACAGCCTTTATCAAGAAAGCAGAGAACCTGAATTGTATGCCATGTGCTCTTCAAGGGAAATCATGTGATCCAGGAAATTACATTTCCATGACAATACTATTTTAAGGCTGTTTTGGGGATGTTAACCAGGCATTCTGCATCCTTACAGAAGCTGTTTTTCCATTCTAGAAATGGTTTAAGATTAAAGAGAGTGAGAGACAGACCAGAGGATGAACTGTGCTTTCATAGTTTAGTGACCAGGTATCTGTGCTGAGAAGGCAATGCCATTGTAATTCTGCTCCTTGTTCACCATCTACATTTTATATTAGATAGTTGCCAATCCAATAAACATCCCTCCTCATTTCCAGAAGATTGTCCTAGCCACCTGTTATCAATGTTATGTCTTCACTTCTTGGATGAAATCTTTATTTTTTCAGAAATTTGAAATCATGGATTATCCTTAAATCCTTCAAGGTAGAAAAAGTCTACAGGAGATGTGAAGAGTGTCTTTTCCTCTTGCAAAATGACAACTCTTAAAGAACTGCCTGAGTCACTCTAAGGTGTCTGTGTGTGTGTGTCCTTATGAGGGCCATTCAAACTGAGGAACAAAGTCCACACTTCATGAGAGATGTGTATGCACGTGTCTGCAGTAATCAGGAAAAGACAGACAGATTGCATTCTTAGTATGTCTTCAGAAAAAGACATTAAATCTCTCGTAGCTCTTTGTTGGAATGGAAATAAACACATCATAAACAATTTATGCTATAGAGATGTTCATTAAAACATTTTCCTCATAGTTTTTCTAGGAGCTCAAGGGACGTCTTCCTGCCCTTCTACCCAGCCTTAGTAAGGCTGCATCTTGAGTATCCAGTTCTGCTCCTCAGTACAAGAAGGCCAAGAAGCCCCTGGAGCAGGTCCTGTGAAGAGGATTAAAGGACTGGAGCATCTCTCTTACAAGAATGGCTGAGCCTGCTCAAACTTGAGATGAGAGAGCTGAGAGGGGACCTTGTCAATGTCTGTCAGTATCCGAAAGGAGGTGTCAGAGGATGGATCCAGGCTCTTATCCATGGTGTCAAGCAATACAATGGAAAAACCTCATGGATAAAGGCATTTTAATAAACTCAAAAGCAATAGCTGGGCACAGAAGTAAAGGAAAACAAACACTTTATTCTCTACCTAGAATCAGCCACTTCCTGGGAAGCAGTCCTTGAGTATGCATAGCAGTTGCTCTGCAAGCAACAAGCATTATTACAAGCATTTGTAATAATGAATGCTTTTGTGTCTGAGTAGAGATCATATGGTATGAAATGTCCCTTTGGACAATATGGGTCTGCTGTCCTGGTTGTTTCCCCCTCCCAAAATCTTGCCCTCCTGGAGAGACAGTACTGATTCTGTGCCCGCACTGCTCAGCAGGAGCCAAAATACCTTTCTAGATCCCAACACAAAGCACAGCACTGCGAGGGCTGCTGTGGTGGAAATGAGCTCCACCTCAGTGAGATCCTGTACACTGATAAAGAACAAACTTAATTTTAAAAGAGCTGCCTCAAAATCTACACTAATCTGCAAAAGCCCTATTTTTTATAGATGTGATCTCTGTCTTTAAAACTGAACTTTGTGTATCTTTAGACATATTTGACAGTGTAAATGGGATGAGGTCATTTTGATTAAGGATTCTAGTTTAAATCTGAAGAAAGGTTCTTGTGACTTAAACCTTTTCTATTATGTCAGTTATAGTCCTCTTAATTTTCAAAGGAGACTGTCTCTAAGGACATCTCTTCTTTGCCACTGTCTCTTTTTTCCACCCAACCTAACAACACTCGTACAGCTCATCCTTAGCTGTAGCCGCAGAGAAGTCGTTCAAAACATCAGAGAACAAAAGAAGCTAGATCAGAGTCTAAGAATTTGCAACAGTTCAGTTTAGCACCATTTCATCTATATATCTTCGAAATATGTGTTGTGTTACTCCGAAAACAGTATTGTGGATGAGACAAAGTTGTAAAGTACATCTGAATCATCAGAATGAGTGCTTTCTTTTCATGGGCATTGTAGACTTCACACGGTCCTCTAATTCCTCCTGACTGCTCCCCATACTACATGAATTTGTACAGCCCACAGTTGTGCTGATTTCCCAGAAGTGTGACATCTTCTCCCATAATGAAGCCCTTTCATCATTCCTTTATTTATGGCATCATAAATAGTGTCACATCTCTTGTTTCAATGATTACCATCATGATTACCGTGATGATTTTGATTTGATTACCATACCTCTCCTTATCACATCACCCTGAATCCTTTGCTCGCCACCCATCTCTGATTTCCTCATCTGATGGTTGATCATCACCTCCTTTCTCCATCTTTCCTAGCTGCAAGCTCTCCTCTGCAGGTTGGCCAGCCAGCTGGCAAAGATGGTTTTGCCCCACTTGCTCAGGTGGTTCTATATCTTTCTAGGAGTCCTTAAATCCTCTTTAATAGTCATGAAAGCTTAATTCCTGGTGATGACATGAGGTCTGCAAGTAGTTGTTTACCCACAGGATCCTTCCAATCATCCTTGAGCTCTTCCTTCTCACCCATTAAAATTACAGAGAAAGAACCCTGGGCCATCATGCCCTTGACCATTGCCCCAAGAGCCTTGTAGTCACCCTTGGTACACTCCGCATCTTCCCTGGTAATGCTACTGCTGACCAACATGTCCATGCCAATGGAGTAATCAGGGCAACAGTCTGAGGGCTGGACAAGCCATGGCAGCCTCCTGACAACATCCTTCCTGGGTCCCAGGCTCCATCATACAGTGGGCACTGCACTTACAACGAAATCATCCTCATTTTTACTGCAGAGCGTCACTTCTCTGGGCACACTGCATCCACACCGAGTTGTAGGCAGGCTGTATCCATAGTGACAGAAAATCATTAAATGTCTAGAAGATTGTGACCCTCAAAGGCGTACTTTAGGTGTACTTTGACTCTGCTAGTCAATGAAGTGGCTTTTGCCAGTCTGAAGAGGGTGTCTGTTCTCGCCACTGCTGGTTCCATGTTCTCCACAGACACTTTACAGAGCTCCCACACCAAGGCCCCAGCAGCAGTGGTGGCTGCCTGAGGGGAGGCTGGCGCTGCCTCAGCCGGTTCCAGCCGGTTCCAGCCGGTTCCAGCCGGTTCCAGCCGGTTCCAGCCGGTTCCAGCCGGTTCCAGCCGGATCCACCCGCCCAGCGCAGGGCAGGGCTGAGCCACGGCCAGGCGGGGGCTCCGTGTGGGGACTGTGGGTGTGAAGCTGCAAAAACGCTGCACAAATTGTGGTGAGGAAAAACTTATGAGACAAACAACCTTGTGAGCAGCAAGCTGAGACCCGAGGGAGGCCGGGGGAGCTGCTGCGGGTCCCGGAGCAGAGATTCCCCTGCAACCCGTGGAGGAGCCTGCGGTGACACAGGTGGTTCCCCTGCAGCCCAGGGCGGGGACCATGCTGTCTGTCCATGGGGGACACCACAGGGAGCTGGTGGATGTGTTCTGAAGGAAGCTGTAGCCATGGATATGTGCTGCTCCATGCTGGAACAGACTCCTTAAAGGAGCTGCAGCCAGTGGGGAAACCATGCTGGAGCATGTCTACCCTGAAGGACTGGCAGAGAGGAAAACTGGGAGAGGGAAGGAGCAACAGAGAGGAGCTCATAGGGACTGATCACAGTGCTCATTCTCCATTCCCCTGTGTCACTTGGGGTTGGGAGAAGGACATAAGGGAGTCAGGAATGAAGCAGTGATATTGAGACTGGGAAAACAGAGAGTGTGATGTTTTGTTTCTCACCATCCTACTATATTTTGAATTTGCAGTAAATTAAATTAATTATGCCTAAGATGAGTTTCTTTTACCTGTAATGTTAACTGTTGACTGATCTCAGTGTCCTTCCTTTGATCCATGAGTTTTTCACCTTATTTTTTCCCCTCCTTTTGTTGAGGAGGGAGACTGAGCAAGCAGCTGGGTGGGGATCTCACTGCTGGCCAAAGTAAAAATGCCGCAGAATTCTGTCTTCATGCTAGATGCACATGGAAATAAAATTGTCCACACAGGACAAATTACTTATTTCCAAAACTTAACTTCCAATAAAATTTCCAAATAGCCATATGTGTTATATGAGCAAAACACCATCTTTATTTTACTGTTGCACTGGTTGCATTGATGTGTTGCTGCTATTTCCAATTTTCAATAGGAAGGTCATTCCTAAGGAAGAATATCTGTCTTTAATTAAGATGGGATTTCTTGTCAGGATTTGCTATCTGTCATAGGTAGATGAACAGAAAGTTGTGGAATAGAGAAGAGACAGTCCTATGATATGATTACGCTGACTTAGCTGTCATCCATGGACAGATGACTAAAAGGTTGCAGCATTTCAGTATTAAAGTAGATTTGAGGTCTAGTATATCCTTTTGCTCTTGCTGTTCTGAGTGAAGTAAACAAATGACCACCAGAAACTCTGATTATGTGTGTAAAGAGAGCATTCCAAAGAGATGTCTGACTTGGTATCAATAACATAAAGGATGATTTATTCTGAGGCTCACTAGAAGAGCAAGAGCAAACTATATGGCTGTAAAAATTATTTCTTTGAAATTATGGCAAAACCCTTGATGCTAAGTCACAAAGCAAGGAAAGATTAATACATAAAGAGATAAAAGACTGAATGAAATGCTGACATCATTATCAGGCTATTATGTTTTCTATTACGGCCATAAGCATATTAAAATGGGCAGTTAATTATTCTGGAGAAAAATACTATGTTTCTTAATTAAATTTCTTTGAAAAATGTCTATTTCAGTGCTGAAGCTAACTTCCTGTGAAAATATTTCACTTATGGGCTTGCAATGTAGATACAGTATGATACTGGCTACATCAAAGCTAGCAGTTTTCCACTTAGTAGGAATTTCTTTTCTTTCCAGCTGTCAAGGAATGAAGTAGTAGAACTCAAACTGTTCTCTTAAATTTTTTGTGTGACTTTATTAATTCTTTCAACAGGGCATGTCAACTTCTATATGTTTAAAATTTGCAAATTAATTTTGCTGCATGGTATCTATCATATTCCAACAAAATTACAGAATTAATTCAGTCTGGTATTCAGTGAAATTATACCAGAATTTCATCCAGTCATTCTTGTGTTAAAATACAGGTTTTTTAATAATATCTTGCTTGCTAATGAAATATATTTTTTCACTTTCTCACAATTTTGACAGAGATTGTTACAATAGCAGAATTGTTTGTATTCTAAAAAAAATATACGACATATTTGAAGAAAATCAGTTTGGAAGTGTACAGATAAACAAACATCAGATCAATAATAAATAAATATGATATCAGCAATACTTCATGTCATAATGGTATGAAGATTTTTGTTTTCTGAAGTGTCCTCTCTTTTCATGTTAGGAAATGATTTGAGGATTCACAAAATTAATAGGTATTAATAATAAATAGGTAACATTTTTCTGTTTTTACACAGGAAGTTTTAACAGGAGAACAATGAGTATCTTCTTCCACTGAGGCCTTCCTGCTTGAAGGAGGGATGTAATTTGTAAATTTGTAAATTTTCCAAGGTATAAACAATATATCTGTCTCAAGACATATGATCTTGGCAAATGACAACCTAATGGACAAAACCTTACTGAGTATAGACATATGGGACTATTTACCTTAAACTTAATGTTAATTCTGTTCCAGTTTTATTGCTTTCAGTATGCTGGTTTTTTGCTATTTTTTCATTATATTTTCTGTTGCAAAAGTGTATGGACTATGTATGTCAGTGAGACACCTCCACCTAATGCACAACTGTTCTGTTTGTTTCCTTAAATGTCTCTGTTCTATCTTATTTTCTGCCTTGATGCCTGAAAAATAACAACATTTAAGATGTGCTGTTTGACCCAATAGCAGACAGTTCAGGGTTTGCACTGAAAATCAAGACATCCAGTTTTTCTGTGATATCTCCCCACAGATCAGCCACTCTGTGATAGAGGCCAAGAGTGGGTGCTCAGGAGATAGTATTCCTAAGTGTGACCTGACATGAACATTTTTCATGGAAACTTCACAAGGCTCAGTATCCATACTATTATTTTCAATACTGTTAGAAGAACATTTCTTCAAAAAATATGCCCAAAATTGGAACTAATTTTTTATTTCTTTACTACCCAGAATTTCCTGTAGCAATGAGTTAGCATTGTGAGAAAATAATTTTTTTTTCGGAATTCAAAGTGATCATCTGTGATCACCTTACTTACTTCCAAGTATTCATTTGTGATTTTCCACTTCAGGTGTAGTACTATAAATGTTTAAAAGCATATAAGCATGCTCCTGACAGGAAAGAAATTTCAGCAAACGTTTATCAACCTCAGTCATTATTGCCATTCTAATTCCTCTTATGGATTTATCCTTAAGAGAAATTCTTTGGGAGCCAATAGAAACTCATCCATTTAAATCCCTTAGGATTTTTAAAGAGCATAATGAGCAATTTAATTTCCCAAGTTGAGACACTGTATGGTATCTCCTTACTTTCCTCCATCATGGCACTTCACCCTTGTCAGAAATGCGTGGATGAAACAGTACCTTCTGTCTTTGCAGCTTCTAAGGGCATTGTTCAGTTCATCTCATTAACGTTTGTATAGTGGCTGATCAGGGCTGCTACCGAAACTGAAAGTATTAATCCAAAGTTCAATGAAGTTAATAGAGAATTTTCCATTGACTCCACTGGGTGCCATGTGGCTCATAGGCTCCAGGAAGGCAGGGACCTGACAGCCTTCTTAAGAATATTTCCTTTTATATGTTTATTGTATGCTGGAGGCTTTTGTTGCAAGGCTAGGATGTCTGACATCTGCTCTTGGAAGCTACCCTTGAAGATACTGCATGAGTGTAAATAATGGCATACTGTGAAGGCTGCTTACCTAATGGTAATACTGAAAATATAAAACTGTGCTGAGACATCAATGCAAAACATAATATGTCATTTGTCTAATGTATTATTTTATCACAGAAGCCAGAATGTTAAGGGCACAGTATCTTTCCAATCTGTTCAACTGTATTATCTATTAGCTGAAATGTTATAAGCACAGAATCAATCATCACAAGCACAACATAGCTGACATTGCAGTGTGTACGTGTAAATGATTTACCAGATGCCAGAGCTGCAAATTTACTTTGATGTTTATTGGAAATTTACAATGCCTCTAAATGAGGAAGTAGTGGGCAGCTAAAAGGTATAAGGAAGAACACTTTTACAGTAGTTTTCTTGCTTGTCCTATTTTGATACAACTGAATTGTCCTCTAGGGCTGACTGTCTTTAGCTCCACAATAGGGAAAATACACATTTAGTATGTATCCCCAGCCCAGAGTCCAACACAGAACACACAATGCTGGTGTTTGTCCTTCAGGAAGATACCCAACGAGGAGAGGAAGAGTTACTTATAAGCCTGGCACAAACCTTCCTAGGCCAAAGTTTACAGCTTAAGGATTTAGAGATATGTGTACAGTTTGAGAATTTGAATAACTCACTTTCTGTTCCTCCTAAAATTTTTAACATCTTACTTCAGTTTCCTAGTAGAATATCCTGACTGACCAGCTATAAGATTGAGCAGATGTAAGAACCTTACCCATTCTTCCAGCAGTTGTGCCAATAACTGGACAAAAGCAACATATTGTATAAAAAAACAAGTAAGGGTAGGTAAGCACACATATCTACTACCCAATGATAATGTCCCTTTTGCCTACTAGAGTGCTGATTTTAAACATTAAACAAAAAGTTTGCTTTTGACCTTTGTTGATAAATGGATCAAAAGAGGGATCCCAAGTTATTTAAAATCGCAGACGGAGAGAAATCTCCCCAGGGAAAAAGTGTTCTGCCAGCATCTGCTGGCAAGTAAAGGTAACTGCTAATCCCCAGTTGCAAGCAAGTTATGTAAGGATTTGAGACATTTTTAACATTCCAAGACCTTTCAATGGTCAAATTTTTATCCAGATTGTAAACCTGTGCAAGAGATCTCAGCTCCTGTGTTGTCTGTAAAAACTGGATTTGTTATGTGGTGTGCAAGAAGCCAATAATTCACACGTATTAGAGATACTGATTATTTATTTCAGAGTTGTGCAAGCCTGGGTTCTTGTGAAATTCCTCAAATCAAACACACCAACTATCAAAACTTTTCACTATTTATACATTTTATCAAACAAAGGAATTAGTGTTCATTGGCTACAAGTTACTTAGTTCTCTTGTTAATTAGTATTCTAATTTTTGTTGGTTAGTGATTCTCTCGCCTCTNAAATTCCTCAAATCAAACACACCAACTATCAAAACTTTTCACTATTTATACATTTTATCAAACAAAGGAATTAGTGTTCATTGGCTACAAGTTACTTAGTTCTCTTGTTAATTAGTATTCTAATTTTTGTTGGTTAGTGATTCTCTCGCCTCTCATGCTAATTAGTCCCCATGCTCACTGTTTCTCTTCTTTTGGGTCAGTGGGTTTCTTGTGTCAGTGGCCCTTGAGTCGATGGTTGCAGATCTCCCCTTGCCAAAATTTCCTTTTACCCAGTTGGAGCTGATTTCAGCACAGTTTCTGAGTTGGGTTTATTAGTTTCTGCCTTTTATTGGAAATTCTGCCAGTTGTTCTTGTGGCCCATAAATGCTGCAGCCCATGACAGAATCAAGTTTTAAAAGACTAAAACTGAGAAAATGTGAAAGAGACCCCAATTTTGTTTCCCTGTCATGTTAAGAATTTAGTCAAGCCCCTCAGGTTCCTCTGCAAGGAAACCCTGCTGCGTTTGCTGGAAAAAGTGGGCAGAGGTGTAAGGTGATAAATACAGCAGTAAACTGGTGATGATAGTGGTAACATCATGACTGGGGAAAGACAGCTTTCCAGCAGCTGGACTTCTCCATGATAGACTACAAAACAGAATTAAGAAATATTCTAACAGTTATATATCAAGATTAGTTATTTTGCCCATTCAAACACAAGAAGGCTTTGTTTTAAATGAGGAAATGTTAGTTACTGGGTAACCACATGATGTTTTTTACTTTCTCAGTTTTCTTCAGGGGGCTTGAGACATAATATTTAGTGCTTTTGTGGGAAGAAGTCACTAGAAAGTCTACCTCCAAATGGGCAAAGGAAAAGATACATAATTGCAATAGCACTATCTTGGTTTAATCCTAGTTGGTAACCAGGCACCACCCAGCTGATCGTTCAGTCCTGCACCCGTGGGATGGGAAGTGAATTGGAGGAGTAAAGCTGGAAAACTCCTGGATTGAGATAAAGGCAGTTTAATAGAGAAAGCAAAAGCTGCACACACAGGTTAAGCAAAATGAAGAACCAATTCAACACTTCCCATCAGCCAGTGGGTGTTCAGCAATCCCCAGGAAAGCAAGGCTTCATCATGCATAATGGTGACTTGGAAAAATTCATAATTCCAAATACACCCTCCTTCCTCCTTGTTCCCCCAGCTTTATATATTGAGCATGATGCCACATGGTGTGGGATATCCCTTTGGTCAGTTCGGGTCAATTGTCCAGGTTGTGTGTCCTCTCAGCTTTCCGAAAAATGGGAAATGCACAAGTCCACAAGATCTGATAGCATATTCCTACAGGTGTCATGAGAGCTGATCAATGCCCAGGTAGGCCACATTTAATTATCTTTAAAAGGGTAACTGGGAGAGGATCATGACAGCTGAAGGACAGAAAATAACACTCCTGTCTTCAAGAAGGGCAAGAGTGAGTATCCACAGAATAACAGGACAGGCAGATTCTCTTGAGTGCCTCAGAAGGTGATGGAGTAAACACTCCTGGAAACCACTCCCAAACATATGAAGGACAAAAATATGATTTGTAGTAATCAGAACAGATTTTCAAAGGGGAAATACCTTTCCAACTTCATAGTCTTCCAGAGTGAAATGACTGTGGGAGGGCAGTGACAGTTGCCAGCTTGACTTTATGACGCTGTTGACACTATATCCATCATGTCCTAACAGAAAAATTAATGAGACCTAGGCTAAAGAAAAAGACAGTGAGGAGGACTGAAAACTGCATTGCTGGGCTCAAAAGGCTTATGGCCAGCCACACAAAGTTGGGCTGGACACCAGCCACTAGCAGTATACCCCACAGATTGATACTGGGCCCACTTCCGTTTGACATTTACTTTTATGATTTAAATGGTGTAGCAGACTGCACTCTGCAAGTCCACAGGCAATATAAAACTGAGAAGAGTGCTTAGTTCAACCAGCTGGTTGTACTGTCCTTCAGATAGACCTCAGCAGGCTGGAGAAATGGGCCTGGCAGAACATCATGGCTCAGTCACTAGTGCTGAGGCCATCCTGGAATGCTATGTCCAAATATGGTACCCCTAATACAAGAGAGAATGTGGACAAACTGGAGAGAGTCCTGCAAAGGGCCATAAGGATGATTTAGGGCTTGGACTATCTGTCAGATGGACAGAAGAGTGTAAGAGAACTAGAACTCCTCAGCTTGGGAAAAAGAAGGCTCAGGGGGATCTTACCAATGTGAGGAAATAGAGAAAAGGGGAAGTACACTGTTCTCATTGGCACCTGCTGGCAGGACAAGAAGCAATGGGCACAACTTGAACACAGAAAAAAAGATGTTTAAATATAAGAAAAGAATTTTTTATAGTGAGAGTCAAACACTGCAACAGGTTGCCCAGAGAGTTTATGGAGGCTTAATCCTTGTAGACATTAAAAGCCAAAGTGAACGTACTCCTGAAGTTACCTGCACTGCTTTGAGCTAGGTGTTGGACTAGACAGAATCCACAGGTCTTTTGCAATGTCATCTGTGGGGTTTTCTGCTTT
>VYXF01003803.1:0-14390 GCA_013397295.1 Polioptila caerulea | reverse complement strand
TGGGGCGAAGCAAACCCGTGCTTGGGGTTGCGTTTCCAAGGCGGTTTGTGCCTCGCTTCGGGCCGGGGGGAGGGCAGCGGGAGGTTCTGCCGTTCCCCTCGGGATGCCGGTTCTGTGGGAGCCGGCGAGCGGCCGATGGCAGCCGGTGCTGAGGGCGGTTTAGGAGCAACGGCAGCGGCCGGGAAGCGTCCCCTGGAAGTGTTCCCAAGGAAATGTTCCCTGGGAAGCGCTCCCCGGCCGCAGGAGCAGCCCCTCGCCAGGGATGGGGCTGGGCGGCCGCAGGAATCCCAGCGGGAGAGGCTTTTTGGGGGGGCTCTGCCCTCTCCCCGCAATTCCTGAGGGGGGGATGCGCTTCCCAGGCATCGTGGCCGCCCCAGAGGTGTTCGGTGGGGCCCGAGCGGTCCCACACGAGGGTTCCTGAGGGGAGGAACGGGCAGGAATGTCGGGAATCTCGGCAGCGCCTGTGCTGTCCCTGCGCACGGGGCAGGTCGAGCCCTCGCTTTGCTTTGTCCGGGGTTTGTTGTTGTTGTGCTGCTGCTCAAATCTCATCATCCTGCTGGCCCTTCATTCCTTCAGAATGGAAACTCTGGGCTCCAGCTCCACTTTCCACCCCGAGAGCCCTGGGTGAGGAGCTCTAGGAGCAAATCCCACCGGAGGAATTCCTGGCTCCGGTGCTCCTGGGATGCCCCGGTGCCTCCTGCTGCTGTGTCCTGATGAATTTATCTTTCCAAATACACCTTTTATCCTCAACCCCCTCGGGGAGAGCAGCACTCTCTCCATTTCCTAACACAGTTTAATGATCCTGGTGGGATTTGATCAGGCTTGATGATCTTGGAGGTCTTTTCCAAACTTAATGATCCTGGTTCTGTTTTTTAGTTGACAAACCCTGAGGCACAAAGTAGATTTCTCCAGGATTTCACGGGTGGTGTCTGGTGGAGCAGCACCATGAATCTGGAGCTCTGAAATCCTGACTTTCTGGCAATAAAACATCTTTTCTCTTCTCTTTAGTCATCAGTCTTTTTTTCCCCTCATCAGGGATATTTTGGGACTCATCACGACTCCCTGAAGTTCTCACTACAGACAGTGACATAACAGCTTTTGGGGTTTCAGATTAAATGACATATGCAAGGGAAAAGGAGAAAATCAAATGGCATTTTCTCTCTCATCTAATTCCCACACATCCAAAAGTGGCTGTGAAATGTTTCTGGAAACAGTTGTAGCTTTCTTAATTAAAAAAAAATTAAATCTGTAGCTGGTTTGTTCAATGAAATGATAAGATTGTTACATTATCTTTTATTATTTCTTTTTAATTATTGATTCCAGAGTGAGGTAGAGGTTGGGGAAGATCTGCTGGATTTTTTTTACTGGGGTTTCTCCTTGAATTCCCATATTTCCCACAAACCAGGAAGGATGTGGAGTGAATATATGTGGATATCTACCAAGTTTACTTCCAGGACAACTTGAATTTTCCAACCCATGTACTTTATAAGCTGTTTTTTTGCAATTTTAGGGCTGTTTGGTGTTTAGGGAACTGAAATGCCAGCCTGGAGCTGTGGGTTTAACAGGAAGAATTCCTGATTTCTGATGGGAAGCTGCCTCTGCTGACAAGCACAGGCCACAGAGAGGGAATTTTGGAAGACTGAGCTGGGTTTTGCTGCTTATCTGACACTGAAATTGATAATTCCAGTGTGACACCAGGGCAGCTCCTGGCTGGGCTCGCTTGGCATTGTTCTCCTGGGAACACACTGCTCTTTAATCATCTGAATATCCTTCCACACTCTGAAATATGTGTTTTTTTAAAGCTCCTGTGGATGTGGGGAGGATTCTGGGGGGGTTTCCATCCTCAAATCTACCACTGGTGGCCCCAGCTCACCTCAGCCTCACCCAGCTCACACTGATGTTCCTCCTGTGCCTTGCCTTGACCCCATTTGGGATGAAGTTTTCCACGTTTCTCTGGGAATTTGGGATGCCTGGAGTTCAGGAGCTCTCTCACAAGTCAGGCCTCTTGGTTTAGATCTCTGGGGTGGCTCCTGCTTCCAGCTGAGCTGTCCTGAGGATGTCAGCATCTGTCAGAGTGATTTTTGAGTCATTTGATGACTGTGCTGGTGGTTTTGTCGTTCAGGTGATATTTCAGTGGGTGATCTCTGTGTTTGTGCTGCTCAGACAAGAAATGGGAACCAAAATCAGGTGACAGCAGCGGGCTTGGACAGATTTGGGGTCTTTCTTTGAGGGGAAATTTATAATATCTTGCCTTGTAGTTATGAAGTGAGAACTGAAACCTTTGCCTTTTATAACTATGAGAACATCTTTTAATTTTTTATCCCCCAGAACATGGTGATGAGTTTCCGAGTCTCAGATCTTCAGATGTTGCTGGGTTTTGTTGGCAGGAGTAAAAGCGGACTAAAACACGAACTAGTGACCCGAGCTTTGCAGCTGGTCCAGTTTGACTGCAGCCCCGAGGTGTTCAAGAAGATCAAGGAGCTCTACGAGACTCGCTACAACAAGAAGGGCTCGGAGGTGGCGCCGGCGCCGGCGGCGGCCCCGCCCCGGGCCGAGGCCCTGCCCCTGCACTCGTCCTACGACCGCGGCAGCGCCGTGCCCCGGACCCTGCCCGCCGCCAGCCTCGACTACCCTGCCCTCTACGGCAAATACCTGAACGGACTGGGCAGGTTGCCCCCCAAAGTGGCCAAGCCCGAGGTTCGCTTGGTCAAGTTGCCCTTTTACACCACCCTGGACGAGCTGTTGAAGCCGACAGAGTTAGGTGAGGTTCTTTGGGGCTGGTGTTGATGCCAAAAAATCGGTGTTTGAAAGGAGTTTCTGAAGTGATGTGGGAAGAAAGGAACCTGTGACACAGAGGGAGTGTGATTCTCCAGAAGTTATTTATTGTTGACATTACAGCCCTAATGATCCATTCCCAAATCTTCTCTTTACACATTCACACTTGGCTTGATTGGTTGCTCAGTGCCTTTCACTCAAAGGTCTCTGGAGAAGTGATTGGTCAAAGTCCAGATGTTCCTTTATTTCTTTTTGCTTGCATTCTTTGTATTCAGTTTCTCAGCATCTTCATTCTCAATTTATCTCTGTGATCTATTCAGATTGTTGTTTCAGCAACCTGCATGAATTTCAGAGGATCTGATAAAGACCCCTAGAGAGAATTTGGGAACGAGTTACAAATGCAGAGAGGCTGATGGATGTGGTGGGGAGAGCCCTCCTCTGTCTCCCCTCCTGCTCAGAATTGATCTCTGGGCTTGCCAGTGCTCAAAGGTGGCTGAGAAAAGAGGGAGAGTGGCTTTTCACACAGAGAGAGAGAGTGCTGGGAAAGGGGGAGTGGTTTTAAATTAAAAGAGGAGAGATTTTGATGGAATATTGGGGAGCAATTCCTCCCTGGGAGGGTGGGAAGGCCCTGGCACAGGGAGGGAGAAGCTGTGGCTGCCCTGGAAGTGTCCAAGGCCAGGCTGGAGCAGCCTGGGACAGTGGAAGGTGTCCCTGACTGTGGGATGGGATGGGCTGATCCTTCTGATCCCCATCCACATCCTGTGCTCCTGGGATTTTCCTCAGACCTGGAGTCACTTTGGGATGTAACTTTGAAGCCCACCTTGTTTGGTTCCTCTGAGTTATGGAGCCTTATTCTACACTGATTCTGGTTTTCAGCACTAAAAATCCCTGACCTGAAGCATCCTATGGACAAAAGGGTGGCAACACCTCAAACTGTATTTTTGACTATTTTTTTTTTTGGTGCTTGTCACAGTTATTTGTGTGTGGTTCTGTGTGTTTTGAGGGGTGACCAGTAAAACTGGAAGAAGAGCTTTTTCCCTGAGGTGTGGAGACTGAATTTTCATTATTTCAGTTTGGAGAAACAAAGAATATTGTTAACTGGTGGTAAATAGAATATTCTGGTAGCAGATTCAGTGTGTCCAGAGAAGTTGTGTTCTGCTGAGTGTCTCATAAATTCGTGTGGTAATGTCAGAATGATTCTACAACTTGAGCTGCTCTGGCTTTGCTGAAAAGATATTTGTTGGGGCTTGGAGGAAAAAAGAAAGGATTAGATTGTGCAGAAAGAAAAAGGACAAATTATTAGATTTTACAGAATTTCTTCTTCATTTGAAGGCACCAATGCTGTGACAAAACAGCTGAGTGGTGGCAGAGTCAAGCTCCAACATGATAATTGTGTGGGGAATGGTTTGTTCAGTGTTAAATGTCTGTTAGTCAGCAATTCCAGTGGGGGATTTTGAAGGAAAACAAATTTCCAGGAGGTGGAAGCACCCAGAGACAGAAGAGCCTGGGTTCACTCCCTGGGATTACCAGGTTTTGTTCCAGGTTGCCATTAAACCTCCCCTGCACCAGCTCCCATCCCAGGGCTCATTAACTGCAGCCTCTGGCCCTGGTAGGTGACCTCTCCCCTGGGCCAGCCAGGTCCCTGGGGGCTCCCTGGGGGCTCCCTGGGGGCTCCCTGCCTGCTCGTCCCTGCTCCTCCCTGCTCCTGGGAGGTTTTTGTGGAGCCAGGAGGAGCTGGGCACCAGCAGATCTTCAGCTCTCACACCTGAGCAGGGACCCTCCCTGATTTGGGGTTTCTTTTCCAGCAGCAATTGAATTTTTTTGTCTGAAGGGTGAGCTGATATAAATACAGAATAAACCAAGAGCAGCTCCTCACTTTCCCTAATCAGGTTGGCTTTGTCTTTGTGTGGCTGAACAATCAGCAGGACTCTGTGTATGGGCAGTTTCTTAATCAGAAACATTAAAATTACTTTTTGTTATTGTCCTTGTCAATCATCACTTGCTAAAAATACCTCATGAAATGCTTTCTTTTCTGCTGGTTGTTTTTGTCAGGAGAGATTTGGACAGAAACTGCAATGAAACAAAAGCTCCTGGAAGATATCTCCATTTTCTTACTTTTAAAATTTATTTTTGCAAGCTCCATTTGCATTTTTAAAGCAGAAAAGGCACCAAAGGGAAGCACCTGCAGTGACTCAAGTTGTCACCAGGTCTTCCAAGAGCTGCTGAGGTTTGGTCCCTCCTTCATCTCCTCTTTTTCTTACAAAAGTGAATTTCCCTACTTCTGAAATCCTGCTGGCTTTGAATAACCATGCAATGGAAGAGAGGCAAAGCCAAACACCCAATTCTCACTAAATGATTTTTTTAAAAAGCTGTTTTAGCACTTCCTCTTTGTGTCCCTCTTGTGACTTTCAGCAGCTCAGGGGCTGAACTTTGCTTAGAGACACAAAACTGGAAATAAAACACGTTTGGATTGAAGTGAAAGTTGCAACAAAAGTTCCCCACGTCTCAAGTTTCATTTTCCCCACATGAAATGCACTTGATCTTAAAATTATCAGTGTGCAAAAGGCCACAGTTAATGCTGGCCTCTCCTTAAGCCTCTCTGAGGGTGAGCTGCTGTCCCACCCTCAAGGTCAGGGGCTTGGAAGTCGTGTTTTGTCTCTTCCAGCTGCTTTTTGTGTTGCTTTTTTATCATCTGAGCTAATCTTTTTTTGTTGCTGGCGTTGTTTTCTTTCTTTTCCAGAACCTGCCTGCTCAGCCTGGTTGGTTTGAGGCTTTTGTGTCAGGCTCAGGTCTCCTCTTGGGCTTCTTGAGGTTGTGGTCACTGTGACACCACTGGTGTGGTGAACTGAACTGATGGCTCTGGAATTATTTGAGGGGAGGAAAAATAATTTAAAAAAAAAAAAAGAGGAAAAAAAAATCAGAGCCTTTGCTGGTTGTACTGAACAGTGAGCAGTAAATGAGCAAAGCTCTAATGAAAGCAGAATTACCAACACAGGTGAAACCTGGAATTCTGGGCTGTGGGAGGAAACAAGACTTGGAGGTAAACAGAGCATAACAATCCCCTCAGAGCTGCTGTTCCCAGCTAATGGACACTCTTTCCTTCCCTCCTCAGTTCCACAGAATAATGAGAAGCTGCAGGAAAGCCCGTGCATTTTTGCATTAACACCAAGACAAGTGGAGCTGATCAGAAATTCCAGGTACTCCTCACTGGGTATCAACAGTCCAAGAAAATGCAGCTGCATAATTCCAGAATTCCTCTGTGTTCCCTGCCTGGGGAAGTTTTTGTTCTCTGCAAGGAAACAGGATTTGTGTGAGGACATGGAAAGAGCTCTGGGGGGAGTGGGAGCTGCAAATTCACCCTCCCAGGTCCTTAAATTCCACTTGTGCTGCTCTAATCTCCCCCTGGAATGGAGCATTTGGGCAGGGAAAGTGGGATGAAGGCATCCCTGAGCCAAATTCTCTGCTGAGCTGTGCTGTGAGTGCCTGCAGCCTGTGCTCTGCATGCCAGGTTGAAAAGGCAGAGTCACACTCTCTGTTTGCATCTGAAAGGAAACTTCCTTGGTGGGGAGGAAACATCTGGGGTTAGGATTTACCCTGACCTCTGTCAGATGCAGCTTTGGAGTCAAACAAGGACTCTCCTCAGAGGTGGCACTGCAGGCACAGAGGTTTCCTCTTGGCTCACCTGCTCCCTTCATGCAGAAGAATTCCTCCAAAAATTCAACATAAAACCTTTAAATATTTCTCTTCATCATAAAATAAAGAGCTGGAGGATGAATATCTTGGTTATTTTGCCTTCTGGGTCTTGCATTCCTTTCCTGATTGCAGTTAAAATCCTGTCAGGAATTGCCCTGATGGAGGTTGCAATATTCACAGTGGGACCTTAATATTCAGTCCCTTGGTTTGCATGAACAGCTTCAGCTGAATAATTAAACACAGAGAGTCTTGAACACTGTCAGGTAAACCTGACCTTAAAACCCAGTTTTTATAAATTCTCACAAATCACCAGAAGGCACCTGAACAGTTTTAAAAACCCAGAGAAAAGCTGTAGATTGGTGCATCAGGAAAAGAAATCATAATTACAGGACCACTAGTATTTGCAGGGGGAATTTTACAATTTAAATAAAGTTCAGTGAGGTAATTTTTTATTTAAAAAAAAAAAAAAATTGGGAGCAACTAAAGTTCTTGAGTCTGGCAGCTGGTTTGGGTGATTTTTTGGGGGGTAGGTGTCACCCTGATTTCTCAAGCTTTCCTGATGCCCTTTCTAACTCGATGTTTTTCATAGTTTGTAGCTCTTTCTCACACATGGGTGTTATAATTAGAAATATATTTTTGTTGAGATGAAGTTGTTTACAGACTTTCTCTTGGAGTAAAAAACAACTGATGGGCAGTTGTCTTGCCCAGCGGGGTGGGAGAGGTGTCAGCCTTCTCCTCCAGTCCCTGCTCTGTGTGGAAATAGGAGATTTAAAGAGTCAGATGTTTTAATAAATAGTTTTTAGCCTTCTCATCAAAGAGTGTCCCTGTGTGTCCTTGCATGTCCCACAGTGACAGGTAGGGATTTTTATTTTTATTTTTATTTTTTTTACATAATTAATTTGAAGTTTCTGTTCTTTCATTTACCAGGGAGTTGCAACCCGGTGTGAAATCGGTTCAGGTGGTGCTCAGGTAGGTCTGGGCTGGGTTCACTGAACATGAGGGGAGGAGGGAATGTTCCAGCAAAACCCAGCAAGTTCCAGCATGGATTTCATGGCTCCAGAGAGAATTCCCAGTGAACCTTTTGTTCCTGGGCCTCACAGGAGCACCTGAAATTCCACTTTGGAACCTCGAGCAGAAGCAGCAGAGCCTCACCTGGATTGGGATGGGGATTGGGGTGGGGATTGGGATGGGACCTGGGGAGCTGGGCATGTGCAGAGTGTTGGGATATTATGGGATGTGTTGTTTGTGCCCAGAATCTGCTACACAGACACGAGTTCCCCTCAGGAGGATCAGTACCCTCCCAACATCGCCGTCAAGGTGAACCACAGCTACTGCTCCGTGCCGGTGAGGACTGCGGGGGTAGGGAGCAAAATCTGGGCAGTCTAGGGGGGAAATTTGGGGAATTTGGAAGGAAATTGCTTTCCTGATGAAAGCCAGACTACAGAAGTGCATTGCTTTGTTTAAAGCTAATTTTTTAATGGGTTAGCCACGTTGTTAATGAGCTGTTCTGTCTAAAGACTCGCTCCTGTTTGCTGTACTCAGCTCCTTCCCCCCATCCCTGAGAGCTGGGGCTGATCAATAGCTGTACCTTGAGTAAAAACTAAATATCTGTTTTTTATCTTGCTGCTCTAGGGCTACTACCCCTCAAACAAACCCGGGGTAGAACCCAAGAGGCCCTGCAGGCCCATCAACCTCACCCACCTCATGTACCTGTCGGCGGCCACCAACCGCATCACGGTCACCTGGGGCAACTACGGCAAGGTGAGAGCCCAGCGGGCAGCCAGAGCTCCCCAGGGTGCCCTGCAGAGCAGCCTCCTCACCCTCTCGTCCCTCTCTCTCCCCAGAGCTACTCGGTGGGGCTGTACCTGGTGCGGCAGATGACCTCAGCAGAGCTGCTGCAGAGGTTGAAAACCATCGGCGTCAAGCACCCGGAGCTGTGCAAAGCACTGGGTGAGTGGCTCAGGAAGGGCCTGTGTGCAGCCTGTTGGGGCGTGAGCCACCACCATTCCCACCTCTGCTTCCCTCCAGCTGTGTAAACCCCACTTTTTATCTGAACAGACCTTGCTGAGCTGTGTGTGAGGCGTGGGAGGTCACCCCAAAGCCATGGTTCTGGTGGCTCTGCGGCAGCTCTGTAGTTGGATTTAGGATTTGGGCCAGGTCGTGTCGTGCCGTTGTGACTGGAAGGGCTTCATGCCTTCACCTGAGTCAGTGTGAGCAGCAGTGACCCTCGGGATTCCCAAAGGAGATTCCTGGAGCGAGGGATCCTGGTGACAATGTCCTGCTGCCCCAGTCCCTGGGAGCCCTTGGGGTGGCAGTGGGATGTCACCAGCAGCACTTTGATATGCCTTGAGAGCTTCAGAGAAGAGATGGTCCCCAGAGATGCTTATCCCAAACCACTCAGGTAAATCCTCCTGGTATGAGGCACATGTCAAACATTACTGGAGCTGAGGGGAAATTTCCTTTCCATGGTGGAATCTGACTTGGAGCTCATGAGTGTGGAAGAGTCCCAGTATTTCTCCTTCTGGGAGAACTGACCCTGTGATCCTGATGCTCTTTAAAACTGTCCAGATCCTGGAAAACTCATCCTAAGGATAAGAAACTGTCAGGAAATCCCAGGATGGTTTGGGTTGGAAAGACCTTAAAGCCCATCCAGTGCCACCCCTGCCATGGCAGGGACTCCTTCCCCTATCCCAGGCTGCTCCAGCCTGGCCCTGGGCACTGCCAGGGATCCAGGGGCAGCCACAGCTGCTCTGGGCACCCTGAGCCAGGGCCTTCCTCACAGGGAGGAATTTCTCCTGCACATCTTAACCTCAGTTTCCCCTCTCCAAGCCATTGTCCTTATCCTGGCATACAGTTCCTGCTGAAGGGCCCCTCTCCAGCTCTCCTGGAGCCCCTTCAGGGGCTGCAGTGCTGCTGGGGGGTCTCCACTCCACCTCCTCTTCTCCAGGCTGGACTCCCTCTACCTGTCAGTCTTGGAGGTGGGTTGTAGTTCACAGGGAAGGTGAATTCCAGGTGTATCCACCTGCAGACACCTGGATTTCGGGCAGGGACCACTTGTATTTGGTGACTTTAAATAAAACCAAATAAGAGCAATGTCTTAGTTCAGCTCCTTTGTGTTTTCATGCTTGGAAGTTGTTTGGATATTCAGAACTGGCCAACCTGATGGAGCTCCTAAACTTTGCTTTTCTAGCTCTGGTCTGCTCTGCAAATAATTCCCTGTCACTGAAGCTGCCCTTTGGCTTCAGTCACATCTCACTGCTGACTCATCTTCCTTTGCATAAAATTCTGTGGAAGTGAATACAGGAACATTGTCTGAGAAGAGATTATGGCTTTGGATCCAAAATCCTGATCAGGAGATCCTAGAAAATTCTCCTTCCCATGTCTCCCAGTAATTGATGCACGGGGAAGGCACTTACAAAGAACTTCATAAAAAATTAAGCTTGGATGAAAAGGCTCCTAATGTGAGGAAAACAAGCCCAAATCTTGTAATCTCCTGGGAATTTCACATCTGAGAAGTCACTCTCTAATTAAAGCTGGGTGTTGCAGAGCTGCATGTAGCCTCATTGTCTGGAGACATCTTGTTATGATCTGAAAAGGTCAAAAGAAATGCTTGACTTGCTCCAGAGAGAAACGGTGATGGAAGTGGCAGAGGCAGTGGCAGACAGCAGTGGGAGCAGCAGCTCCTCCTCAGGACTTGGGGAGCAGTTCAAAGCTGGTTTTGTTGAGTTTTGCACCTTGGTGTGGGTCCTGCCCATCTGCTGCTTTCTTTGATTTCCCTGCTGCTCCTCTGGGTTTTCCTTTCAGGCTGCAGCAGCAGGGGCAGGATTCCTCCTTTCCTAACATCTGATTCTTCCCAGATCTGCTGTGCCTGGTTTTGCATGGCTGCCTTGCTCTGAGCTGCCTGCCTGGGTACCTCTGGGCCTGTGTGTGGTTCCTGTGGAATGTTCTGGAATACAGGAGGTGGCCAGCCTAGAGGCCGAGGAGTGGCAGCCCAGCAGTGCTGAGAGGAGGCTCCTTAATGTGATGGGCAAAGGATGGGATGTGTTCTCCCTCTCAGTTTGACTGTTTGCTCACTTGTGGGGGGAAGTGCCAGGGGGAGACATTTCCCCCCATCAGCTGCCACAGAGCTCAGGAGGGAATTAAAATAAACCCCCCATGCCCAGGCTGGAGCTGAATCCATGTGCTCATTCCCTCCCTGGCAGGGAAAATGATCCATGCCCAGCCCAGGGCTGGGGTGAGCTGCTTCCCCTGGGCTGCCCAGCGTTGCTGAGGGCTGAGTTGGGTTAAATGTTGTGTCCTCTGCTCTGCCTGCAGTGAAGGAGAAGCTACGCCTGGACCCAGACAGCGAAATCGCCACCACGGGGGTCCGAGTGTCCCTCATCTGTCCGGTGAGTCCCTGCAGGGCTGCCATGGCACTGCAGTTTGCCTTGGAAGGGGACTTTAGACCATCCAGTGCCACCCCTGCCATGGCAGGGACACCTCCCATCATCCCAGGCTGGCCTTGGACACTTCCAGGGGACCCAGGGGCAGCCACAGCTGCTCTGGGCACCACCCTCACATGCAGGAATCCCATCCCAATATCCCATCCATCCTCTGGTAGTGGGAAGCCAGTCCCTGTGTCCTGTCCCTCCATCCCTTGTCCCCAGTCCCCCTCCAGCTCTCCTGGAGCCCCTTTAGGCCCTGGAACCCCAGCTCCAGAACAGGAGTTTGCTCAGAACCGAGGAACTCCAGCTCTGTTTTTGTCTGATTTTGTCAAGAACCCAAACCATGCTCCCAGACCAGCTTTGCAAGCTCCCAGCAGCTTTTCCTTGGGGGGGAAGTGGGGGTTCCTTGCCCGGTGTCCTGGCTGATGCTCTGCTCTCTGGTCCCACAGCTGGTGAAGATGCGCCTGTCGGTGCCGTGCCGGGCCGAGACCTGTGCACACCTGCAGTGCTTTGATGCCGTCTTCTACCTACAGATGAATGAGAAAAAGCCCACATGGATGTGCCCTGTGTGTGACAAACCTGCCCCCTACGACCAGCTCATCATTGATGGGTGAGTTCTGCACCTTGTCCCTTCCCCCCTGGGTGCAGCGTGCAGCTCTTGGTTGAAATTCACTTTGAAACTATTGAAAATTTATTCTGCTGGTGCAAAATATTCTGGTTTCAGTGTTTTGGTGTGTTAGAACAAGTGGGAATGTGCTGGGAGGGAGCAGGCTTGTGGTGCAGCATTTTTGGGGTGAGTTTGGAAGCAGCTTTGTGGCCCCCAAACACTGGGAGCCTCCTGTGCACTGGGGCCACCGACATCCTCGTGGTGCTGGCCAAGGACTGCTGGAACAGCACACGTGGTTCCTGCCTGCTGGGAAGTGATCTCCACCCTCATGGCTGTGTGATGGGCCTCCACTGCAGGTTCCCTCAAGAGCAGGGAGAGTTGGGAGTGATTTTGGGGTGCCTCCAGCTGCCCTGGCACAGGGAAGTGAGCAGACCAGTCTGATCCCAGCCTCAGCGGGGGCTCCTGGAGCGTCCCTGCCTCTGTGGGCCCTGGGCAGATCCAGGAGCTGTGGCTTTCCAGGCAGCCTGCAGCAGCCTCAGCACAGATAACCTGTTTGCTTTGTCCCCTGGCCAACCCTGACAGGAAAATCCAGTTCCTTGGAGATCTCTGACAGGGGAGAGATGAAGGGGAAGCTGCGAGGGGTTGGATTGTGGAGCTGCCACGGGCCAGCCATGCCCGTGTCCTGCACGAGGAGGAGCAGGATGTCCCTGGGGAAGGCTCAACAAACTTTTGTTCCTCTCAGGACTGTGTTTGATGCCAGTTCTGTTGGGTGAAGTCCTTCCCAGATTCCCTGGAAGTGAGAGAGGGGAGCTGGCACTCGGCTGGGTGCTGGGAGCCAGGGAAGAGCCGCAGGCTCCCGAGCAGGGAGGGAGGTGGTTGGTCAGGTCTGGGATCCTCAGGGCCTTGTCAGCATTTTGGTGGTTGCTGTGCTGGTGATGGGATTGGCTGTGGGAACCATCCTACAGGAGCTGGGGAAAGCTGAAACTCTCCCACTGGGGTGCCACAAAGTTTTCCTGACCTTGGAAGTCTTTCCACTAGGAGTTCTCCTTCCTCCTGAAGGAAAATGCTAAAGTCTAGGAGGGAGTGAGGCCTGGCAGAGCAGCATTTCCAAATAAACATCCCAGGCAAAAGGTGGGACACAGGGAATAAAGCCAATCCCCAGTTTCTCTGGAATCAGGGCCTCATTCCAGGTGTGTTTTCATAGTTTCATGCTGTCCCTGTTGCAGGAACGTTGCTCTGGTGGCTGCTGTGGAGATTTGGGAAATAAAGCTAGGAAGGAAGGGAAGTGCTGCTTGTTGGATTGCTGAGTTCCCAGTGCCTGAGGATATCTCACCTTTGGCTAAAGCCTCACTGGGCATGTCCCATGGGATGGGGCAGCAGCTGCCTGCCTGGAAGCAGTGCCTGGGAAACTGGGTGGAGAGGCAAAACTGTCATTAATTGCAGCTAATTAAGCTGCTAGTTGATGGTTTGGGTGCATGGACAGGAAGGGCTGGGATGGATCTGCTCTGTCAGAACCTGCACTGGTTTTATGGGGAGTGAAGTCCATGACTGCACGAGAGCTCTCAGCTCAGGAGCCAGCCCCAGATTGCTTTTAAATCCAGGGTCAGTGCACACAGCCTGCTGATTGCCAGGGGTGTGACAGCTCCTCCTGTCCCCTCTGCAGGCTCCTGTCCAAGATCCTGACAGAATGTGAAGATGCAGATGAGATCGAGTTCCTGGTGGATGGCTCCTGGTGCCCCATCCGAGCCGAGAAGGAGAGGAGCTGCAGCCCCCAGTGTCCAATCCTGGTTCTAGGTGAGTCTCCCTCTGGGAGCAAGGCTGGAAACTCCTGGGGGAAATCACAGAATTCCAGAATGCCTTGGGTTGGAAGGGGCCTGCAGGATCATCCAGTCCCACCCCCTGCCATGGGCAGGGACACCTTCCACTGTCCCAGCTTGCTCCAAGCCTGGCCTTGGGCACTTCCAGGGATCCAGGGGCAGCCACAGCTGCTCTGGGCACCCTGTGCCAGGGCCTGACCACCTTCCGAAGGAGGAATTTCTCCCCAGTATTCCCTCTGTCCATGGGGAGCCATTCCCTGTGTCCTGTCCCTCCATCCCTTGTCCCCAGTCCCTCTCCAGCTCTCCTGGACCCCCTTTAGACTCTGGAAGTGGCTCTGAAGTCTCCCTGGAGCCTTCCTGTGTCCAGCCTGACGAGCCAGGAGCGTTGGGTCCTTCCCTGAGCTGGACACGAGTGGTTTCACCTGGTCCTCCCCTGGCAGGCTCCTCGGAGGTGAACGGGCTCCTGGCCGCTCCCAACGGCACCGGCGAGAACGGCAAAGCCCCGGCGGACGTTGTGGATTTAACACTGGACAGCTCATCCTCGGAGGAGGACGAGGAGGAGGATGAGGAGGAGGATGATGATGATGAGGGACCCCAGCCCAAACGACGCTGCTCTTACGAGAAAGGTTTAGTCTCTGCCTGCTGACTGCAGCCACGGCTCGGAATTCCCAACGGACAGACTTGAATACTCTGGTGCTTATTAAACTGGAGGAGGGGGAGAAAGTCCTCTCCCACCTCATCTCCCTCCCTCCCTCATCTCCTGTGACTTTCCTATTCCAAATTACTCATTAAAACGAGAGAGAAAAAAAGAAAAAAAAAAACAAAAAAACAAAAAACGACACAAACGAAACAAAACAAAAACCATTGAGCTGCTTTTTGGTTGGAAAACGACCCCACTCAGAGCCTGACCCTGAACTGGAGCCTGAAGTAAAGAAAGTGTCTTAAGCCAGGCAGGATCCTCCCTCACCTGGATCCCGGGATCGGGGGAGCTCCCCTGCACACCTCCAGGACACCCACCCCTGCATCTCCAAAGCCGTGTGCAGTTTGATCCTCTTGTTAATTAACCATTCCTTA
>VYXF01003802.1:44721-57306 GCA_013397295.1 Polioptila caerulea | reverse complement strand
CCACATCGCCCGCCCTCCTCCGAGGCGCGGCCGAGCCGGGGGTGGCTCCGGCCCCGGCCCTGGCCCTCGGGCTGCTCCCACCCTCAGCGACCCGCGGGGTCCGCCCCTCCCGGCACCTGCGGCGCCCCCTTCCCGCACGAGGGCCGCCACTCCCTCAGTTGTAGGATTCTTAATCCCTGTCTGAAATAAAGTATGATTTAATTTTTTTTTCGCTCCTCCGAAACCAATTTAGGAAGCCTCTGCTGCAGACGCGCCGAGGGGAAGTTTAACTCACACCCTCCCGCCAAATCCCGCGCGGTCGGTGCAGCTTTAGGTATGGCCGATTTCCGAGCCGCTCTAAAGGTAGCGCACAAAGGTGGAAATTCCGTGAGGTGAATTACGTTTTGTGAAGACAACGCAGGGTTAAAATCTTGAGAGAATGCCAGTTAATGTGTTTGCGTCCTCACTGGTTTCTTTATTGGATTTTCTAACCCAACGTTGAACACAGTCCCACTGTATTTTTCACTGATACCCTGCATCCCTCTCTCTGGAGATGGAGCTGCTCCATTACTGCAGGTGAGAGAGTTACGATTCCCTGTCTCAACTGCACTTGCTTTCACAAATGGGAAATAAAATTAATAACTTTTACAAGTGCCCTCTTGATCTAGCTAATTTACCTCACAATTGCCCAGTGATTGTTAGCTCACCTAATGGCTGACAGTTCAATGAATCGGATTAACTCCATCACTGGCGCTTGTCTGTCCAAACCTTCCTTTCTTGACTAACTCAGGGTTAAAACTTAAAGGAGAAAAGCTACAGTCACCCAAACACTGCTTTTCCAAACATCAGGAGAATTTAGAGCTCTTAATTCAGGAACACCGTTATTTACTTTCTCCTCTTTTTCTCCCTTTTATTCTCATGACACACTAAATACCTCAAATTTTACTGTCTTCTAAGCTACAAAACAGTGCAAGGTCCATGAGGAGCCTGCTAGACTTAAGAGTAGAAAAGAGAACTTGTCTCAAGGGCTTACTATGTGTGAGCATATTAATCCCTGGAATAGAGAGTCAATCTGAAATCCTGTTACCCTCTCAGTATTCTACAGAAAGCGATTTTCTCCCATATTAAGCTTCTCGACTGGGTGAATATCCCAATATAGTCTTGTTTTGGGGACTCTTCATTACAAGGGATTTTTCCTACAACAGGCTAGGAAGCATGGTGTGGAAGTCAGCCGCAAGTGACTGAAATCCTTGGCTGTGAGTTCAAACTCATGGTTTCCCTCCTCTGAGCAGCTGGTTTTAGGTTATCGCTGGCCAGCCTGGGCAGAAACATGTTGAAGAGCTCTTGTCCTCGGCAGCACTTGGTTGCTCAGAGAGATGTGCTAGACACCTCACAGCTGAGGGCTGCAGCACTGCACATCAGCAGCTGCAGCACCGAGCGCTTCTGGCAGGAATATTAACAGCTTTCATCTTTCTTGGTGCTACTTTTCAGGTTTTTTGCTCTTGAGCAGTCAGTGTAGCCTGAACTGGGAGCGATGTCTTAGCCATTCTTTGAGCAATACATCTTATGACACTGCTGACTGTGCTTCTGGCCAAGATTTCTGCCTGGCACACACTCTTCACTAAAAAATAGGAAAATGAGCTGTAAATCCAGACAAGAAATTAGGGAGGAGGAAAACCTACTGGACTTCAGGCAAAACAGAGACACATGTAGACAACTGTTCATCTCCACCATGAACTAAGGACTTAGCTTTCTGCCTTTCTTACTGCTGGCCTCTACACATGAATGCTCCCTTTTCCATTCATGTTTGTCTTCCAACTCAAGTCTTCACCTGAGCTATGTCATTCTGCATCATCTGCAATCCCTCTTTCTCAACTGAACTGAATCCCACCTTGTCTCACAGTTTTACCTCTTTCAGGCAATTACTGCAAGAAACAGATTGCATGCTTCTGCATCTACAAATGAACTCTTGGTTCCGATGAAACTGGTGAAAAATTTGGTTATTTTTGGTATGGTGATCATTACTACAACTCCCAGCACAAATTGCTCACACAATGGACAGATTGATTATATTGCACATCAGAAAGGTAATTTTTTGGAGTGTTACTTGTAATAGCAACATTTTTCCATTAAAGAAATACTTTATCCAGTCCTGCCATTTCAAAGTTTAGAGATATCTTTTACCCAAATGCTCATTTTTATTTGCATTATTTTTGTTGGCATTTACTTGCAGGAAGCCATTAAATTGAGATTGGTATTTGGAAACAAGGAGCATCAAGGCAATTACGTGTTATTAGTAATTTCATTATTACTTTTTAAAAGATATTACAAATGGTACAAGTCAAAAGGCAGACTTACTGTAGATTTATAATGCTCTTTGGATTAATCAGAAACTTGTTAAACTGGGAAAGGTTTTCTTTACAAGTTTCATCTATATAATGAAGAGAAAAATGTGGCCTAAGATGTAAGAAATGCTTGTGGTCAAAAATGTAATCAGCTAAGAGGCTATCTCGGAGTAGGGAAAAAACCCAACACACTTCAAGCTTATAACTGAACTTAATTTTTCCATTATTGTTATTACAATACCCTTCACTTGTGAAGTGTGTAATGACTGTTCTGTAGCAAACAATACAGGAAGCCAGCCACACTTACAGATTTTCTCTGTAAAGCCACTTTCAGATAGAAAACCCATTTATTGTTTCTTTTCAGAACTTTCTATTTAATTTTCAATACCTTAGCCTAAAAAATCCCACTATCTGCATACATGGTAGTAATATCTTTCAAACCAGTGGAAGGCAGTTGCTAATTACATGCAGTGGGTGCTGACTGCTTGGCAGCAGCAAGGCAGTGTTATCTCCAGGCTTAGAATAAACTATTGTTATAAATATGTTTTGTTCCATGTTAATCAGGGGATCGAGACAATTGTCATCTTTGTACAATGATCAAATAGGCAACTCTGGAATTTGAGAAGCTCAGGAATTCATTAGGTGTGTCTGTTGTAAGCTGCAAACCTGCCCTTTACCACTCAAGCCACGCCATGAGAAGTGTAAGACAGAACCATTAATGAGGACTGAGCATTTTGTGTTGCAATTCACCAGGAAATTTGCTTATGAAAAGAGAGAAAAGACTCTTCCTTCCCGTTATATCAGGTTCAGAGGTTCCAAGTTAATAAATACATTAAAAAAAATAGCAGCATTAATTCAGAATGTATTAATTTTAGTGAGTTGTTTTGAATGTATATCAGTTCGAGTGAAAGCTCCTTAGAAATATTGAAATTGGTTATAGGAAAGGGATAATAGGGATGGAAGAAAATTTAAAAGAAACCAAGTCTTTATAAGCACAAACAACAATCTGAAGCATCTTCGCCCTTTTAAAGAAAGTAATATATAATTAAAACTTCTGTTAAAAATTGATTTTAGATATATAGATACATAATAAAATAGGGCTAAGAAAAATTTGTATTATTACCCTAAAATCAATTCATTTTCCACACCATAACAAAGGAAAAGTTCTAAAATAGTCTTGTAATTTGCGAAGAGGGAAAACATTGAACTGCTATACCCAGCATTTCAGATGAGTAATAATCCAAACACTTCCCAAAGCAGAATGTCATTCACAGTCAGCTGGAAAAATCATCATGGTTTCATCTTTCCTTTCCCTTCGCAGAAGTAACTCTGGAGAAAATGGGTAATTTAGCTTATTTTTGAGAAAAGCAGCATGCTTTAGCAACTGCCTTCAACTTCCTCTCACCTTTCCCTTTTTTTCTGTATAAAAAAATCCCTCCTGCCTTCTGTGCTCCTGGACACAGAGCACCCAAAGCACAGCCCCACTTCCCTGTGGCAACAAACTAAGAGCAAGAACCAGAGGAGTTTGCTCGGGAGTGAGAAGTTACTCAGCATGCAAGGTAACACTGCAGGATCGATGACAGGACTGTCTGCTCCAAACTGAGAGCTCATCAGCTGGGAATCACTGAGGTGAGAAAGGACATGGGGACCAGTCAAAGTCAGGGAGTGTCTGTCAGCTGCCAAAGTGATGTGTCTGGAAAATACTGCAAGCAGTGCTCAGAGAGGAAATGAAGAGGTGGATATATGGAAGTGTTGATGCTATTTCATATGGCTGAGGTAGACCCTCACTTGGCAGGCTGGTTAAAGTTCGGGTAAAGTGATTGCAAGTGGAAGAGGTGGAGAAAAGAGCTGTTCCCATGATCAGGTGCAGACACAGCCTGTCCTACGATAGTCGAGGTGAAGGTTGAGAGGTGATCTAGCTGCAGCACTAGAGGGGGAGATATCAATATGCAGTGGTAGCTCACAAGCAGTTTAGAAAAAGAGATTTTTGGCAAAATAATGATTGGATGAAACTGGTGCAGAAAGTTAGGATGGAAATCCGAAAAAGCTCTTCAATCACCAGAGTGAAGTAGACCTGTTCTGTAAGCAGTGAGGGCAAAAAGTGTGGTTAACTTTGAGATGGAGCTTGAGTCAGACCTTGTTCATAATAGTGCTGAATTGGCCTTGATGGCTTAAGAGCATCCACCGATCAGTGACCCCAGGATTTTTATAGTGCTGGGAGTTCAAACCTAACAAGAACACAAATAAATCCTCATCACTGATGCTGAAGTTGCTATCGGCTGTTTCAGCTGTGGTGGTTTGTTTGTCACATTGGTTGTTTCAGGCTGTCAGTAGGCATTGGAAAAGATGAGCACCTTCCCCCTGTTCACATGAATATGAACATCTCACAAGTCATCATTTTTTAATGAAAGCCTGTATTCTGGAACATAAGATGTTAGCCTCCAGGGAAACATATCAGCTTGTCATCTGTCCCCCAAGTCAACAGGTGAAAAAAAAAAAAGGGTGAAATTGTTTTCTTTACTGCTAGAGTTAATTTGAATACCAGATCTTTCTGCTTATTAATATTTCAGTTCGCCCCAAACATGAAATGGATTGAAATATCAGATAAGCTGGTAGAGCTCTTATGTTTGTCATATATTATTTTGATTTAATCATAAGAAATTATGTCAATAGGTTGCCCATATCTAATCATGCACCATGCACAGAGATCTTAATTACCCTGTTCATCAATATTCACGATAGCCCATATTATCCAGGGTATTATCCCATCTTGTTATATGTGATGCCACATGAACACCATATGGGAAATGGATTTAAAAAAGGTTACAGGCTAATAAGTGTATTTTATTCCACTCAGAAAACTCAAGAGAAATAGTTCTTTTCAAAGATCCAGAGACTATAATTACATGCAAAATGTTAAGTTACCTTAAAGGCAAATGCTAACCCAGACAGACTGAAGATTAAAATTAAAAGCTAAAGCTTCCTATTGTTATTAGTACCCTACTGCACTAGATACTGTGCAAATATATGAAAAAGCTTAGTCCCATTGCAAGGAGTTTAATTCTACCTTTCAACTTGGTTGTTCTAGAGCAGAAATTGTAGTAGTTTTAAGCTAGCAGCTGGTGGTCATATAACTGCAGTGAACTCTAATGCTTTATAAGGCCACAAATTTTGTATGTAATTCCCTGTGAAGTTTCCTAGGATCTGTGCCTAGAAAATGTTGCTTTAGTATGTCAGCCTTACCACTTAATTTCATTTACCCATTGTGTGCCACAATGCACATCGTGCCTGCTTCTGGGCCACAAACTCCACTGGACAGGGCACAGAGGCAGCTGGACCACTCAGGGGACACACATAAAATCTGGATGCAGCTCTCTGTCCACTACCAGCTTCTGAAAGGTCTGTGATGATATGGATGTGAAGGGATGCTCCTGCCATCCTTCAGTGCAGCAGGCACAGCCAATCTCTCTGGCACACCACCATGACTGTGATGCTGAAACAACTCCCTGTGCGTTACAACACGATCTGTAACTATCTCAATAGTGTTTGGAGTCCTGATTCAACAAACGACTCCGGTGCCACTGGACTCTACACACAGGAGATTAGAAGCTGGGACACAGGAGGCTCTAGGAAGGCTGAGCCACACTGAGTTCAGAGAGAAGGCCCAAGTTCACCAGGACTGAGCAGCACAGCCAGCGAAGAACTAAGGAGCTGAGATTTCTGCTGAGGAGCTCCTCCCCCAGTCCCCTTTTGAGGCTGGTATTTTTCACTGAGGGGCACTATCAGAATTTCTCAATTCATACAGAACATTGTTAGCTAATTCTTTTCTAGAATTAGTATTTTGCTCTTCCAAACACTATTTGCTGTTTGAAGCAGACTGCAGACTGATGGAGGTGCATGTTTTGCCTGTAGCAAAGGAGCATTCTCCTTCTTTATCTTAACCTGCAACATTTCTCCTCTTTGACATAAACAGTGTCCAAAGCACTCTAATCCCATGCATGCCCAGTACAAGCAGAACAAACAAGGAATGATTTATGCACACTTGACTGCACTCTATATCTTATTAGATAAAGATGAATTACTGTGCTGGACAGGGACACATTCTCCAGAAAAATCCATCTTTGTTGTGATACCTTAAGTTTTAGCTTCCATATTTTCCAGATTGTGTACTGCATTAGTATGTAACTCTGAACTTCATATAAGGTGTGAGCAAGGTCTCCTCACAGTTTAGTCAGACACAATTATTTTCCAGCCAGAGAATCAAGGACACCGTTGCAGCTTCAGGGCCCAAAAGTGCAAACAGTAGCTGTAGTGGTATGCTTTGTAATCAACTTTGTATTAATAGTCTGTTCCATGTACCCTTCCAAGCTTTGTATTTGGTTGTCCCCCATTCTCCCCCTCCCCTCCGAGGGCAGGACTGTCCTCTGGAACCCTTCCCAAGTTCGAGAATGTTCTCTGAGGGGCCCAAGGTGATAGGCCCTGATACAGGGCATCCTCCTCCATCCCGGGGAGATTGGTTGTGAAAACTATAATTCAGCAGTCAGGATACCCCCTGAGGTGTCCTGGCTGGTTGACCCCTGGATCCATCCCCTATTCCCACCCTTCCTGCCCTGCATTGTTCTCTGCTCTGTCTGGGGAGACGCTCTGTCTAGGTAAAGGTGCCATGGGGTGCCTTCAATAAAATCATCTCTTGCCGCCTCAGCCAAAGACACTCATTTCTTCATCTTTGTCATCACAGAGTGCCAGGCTGCCACCGGCTGAATCTGCCAAGTAGCAGAGGAGCCGTACCGAGGCTTGTAACAGGGCCAGGATTAGCCGGGCAAGCTATCAGATAACGGTCCCCTTGAAAATTTACAGTAGTGAATTGAGGAGAGCAATCTGGGTGGATGGGACTTCATAACCTGCAGCTGTAACTAGACAATTAACTCCAATATGGAAATGGACCAAAACCTATAAGAGTGTGAGAACTTGTAACACACCATCCATCTTGGGTCAAGCCACAGCCGGGCTCTTGCACTGCCCAAGGTGTATCCTTGGAAGGCCTTTTAATGAATCCCTGCTTTATTCCTTTAACACTGTCTAGCCTCTGTTCTAGGTAGCCTCTTTAGGCATCAGTAGAATGTGGTGCTCAACCTCATGCCTTGTGCAAATGTATTTTAGCATGCTATTGCCATTTTCCACTTGGTGATGCCACACACAGCAGAGTGGCCCGGGCACAGAACTGAGGGAGGTTCCCTCGCTAGCAGACTGCCGTAGCTGCAAGATACAACTCCAGCCTCTCACTTCCAAATGCCTCTGCTCTTGTGTTCTAGGACAGGTGTCATTTCCCAGCTTCTGCCAGGTGCTGATAATGTTATTTAAGCAAAAGAATGAATCCTCTCCCTCTTTCCTTCCATCATCCCATTGTATGCCCTGCACTCTGCCTTTGTAGCCACTTCTGAGACAAGTCTGTCCATTTATACTCAGAGCAAGAATTTAACCTTGTTGATACTGGACAGAAAGCTGAGGGTCTGCATCTATATGGGATGGATGCTTTCTTCTAGGGAAAAATCTGTTTCAAAACCCCTGAAGTGCTGACACGTGTTCAGCTGCTATCAGAAAAAGCCCAATACAGTTTGTCCTTAAGTCACTGGACAGGTACATTAGCCATTGCTCAAACCAACAAAGCAGTAAATTAACAACAAATAAGCTATTTTTTCCCATTCTCCTTCCATTTTCTTCAGCTTTCAGTATGAACTGATCAAACTCAAATTTAATTTGTCTCCTCCCACAGTATCTTACTCTCTACCGATGTAAATACTGAATAAAATCCATTTGCAAGCTCCGTCTTCTGAAGGTAACACAGTGACAGCACTCATGTGAGACAAACTGCATTGCAGTTTTTAATAAATCAGTCTTTACAAAAGTATTTCTAGAACTCCTCTTCTAGAACTGGCAGAGTAATGAAGAATGTCCCTGCCTCTTCGTCTCAGACTGGAATATTAAAATACTTTTTAACAGTTTAATTTCTCTGTGAGGTTTTTTAATTACAATCTATGTTCTTATTTTACTCTGTATAGCTTCTCTTGCAAGAGGCAATACCCTGTGATTTCAGGGCCACAGCTATCAGGTACTTGCTCAGTTCCTGTATCCCAGCTAAGATACCAGACTAAACCACCTGTGGTTCTTCTGGGTGCTTTCCTTGCTGCAAGCTCTGAACTGAGAACTCTCACTTCACAAAAGCCACTGAACAGCAACTAAGAAAGGTTTATTATTAACCCCCTCTGCATACAAAGCTACCACTGACCTTAGGGAAGTTTTTGGATTATGGGGCCAGGTCACAGATGGTGGTGATTTCCAACTGGTGTGGACGTGAGCCAACTTCAAATATCAGCTCTAGAAGCAAAAAGCTCTATGAGGGTAATGATACCCTTAAGACACACAGTTGTATAGGTTTTTCCTTTAAAACCAATGAATCACATCCCTTTTCCGAGCCTTCAAATAAAAAGAACAATTCTTTTCTGTATAATTGTAAGGCTGCACTCCCGACATGATCTAACAAGAGTGATGTCAACTCCTGTATGCTTTGAAGGACTATTGCACAGAAAATGTCCCCCTATTCTGCAGTAGACATTCCCTAGTGCAACGTTTTTTCTTTCAGCCTTAATTGAATTTTGCAGTGTTTGTTTGTATATGTTGTTGTTGTCCACATAAGCTTTTCCTTTCTCTCTCTCTCTCTTTTTTTTTTTTTCTTAATTAGATGTGCCATTTACAATTTGCCTTATACCAGGTCAAAGAATAGAAGAACAGAAATCCAACTGCACATAACAGCCAGCAATTCAAATTGTTAAATCAAGCCAAGAGTCAATATAATGCAATGTTAATTTTTAAAGGTAGATAGAATATGAAATATTTGTATATCCCTAGTTAATAACAGAGTACATTAGGTTTATCTTTTGAAATCAGATTGTTACCAAGAGCTTTGTGTTTAAAACTATTTTATGAAGCCAAGAAAGGAAACATCCGAGACTTACTGGGGACCTGGGAAATTGTCACCATGTTGAACACTCTGTTATTCCTGTCCTGCATTGGCAATTACTGCTTAGGCAGTAATTGTATAGGAGAACTGGGAGAAGTTAAATCACATGAACCCTCCTGACATCTCATGCTCAGATGGCTGTGGACAAAATAGATATTTAAATTATAGTGCCTGTTCAGTTAAACTAATTTCTTTCATTGTTGACCAGGAGCAGTAGGATTTCAGGAGTTATCTCTTCTCTTGTCTTGCTTGTAATTATACATTTTTAGAACTGCCATTCGTACTCATTGAGCACAAGAGGGAGAAGGACTCTATCAGCTGGAGGTCTGGGTATACTCAAACTTTGTGTGGGCTCTCCAGTGGGTGTCCAGAGATCATTCAGTGCTCAGTGTCAGTACTGGAACCCAGCTTTATTCTGTTCCCTCTTCCAGCTGTGCTGGTATGCAGAGTCTCACAGGTGTAGACATGATGGAATATGTAAAGCACAAGAAAAAGAACACAAATCAGAAAGGCCTCTGTGCTTGCAATGGCAAGTTTTTGAAGTCACAGCATCGGATACTACTTTGTCCTTTCCAAACTGAATCTACTGGCAAGAGCCTTAAAAACTCTTATTGAGCTAAGAATAAATTGCACATACAGCTATGGCAACCTGCATGCATGTGTTCATTGCTAACTTTCAGTTATGTAATCTGCTCTTCAGAAACCAGTCTTATTTTCTGGAATACATCCTTGGATCCTTCCTCAACTATTTTGTCTCCATGGCTCATCAATTAGCCTCTAATGAATGACTTCTATACTTTGTTTATCAAAAACCACATGACCCTTTCTTTGACCCTATTACAAGACAGCAGTGTTACTGGGATAAAGTGTCTTTTTTCAAAAGTGTTCATAATGTGTGCTTCTCCAACATTCATCAGAGTTACTGGCATCTCGGCTTAATCAAAGTGAATAAAAACATCAGTATCATGTTTTTCACAAAGTTAGCACTTTGCAGACACTCATCACACTTTCTGACAAATAATGAGCTCCCCCTACCTGGTATTCCAAGGACTTTTTTTTTTTTTTTTAGTTTTAGTTTTTATACGAAGTAGAGCACACAAAAAAAGACAACCTGGTCTGTCAAGTGGCTCAAAAACATCTACTAAGCCTTATCCAAACATTGTTATATAATGAAACCTCTCCTGTACTCCTGTCAGTCCATGAGACTGAAGTTCAAGTCTTAAGGCTCATTTTCAATATCTCCTCAAGTAGTGCAAATCCAGAAAGAGATTTCTTTTGAGAATAAGCACAGCCCATATCCATGTTGCTGCTGAATTTCATTTACCTCTATGAGAAATAACTTTTCCTTTCTGGGCATTGCAAATAGTAGAATATATTAGTTTTCTATTTTCTATTCCTCTTTTAAATGGAGGCAGTAAGACTCAAAATTATGAACCTTGTACACGGCTCTAAAGGGTCATCAAGAGTAAGCAAAGCCCAGAATAGCAGGGATCCAGTGACACTGGATCTGATCTGTGAAACTGGATGGTGCTGCTGAGACAGGCTGGGTGAAGGGACTGAAGTGGATAAACTTACAGTGGGGGAATCCATAATGAGCCTTGGGAGCTGTAAGAGGATTGATAAAAAACGTGCTGGATGAAAATTGTTGCCATGGTTCTCTTGTAGTCTATCAGCCCAGTTGGGCACATTGATCTTTGCTGCCTCATCCAGTTCTCTGACACACAAATGACCTCATCTGAGACACCTCTGTACAAGGGAGCAGAGGCAATGGGCACACACTGAAAGGTAGGAGGTTCCCCCGTTTTTCACTGTGGGGGTGACTGAGCACTGGCACAGGTTGTCCAGATAGGCTGTGGAGTCTCTATCCCTGGAGCTGTCCAAAACCTTTGGGAAATATTGCTGGGCTGCTGCTGCGGGTGACACAGCTGGAGCAGGGGGGCTAAGGAGATGAACCCCAGAGGATCCTTCCAGTCTCAGCCATTCAGCAATTCCACAACACCAAAGGATTTTACACTTGCTGCTGCTGTGTAGGCGTTGTCACAAACGCCTTGAACTCAACTTCTGTACATTCTCAAAAGTCACTGGTGAGATAATTGTTTGACTTGCTTGACTTCCTTGAGGACAAATTAGTTTCTCCTCATATATGCTTTACCTTTCCTTACATTATTATCTTGCTCCTGTAGACCTTGTTCAATGAGGCAAAACCCCTGTGATTTTAATGACAATATTGCCATAGTTACTGTAGGATTGTGCCCTAGAAAATCATCAAACTTTTCTCTTCTTTTTTTGTAATTGCCATAATAGAGGCAAATTACCTGTGGTGCTTCCTGCAGTTTATTCATGCTTCAGAGTGCAGGAGTACACAACTCGCAGCTCTTTGGCTGCAAAGCCCTTCCCCCTGCTGATAGCTGCTCTGATTGAAACCCAAACCCTGATGTTCCTAACTCATACTTGAATTTAGCCTGGTGTTTTGTGAGCAGCTGTCCAGTCTCTCTGCTCTCAGGTACGGCTGGAGGGGCCTCTGCTGTGCCAACTTGACAACTCTAGCCAATCTTGGCAGCCACTCAGTTTACAAGCTGCTTTGCTTTAAAAGTGGCCTGTGACACTGGGACCAGAATAAGTACAAAACATGTTTCCATTAGATATACAAACAAATCTCTGAGGCATGGGAGAGGTTCTTACAAGAATGTTCTGCTCTGCTTGGTTCAGTCTTCCTGGGCTGAAACTTTTAGACTATACCAGAATTGGAGATAATTCAAAAGCTGGAAAAATAAATCTCTTCTCAGAGGTACTTGCTGTCATTTTCAGTGAAAAATTAATTAGTTTTCTCTCCCTGTGACCAAAAAGCATATCTTTTCTATTGTCAGACCTGGAAGAATTATGAAACTTAAGCACAAGAATATGTCGTGATGCTAATGAAGCTTTGCCTTAGTTTCAATCCACTCCATGCAGAAGCAATCAGACTAAATCACACTCAGTAAAAATAACCCACACCCAAAAAATCTAAACCAGCCCAAAATCCTATTTGCTCCTATCTTTGAAGAATTTAAGGAAAGAGCAAAAATATGAAGAGGATTTTAACTGTCTCTTGACCTCTAAAACACATAAAAATAAATATGTAAATAATATTTAACTTGAAGATGATCTCTCTTTTCTTCTGGTTGATAACATGACTTACGCTCAAAAAGAGCAGCCAGGAGAAAAGTCCACTACAAAAAAGGAAATTACTACAATGTTGGTTGT
>VYXF01003802.1:186-40177 GCA_013397295.1 Polioptila caerulea | reverse complement strand
AAGCCTGCCGCAGAGTGCCACGCTGGGAACCCACCGGTCAGGCTAAATCTGCCAGGCAGCAGAGAAGCCAGACCGAGGTTTGTGGCCGGGGCCAGGGCTAGCCGAGGCAGGCTGTGAGGTAACAGCCCGGGAAAGGCCCCTGAGCACCCACACAGATGCATCAGGCTCCTTTTTCTACTGGAATTAATAACTACTGGGGACTATTTACCCTCAGTTAATGTCTTAGCCCAAACCAAACCCTGGAAATCCACACATGCTTGGTATGCCATTATAAGATTCTTCACTTAATTCTTTACCAGTAACTCATCTCATGTACATCACATACATGAATGTGCTGGCCTCATGTTTTAAACATCTGAAAAAGCCAATTAGGTTTGTCACTGATCCTGTTGTTTCTTTCTTTTACGTTAAAGCTTATTTATAGTTGAGATCCCTATGTGGGATGTATCTCCAACAAAAATAACATAAAAACAAGGAGCTGAATTTTATTCCTCTTGTATAATGAGCTTCCAGAATGGTGCTTACAAAGACTCTGTTCTCATGTAAAGCAAGCAGGAGGGATTAAAAGAGCAAGAGCTGTACTTTACATTCACTTATCAGCAGTGGCTCAGCTCTTCCATGAAGTGTATTATCTCATTAAAAATCCACTGACTGTCACGTTGCTCAGTCAGGATATACAGGGATCTGCTGTTCTCTTCTGTGAGTGACAGGCATCACAAGAAATGTGGTGGGCTGAGTGACACAAGTGGCTGGGAAGCATAGATCCATAACAGCACAATGCAGTGGAAAAATATTCTTCCAGTGCAATTTCATTTATTTTGGCAGATATTTAGATCAAAGTTCTTGGGACCAAAATTTGGTTTGGTTTCCTTTTTTTTCCCCCAGTGTCAAAAAAAGGAAAGCAAACAAAAAAAGCTAAAACTGGAGATGCAGACAGGTCTTTTTTCCACTGCAGGATAAGAACTGAGCACAAGTTAGAGATAAAGACACACAGCCCTCCAAAGCCTGAGCACTGACCTTGAACTTCCTGAAGACTAACAACTCTGCCAAGCTGAGCATAACAGCTCGTAACAGCTCATAACATATTCCCTGGAATAATTTGGGCTGTGGCAGCCCCAGGTCTAGAAACAAAAAACAATTAAGTGTTTACATATTCATTTATTCTGCACTTCGTAAACTTAAGAAACCACAAGTCACGGATAAAATTTAAACTGCTTCCTTCATCTGAAAGAGACTGCCAATACCTAAGCAAACATTTTCTTTGAGGAGAGGAAATACATTTTTGGTGTTTGGGGGGGGCAGTTTTCATTTGGGCAGGTTGCTGATGTCTTCTTTTACCTGGATGTGAAGATACAGGTGACCACTCCATGAATGAGTTCTCCATCCCCGAGACAACATTAAGGATGTGCTGCAGCCCCCTGAACTGATGTATTTTAACAGCCTTTGGCTCAGGATATTCTTCCCAGTTACATGTAGGGTTGTGAATAGAGAGCTAGGATGACATTTGAATGGTTCTTTAACTCAATTTGTGACCTGATTTTTTTTCCATCAGGGACCAGGGAGTTTGTTGGTATGAAAGGCTGAATCTGGCATTTACACATTCAGCCCTTTCTACCGGATCACTGCATGTCTGCCTCAGTCTTACAGGAGAATGCTGGTGATTGCAATTATTTACTATTGAGATGACTTCTACTTTATAACAGAAGCTTTTTACTACAAAATGTGAAGTGGGGAGGAAGGAGGAAGTTTTCCATCAGAAGACAAAGAGAAATGATTGCTCTCCTCACAGATCAAAGAACTAACTGGATACATTTAAAAGCAATGTAGTTCAGGCCTCTGCTTTTCCTAATTATTCCCCTTCTCATAGGAAAATCACAATGATTTGATTGAAAATAATAATTAGGAAAGTTGCTGTTGTGTTTCCCATCATGAGCAATTAATCTCTATTTTCCTCACCCAGTAGGAGCAAGGAAGCTCAGGGCTGCAGAAAGCCAGAGTAAGGATTTCCAGGCACCAGAGAAAGCCAACATCAACCTGCTGCTGCCATCAGTCAGCTGCAACATCTCAACCCTGCACCAGCTCCCTAGCCAGGGAATGTGTTCGGAACATAACATAGCCTAAAAGTCCCTCTTTCTATATATCCATATCATACTGTTGCTGCTGTCTAACTCTTTGACTAGCTTCACCTCAGGGCCTCTTTAATCACTACCATTTCCAATTTTCTCTTGCTTATTGAGCCTGTGTGCTCAGGAATAATTTCCCCAGGGGAGATCTCTCTGCATTTTTTTTTCAGGTTGATTCTCATTTTGCATTTCTAGTGCATATACTTTTCTCACTAGGCACTATTTTGTTCTTTTATGTCTCTATTCCTGCAGTGTTTATAGTACCTGTCACCTCAGTACCACCTACAAATTTTATTAATGTTCCTTTTCTCCTTCTCCAAAATGCAGCTTTTTTCAGTATTTTTGATGAAGCATCTTTCCCTACCCATCCTTGCCCACAGAATAACAAGATCTCTAAAACAATGACCTAAAGAAGTAATTTTGTTTAATTGGAGAAATATCTCATTTGTTTCCTTTACAGAATCATTTAAACTTGTCTGGTTCATAAATTTGAAAAGTTTACAACTGAAAAATAGCAGTATAATTTAATACTGTGAAGTCTGGAAAACAGGAACTGGTCCACACTTGTACCTGGTGGATAAAATATGTTCAATTTTCCTTAGCAAGGCTCAGGCACCCATGTCAATAGCAATGTAAAACCTAAATTTGACTGCTTTTCCCTAACCATGGATGTTAAACAGGCAACATATCATAACTTTGTATTTTCTACCTAGGTGACCTTCGCAGCCTATGATACATTTCCACTCTTGACAGTGCCTTACCCATACCTATGTTTTTCCATTAGGAGATGATTACAAGCAATGTTTTTCCTACAATCCTCCTGAAAATGTTCACACTGAACAAGAGCACAGAATAATCATTTAAATCTACGCTAGGAGAATCGAGAGGCTTTATTTTCCTCTAGACTGTAGAAGAAATTGCTAAGGTTTGGCAAGCTGCTCCTTACGTAAATGCTTTCTTTTCTCATCACCAATACAATGTCACAGTTATTTTAGGGTTTGCTACGATGCCACGAAAAAGCATATTTTGGTTGCACTTCAGAGACTGACAAGGATTATTTTTAAATTTGTAAACAATGCAGTGGAGTGGCTGCAAAGCAAAGACCAGAAAGGAGGAGATAAAAATCAAGTCTTTAAGGAGGTCCAGCTGGGACTATGGCAAGATGCTCTGAAATTTTTCCCTCCAGTGATTCAAAACAGACATAACCATCCAGAAGAAAATAACTTTTTAAACATCCCTGTAGCAACAGGGAGCTGGTTGCTACAGAAAGGACAATGGAAACCTGAGAAATATGGAAAGTATCAAAACAAAAAGAGCTTTTAGGGAGGTGCTATAGAAAGGTGGCCTTGTAATGTAATATTGCCTCTCTGTGACAGGTTTTAAAAAGTAACAGCTCAAGTTACAGCCTACCAGACACTCCGGTTATCCTGTAAAGATCAGTTTATTCCAAGGAATAAATGTGCTGATAAATGCTACTCTAGAGCACAGAGACCTCTGTAGAAGTCAAACTAAATCAGAATTACAGTAATTAAGCTTTGTAGCCATAATGGAGGGGGGGGGGAGGGCAGGGGGGGGGTTTTTGTAAGGTCACTGCAGATAAATACAGAGAATAGCTTACAAATGTTGTGCAGCTGTGGAACTACTCCTACACTTTTTCAGCTGTAGTTTTCTACAGAGATGGCACAGTTGAAAAGACGCCAGCCTTGTGTGGAAGCTGGCTAAGTGCTCAGAGCTTTTCCATGATCTTCCTGGATAAAAGCTGACAAAGAAAGCAATGAGAGTTGCAGAACTAACTGATCTCCTGTAACAAAATTCTGCCTGATGGAGACAGAGAACAAACCACCTCTGGGTCTCCAGGAAACATTACTAGTTAGGTGTAGGAGCTGCTGCTAGCAACATCCCAAATTTGCCAGTGGGAAAGCCCTTCAGTTGTCCCACAAGCCATGACAACCAAAGGAGTTAAGGGCACCTCACCTCCCTGGGCAGGACTGTGAACTTGGCATATTCTCAAAACAGACTTTATTTCTATCCTTCCTCTTTGGCCAGATTTTTTCAAAAGGCTTTTGCCAGCTGTAAAGCAGAAGCGGGTTCAATTGGAATAGAATTTTAAAGTAGAGGAAGTCTTGTGTACAGCCAGCAAACACAGCAGTGCTGTACAAACCCAACCAAATCCTGCACAGGTACAATAAGCAGTGCCTTCAGGCCAGAGAGGTCATGGAAGTGCAGATGAGCTCCAAGTGTCTTTCCACTGGCTCTGCTCTCACAGGAGTCTCACTACCTGTCTTCCCATGACAGGTGTGAATATATGAAGTCAGTTTGCAAACTTCTGATGAAATTAATGGGCTGTTTTATTCTGCTTCACGTGATCCAGAGTAATGTGTCTCCATGTACTGAATTATAAGTATGACCATAAAAGTTAGAGAGGATATTTCATTGTCTGAAACTTCTTTATTGCAGTAGATCTACTGGTTTACAACCGTGGCTTTATACTCACTATTATTCACTTCTCCTGGCCTATGCAACTTTATTCTCCTGGAGTAACAAGGACTCTTAATCTTTCTATTGATAGAGTTAAATGAGGAATCTCTTATCCCATGAAGGTAAGCTGGAACCCAATTATCCACTACTTGTCTCTGTGAGTGGATAAGAGGATAACACCAGAGCCCTCTAAAATGTCCAGATAACTTTAATGGGCAAAGCAGTGTGAAAAGAAGCAATCCTCTTTAAGCAGAGGAAGTATCACTACTCCACCACTACTAAAAGAAAAACTGAGGGAGCAAACCTTTCAAAAAACCAAATGCCAAAAATTCAGGATTAAATTCAGAATTAGGTGATCAACAGCCACCTGATGATCACAGTTCAGTATTTTCTAACCCAGGCTGCTTGTTTAGGTATCTGATGGTTTCTGTTTGGATTCTGTCATTTAGTTTGATGGCCTGTTTTGTGGTTTTCCATTAAAATTGATTTACTCCTCGAACACATAGTCACATTTCCAAACTCAAAATCGGTTTTCAGCCATTTACACAAATGTTTATATATCATGTTTGCCAACTCTGTGCACATTAGGCTCATTACACAGTATGAAGAACAGAGGCAAAAGGATGCAAACACAGAAGACAGAATTTGTAACCCTCAAGTAAAACATCACTGCAGTGCTAGTCCACATTTACACCCAATAGTGGACCTCACATAATATCTTCAAAATATTCATGTCCCACCTTAAACACCTGCTAAAATTCATCTGTGTGAGTTTACTAAAAATATAACTATTTATTTCCCTGTTCCTGGCCTCTTCCATGGGCATATACTTAAAGGAGTTACCTATTGTAGCTCTATTAATTCCATTAATTCTATTAATGCTGCTGACTTGTCCCTTTGCTTGTAAGAACAATAAAAATATTCCTTAAGAAGTTTCCTCAGTTTTAAATGTACTAAGCTTGGATTAAGCTATTGGTTTACATTTCAACAATAAATTCATTTATTCGTTCAGTTTAAAATTCAGAGACAAATTAGAACTAATTTTATTTTATGAAAGGAAAAGCTCTAACACCTTTTCAAATCCAAACTTAATTTGCTTTTGATATATTAAACACAGATCATGTTCACATTTTAATCTGGACTGTGCTAACTTGATGCAATTATGTTAGATGCAATGGGGAAAATCTTCTTTTGAGTGTGAATTATTGTAATGGTATTTGCTTTTATTTGCTAAAAATGAAAGAAAGGAAGAATCAAACACAAAGCACTACTGGTACTGGTTTACGGATACCTTGACAATTCAGCAGCCCATGAAATCTTTTGGAAATCAAGAGAGGTGTGTCTTGGCCAAGAAGGCACCACTAATGTCCCTCTGGTTTGGAGAACTTTGCTTTCTGCATTTGAATGCTTCCCCCACACTCCTAATGCACATTTACATTTCTGAGAACAAGTCTCTGAGTGCTGAAGTGAGTTTCTCTTTAAAATTATTGCTTTAAAAGGTAAATGTGCTATCTCATGTTTTCGGGCAAATGGGGTCTCCAGCCCACCCACCCTCTCTCCTTTCTCTAGCCATAATCCTTTTGGACCATATTTTGCTCTTCCCACGTGTTCTGCACTGAAACTGGTGACGCCGTTCCCGATTCACTGCCATGGAAACGTTAAATTTTTTGTCTTTTCAACCTCCTTTCTGTCATGGCTTTTAGCTAAGACTAAGTGGTCTGCAGTATGCTAATCACCTGGAATATGGTCCTGCTATCGACAATAACTCAATGTTTAAAAAGAACTGCTTTAGTTCCATTACCTACTTTTTAGTAGTATACTGTTATGTGTGATGTTTATCCTGGAAAAAGATTCCAATTAGGTTGCTGTCCTGAATTATGCTCTATGAGAAAGGAGTACATCAAATCATGCAGGCAGAGCGTGGAATCCACTGCTGGGCCTTTAACTGGTACAGCTGGTCCACAGCAAATCTGAGCCAGGCAAGGTGCTTGGCTGAGGGTACTCAGAGGGAAATGAAAAGGTGGTGACAGTGAGGCTGGCTTCAAATGACTGCACAGGGTAGCATTCACCTCAGTAACACTCATCCATGCCACAGAACACATCTAGGAACCCTAAATTTGTTTGATATGTGGGGAGGGATGGGACAAGGATATAATTTTCCTTCTAGTTCAGACAAGGCAACTGGGTCAATGACATTTTCTCCCATCTGCCTCTCCTTGCCTTACCTCCAGCAGTCCGTCTGCCACATTTGCCCTGGGTTACAATCTGTAACCTGGAAATCAAGATGGGACTTCTGGCTGCAAATAATCCCAACAGGATGAGAAAGACTGAATAAATATTGTTGAGGAGTGGCAGGTACTGCCACATGCTCCAGCGTGGAGCATGGCAGGATGGTGCAAGAGCTGCTGGTTACAGTCCATGCCCTGCTTTTGGACTGGGAATGAGTGCCCAGGAAGTCTCTGAGTAATTACCTGGCTCATTATCTGCTAGGAATGGCTTTTCCTTCACACTGCTGCGGAGTGTTAGCTGAGGCTGGCAACACGAATGCTAATTGGGGCTAATGTTTCATGTGAGCTGCAGGAAGTACAAGCCTGGAGATAACCTGGATTTCATCCCCCAGCTCTCTCCATGCCTGGCAGTTAGGAAGCAGCAATCACTCACCTGTAGGCCATTAAATGTAACACAAGACTGGCTTCTCCATGTACCTGAACAATTAGTTCCATCAATCAAAAATTCTAAAGTTATTTCCTTGAGGTAAATAAAGCCACTAGAATGAAAACTTTTAGAAGTGATAAAGATAATAACTGAACTGAGCTCTGATGATCAACGTGACAAAGAGGGGCCTTTGCTTAATGCGTGGAGCACTGTAACAGCCGTAATTGCTAATAGCCTGTTGTCCTAACATAAAAGGCCATGGATTTTACAGAGACACCAAAGCACAAGACAAAATGCACAGAAATAAAACAAATGGTCTATGGGAATCATCTGTTGTCTGTGAGTAAATGGCTGGCAGCAATTCCGTTTGCTTACAGTCTTGACAAGCATCTCCCCCTCTGACAGAGTAACTAACGTGCCTTAGCAGTAGCTGCAGAAGTAGCCCACAGTGATTAAATCTCACTCTTTCTTGCAGGAAATTTCCTGTGAGCCTTGTCTCACTGCTACATTATGTCTCATTATAAGTTCTGTCTTCTATATAGATTGGACTTCAGTTTAAGAGTCCCATGGAGCATCTGCTGTTTAAGGTTTCCCACCAATATGTTGCAGATACAGGAATATATTATATATACCTTACTGGAAATCTGAACAGCTTTAATCATGTCTCAGGAACAGTTGCTCTGTAAATGGAAATGTCTCTGTTTTTATTTCCATGTTTTCTTTACTGGAACCAGAGATGCTGAGAGCTGCTTTTTGTCATTTTGCTCTTGAAGGTGGAGACATTTTCTTAATTCAGTGAAGGTAAACATCTACAACTTAAGACAGCTGAAGAAATCTCCATTTTTAAAAGACAATATTTAAAATGGAAGGGGATTCAAATTTAAAACGTCTAGTTAGTGTGCATCAAGTTTTCTAAGGTGACACAGGGGTCTGTAACTCTTCAAACAGGTGGCAACTCTTACATAGGCTGAAGTAATGAACTTCTCTAAATTCTGAGAATGTGTAAAATTAAAAAAAAACAAAATATCTTTTTTTCAATGAGGCACACCCCAAAATTCTAAAAGTAAATATACAGACAACTTTAAAGTAGAAACAGCTTGGAAAAATATTTTTAAATTTTTCCATATTTTACCATAGCTTTTATTGCATTTTTGAATCTTAACTTTTTAATCACAAGCTGTCTAAGCTGTCTTGCAGTGCTGGGCTGAAAAACATTCCACCTTTCTGAAAGCCTTCTAGACAGACTAGAAATCTGATTCTGGACCAGACTGCATAGGATGGGTCTTGAAGAGGAGGAAGGAATTCCTGTCAGACCAGGCCTCATTAGTTCACAACCTCCAACAGCCACCACACAGTACAGAAGCTAAAAGAATGCTGTTGCTACCCTAGAAGAGATTTGGGAATTCAGGCTGTTCCTTAAGAGTACTTGGCAGGGCCACTTCTGCCTTGTGGTGTCAGCAACTATTAAGGGGGAAGCTAACTATTTCCAAGGAGCCCAAACCTGCCGTTGTGCCAAAGGCATGTTGTAAAGGAGCGGCAGCAGCAGCCCTGAAATGGCCTTTTACGTGGCCAAGGCACATTTTCTGCATCATAAAAAAGGCAGGGACTTTAACTCCCCCCATTAGTGCTGTGCTTTCTTAACAGCCACCACAGCCAAATGAAGCTGTACCTGCTGGGGAGCTCTGTGATGCTCTTCTCCTAAAATACATTGCTTGGGAATTGTGAGGAATTACTGTAAATTGATACTACAGAAACGAGGGCTTGGATCAGATTCCTACAGTAATAAGAACTTCTGCCTCAAATACTGAAAGGTTTAGTAATCGGACCTGTACTTGAATATTACAGCTCATTATTAAATGTAACCATTCATTACTGTTGTCTATTTTCTACATTTGTAGTGCTTTGGACAGTAGTAAGAAGGTATCTAGAGTCTTGGGAGAGATGAAATCTTAAGGTTTAACATTTCTCCCTAACAAAGCCCTCTGTAGAAAATGTCACCTGTTCTGGGGAACAGTAACTGCTGCATCCATTCCCTTCAGCAACATGTATTTACCCTTGAAAAACGGTTTATTCAAAATTACCATACTCAGGTGAAATATGCTACAGATGTTAATAGGGATGAACATGACTGGATTTCACTTACAGAGAAGTCCTTTAACTCTCTATTATGCCTTGATCATAATGAAAATTAAGTAAGCAAAAGGAAGATATCAAAAGGAAGACCAGAGAGGAGAGGGCAGCATGGTGCAAACCCTACTCTTTCTGCTGCCTGCATGCAGAAGGTGCTGAACTCCATCACTGTACCTGCCTGGCACAGCCATTCCTACACAACTCCCTTTTTAGCAAGGATGATTTGAACTACAGTAGCTTCTACAGATCCCTCATGAAAACTTTATTCCAAGCCCTAGACAAGCACAGGAGAAACAGCCCGGCCCCAGAGGATTGGCAATGTGAAGAGATCAATGACAAGGCAGAAAGGTATTGTGTCCTACCTGAGTGTGGCACCAGGCAAACAGGAAAACTTCAGCTGAAACCTCCCATTCCCTTAGAAACCTTACCACAGCTCCATGCCCAGGAACAATCCAAAGTGCACTCCATGGAATATTCAGCATTTACCACTCTATCACACATTTCAGCAGAAAAACAACAGGTAGCCCCTCAGTGCTCCATCAGCAGTCCCTGCTATTCGTTGAACAAGCCAGCTCTTGGGCAATTCTTATCTCATTCCTACCCCTGGGCCCAGCCAAGGACAGGATCTTTCTTCAACTAAGTAAAGTGGAACAGAGAAAACCTCGAAAAAGAGAAGAAGGAAAGAAAATAAAATAGTTTTTTGGAACTTCTCAAAGCTAGTCCTTGTCTGAGCAATAAAAACATAGTGAAATAAACAGCACTTGGTGGCAGACCTGTGCAACGTCCCTGCCCATCTGCATTTCAATGGGACAGACTGGCATGCTCCTCCCTGTACTCCTGGCAGAGCACAGCTGTACTGCCGAGGGAAAGCTGCTGCTGCTTTGGAAAAGACACGGTGTAGGTGGACAAAAATAACCACCCTCCTGCTCTGCTGTCAATAAACCTTTCCTAAAGAGCCACAGAAGAATAGTGTGCAGCACCACACTGACATATTTAACAGTTATTGACTGAGCTGTACAAAGCTCTGCTCTCATGTTATGTGGTACCTTACATGGAGGAAATATTGGCATTACCTTAGCTACCCCCTACAGTTACAGCATCCCAAAAAATCTCTGTAGGATTCCTGCCCCCCTTCATTTGTCTCTCTGCTATTTTCTGTCAAAGCACCAAAATCAATAGTGGCACATTGATAGAACCCAAATTGGTTGGAAGATCCAGTGCATGGTATCCAGTCAGTCAAGTGTGATTGATTTAATTCCTGCAGCACTTATTATTTGCAAGCTTTGCTTGTCAACAGGGGAAAAAAGGATAGATCTGAAAAGCAATCAGGCAGTTTTCAGAAAGACAAATCTTGCAGTGGTTTCACTTGCTCCCCTACTCCCATTAATTTATAGTTTTTTTCTTCACTCTCATTTCTGTACTACTTTTCATCTCTCTAACACTGGCATCATAATGTTATGGATAAGATGTATCAAATTCTTTCATTTAATAAAGAAATGTAGTTTTAGTATATTGTAATATTGTAACCATAAAGTAAGTGAGATATTGTGTGTTGAAACCTTATCTGAAGCTCCGCCGGCTGCACAGCAGAGATACCCGGTACTTATTAGGTGATCCCTCTAATCACCTAATAAGTACCGACATTGCCCAAACAAGAGGGGCTATTGTATTGAGCAGAAGGAACCAGGACCCGCCTAGGAGACGATCCTTCGGAAGAGATTTGATGTACATTTCATCACCGAAATGAAATGTAAAAGACGGTCCAGGGAGAACTGGTACGATCATGCATGAGTATGCAAAGAGTTCCCAGCGAAGGAGAATGCGAGACACACTCAAATGCAAAGAATTTACCGGAGAAGGAGAATGCAGGAGGGAGGAGACCCGGGAAGAATTAAACAGGATATCGAGATCGTACAGAAATTCAAATCAACTCTGGAGCCAACATTGTCTCAGCACGGACCACAAGAGAGGACTTCTGAATATTCCAAGAGAAAGAAAGGGACAAAGAAACTTTTGCCCTAGGCTAAATAAACTGTATAAAACCTAGGCACTGGGACCAGAAAATTGTGAACCCCACTGGACTGCTGTGACAGGGGCAGGGGTCCTGGTTCACCCAATGTTCAAACATTATCTTACCTTATTGTGGCGTGAAATTCCGTGATTCGATTTCGCTAAAATAAATCCTGTTCATTTTTTTCATAATTTGGCTTCGCAAAATTTATTGATTTGGCTTGATTGAATCACCATCTATAATAATAACAGAGGACAGCTGTTGCCAACTGAAGTCTGTTAAATTTTCTGGCAATTTCTGTGGCACATGCGCAAAGGTTTTAAACTAGACCGTGATGACACCAATCTCTAATGGGCAAATTGTCAATCCAATATGAGGAGGCACATTTAAAATACTGAGGATCCTACATGCTAACACACAAACCCTATTTGAGAGTTTGGGGCTACATTTTCAGGTGGTTTCTCTTTCTCACATAGAGACCTGAATTTTGCTTTATATTTTCACAGTTAATGGACTAATTTTGCAGGAAGACCCCTGCATCTACACAGAAGTTTGTTCATATGAGCAGTAAGGGTACTGTCAAAGTTTGAATGGGACTCCAGGGGAAACTTGAGAAGTCCATGAAACCCTTAAATATTACTAACCACAAAGAAACCATATCATTTTAGCACATTCTGGAGGCAGGCATCAGGTGAGGGCTGAAACAATTGTAAGAAATTGTCCTGGTTTTACTCTTCCAAAGCATGTGTTTATGTCAAGTAATGGAAAGGGAATACACCAAGGTGTATGGAGCCCTGAAGCAGGCAAATTTCTACTTCTGATCAGCATGTTGGTGTGGCTTAGCCTGCTCCCTTTTTCCTGAAACCTGGCTTTCTAGAAGCTTATCTTCAGCCACAAACAAGGAGTTCCTTGTGTGCTGACCAACACACAACACTACCAGAACACCAGAGGTTCCATCTCCTGAATCAAGCACCAGTTCTAAGACCCAGCTGAGCTGGAGACTGTGCTGGCTGGGCACCTCAGGTGAGAATCATTTCACCATGATTTAACCTCTGTGCTCACTGCTTGTTCAGCAATGACATTTTGCAGAGCCTCAATGTTAAGTGGGTGTTCCAGGTCCACTACAGTGTGAAGGCAGCCATTGGAACCAGTGGCTTTCTAACATCCCTGAAAAGGTGACTTGTTGGGACAGCTTTTGATTTTAAGCTGATTTTAGCAGTTATTACACTAGAGAACTCAGGAAAAAGTGGCATTGCACAATAAAATTTTAAGATGAACCCCAGGCACCAGACACACACCTTCACTGAGGTTTCAGGACAAGTCCCTAATTTTCACATTACTTCCTCACTCAACTTGTTCAAGAGTTGGATGAGGATAATAATTCCTGGTGTTGTCTGGTGCTAACAACAGGGTAATAAGCCTCATCTTGGAAATATTAATCAGTGTTCATATGTCAGCTTTAGGTTTCCATCTGGAAATCCCTGCTCCGCACTCCCCCATGGCTGAAGGCCAAGTTTGCAAAACTAACGTATGGCTACACCTGCATTGCCATCTGCTGCACAGCAAAGCCTTCCAAGATCACAGTGGTGGGGCAGGAAGACAAAGAGAAACACAACACTTTTGTAGCAAAAGTGAGAATTGTGTACTTGAATTTATATAATCACCATCAGTATTTAGCATTTATGCAGAGTCTAAGACATATACCTTCATTTACTGACAGGAAAAAAGGAGATCCCTGACATAAAAATCTTGGGAGTTATGTTCACAATTACTCTCCTACTTTGTGGGTCTCCCTTCGAAGGGCTGGCATGTCTCCACCTCTGACAAGGCTGATGCCCCAGGAGAATGTACTTCACATGGATTTCACTAGCATGGCACATGTGAGTGACATACAGAGTTTGATTTTAATTTTTGTGTAAAGACACAGGAAGGCTCAGGCAAAAAAAAAAATCTTTGTATTTTCTTTGAGTTTATATTTTGACCTATTTTATTTCAGAGTAAGGTTATACTAAAACGAAAATGAAATTAAGATATTATTTAGTGACTCACAAAACCAGATTTTTTAAAATGGACAGAGATTAAAAGGCAAGACTATTTATATTGCACTGGAGGAGGATGATTACTTAAGATTTAGATGGCAAATAAAATACCAGAATCAATCATTCAGTTACCCTACCAAGCAGGATGAATTAATTTCTTTTTTTTCAGAAAGAAATATTATTAAATAGGTAGAGACCTAGTCCCAAACCTCCAGCATACCCAAAATATCTACTCTGAGAGAGGTTTCAGAGATGTCAAGGAAAGGGTTGCTATAATTTTACATACAAGTTTTTAAATTAATATGGTGATGCATACTTGCAGAAAATCTTAAAAACAAGTCTTTCCAACAAATTAGTAATGGTTTCTGAGTTGTTTTTAACATGACTCCTAGGCTTAAGAGTGGATCAGGGTCATTAATAATTTCTGATTGTAAATAAAGGTAGACAGGCTACTGCTGTCATTAAGCCAGACTTCTCACCAGCTGTCTGAAACTCTGGATCTTCATGGAAACCCAGGCTAAAGGGCCCCAGTCCTTCCCACTGTTCCACAACAGAAAGGTTATATTTAGCACTTTTCTTCAGCCAAGTACACCCACGACATTCCCGTTCCAAATCAAGTACCTGGTTACATCAGTCCTCTCACCTCACAGAGGTGGGATTTTTCATTCAGCAAATGAAAACTTTCATGCTCTTCAATGAATATCACTGACACAACCTCCTAATCTTCCTGATGATTTGCTGCAGGCACAGAACTTCCACTTCTTCCCTCTTGCAAAGGGTGCTTCCTGAAGCATTTGTTTCAAGGCCTGGATGGTCTGGAGGTAATAGAGCTTGGGACTTCACCTCAGGCTGTACATAGAGAGAGGCTGTCCCGGCCTCCGAACACTGCTTTGGTTTTGTACCACAGTCATCCAAACTCCATGACCATGCACCTCTCTACCACCTAGCACCATTGCTATGTGCACCAGGAACACAGACATGATTCCCAAGAGGGAATAATAAAAAAAATCACATAATTCAAAATCACTGGGGGAACTTCAGTCTGCACTATAGGCATCCTGAAAATCTGCATCCCATTAGTTCTATTAATAACCCAGTGTTCAAGTCAGTATTGACCTATTAATTATGTATCAATAATTCATCTGGAATATGCTCAGCTCCTTAAATGCTTGGTGAGATCAATGGAAGGAAGATCAGAAATGGGTTTCAAAACTGTGAAAAATGAAGTTCACCTTTTTGGTAGGATTTAAAAGGTTTAATGAAAGACAATAAGGACAAGACAATAAAGCAAAATACATGGCCGGGGTGTCTCTGGCCACGAGCTAAGAGCACACCTGTCCCAGAGAACCCTTCCCCTTAAATATGTATAGTTGAACTTTTCTAAGAACTTCTTTCCATGTTTCTGTGCGCTGCTTTGCATGGCCACTCCTTGGTCTTGCATTTTTAAAGCATGCATGTTTCTTAACTGTGGTTTTAACTAATTCTTCTTATCAGTCTTAATTTGAGCCTTGGTCTACAATTTCTACAGATGGTCAGTGCTGGTAGCTGGTCTATCAGTAGTAGATGTCTTCATTTCAGCAGCAAGAGTTTTCACTGTGTGCTATCTCGACCAGGCAGTCAGTCTACTTTGTCACTATAAAGACACCTTATCAACTTCCTTTTACTCCTAAAGAAAACTATATCTTTAAAACCATTTCCATACTACACATTTAATATCTACCTTATACGGGTGGGAAAAGAAAAAAAAAAAAACTAATACCATAATATATATTTATAACAACCTTATATGTACAACACTCATCTGAGTATTTGCAAAAAGCCAAATTTATAATATGTGTTTATAACAAAAACCACAAACAGTTATCTTCCACAGCCACAGGGAGAAAATAAACTCTCAGGCCGAGACCAGGATCCAAAGCTGAACGTGTACTACTGCTTCAATTTCGTCTTTGCTCTCCAGAACGAACTCAGTGACCAAATGGAGGTTATAGGCATCCAGTCCACGACAGCGTTAGTTGGTTCTTCCAAAAAATTGTGTTTTCTTTTTGCAACTCTTGCCTTGTTTCTGCCAAAGGCTGTCCTTGCTCTCCAGCCCTGCCGAGGCAGACAGGCTGAGACAATAGCTCCAAAGGAGGTATTGAGTGCCCGCCCACCGCCGAGCTGCTCGCTTCGAGCCGAGACGCGTTCATTCACATGCTAACGCTATTAACGAGTAAGCAAAATGCAAATGGAGTTGGTTTTTTTAAGGCAGCTGTGCTTGTTTGGGGATTTTGAAAGTGAAGACATACAAGACAAAACAAAACCCAGCATACAAAATAAAATCAACCCAGATGTCCCGTGGCAGCTTAGAGGAATTAAGAAAAAAAACAGAAAACAAAAAAAACCAAAAACAAAACCGAAAAGAAAAAAGTGTTTTCTAAACTGCTGCTTCGGAGCTTTTATCTAGATTTAACGGATACACTAATTCAATTGACATGCAGTTTAACCAGCCGACAACACATGAATACCTTCCACAAATGGTAGGATTTGCCTTCTTTCCCCCTGCAGAGATATTACTACAGACGTGAGCTTTTTCCTTTTGCTGTTGTTCTTCCCCCATCCCTCTCTTTGTAATATTTTAGCAAATAATGACACGTACCACGTCTCCCAACACACAAGCATGGTAACAGTGAAATGAGCTGCTCCTGGCTCCACACTGGAGTTTCTTCCTTAACTGCCTCAGTCTCTTAATGCAACTATATTGGCTTTTAAAATTTTTGATGGACAAATATTGATATGCTAATGAGTTTCAAACCAGTATTCAAGAACATATTCCCTAACTTAAAAGAAAAAAAACCTCAGATTTTTTTACCTGGGATTGGCATGATGTCCAAGGACAGGCATAAAAAGATGCAAAATTGTGTGTTGGGAAAACAGGGACATGGTTAGAGAAATCCTCATAAAAGGAGAAAAAAAGGATATGGCAAAAGAAAGGAAAAAACAGTACTGGAAGGGCAATCTGACATTTAAACCTCGGCTCCTGGCTGGTGCCCATGGCAACTCCTCTGACAAGTTGGTAAAAACTATTCTCTCCTTTGACTGTTTTCAAGGATAATCCTTGCTTCTCTTTCCTGGGAACCATGAGAGATTTTCTCTATTTGGGGATGGTGCTGGAGTTTCTTTTATAATGGCTCTAATAAATAATGGAGTGTTAGTGTCTTTTAGGATGACTAGCTGGCAAGTTGGGTCTGTTTAGTACACATTTTCACACTTGTGTCCAAGTGAGGCATTATGTGGCAAGGAATACAGGTACCTTCAAATGCTTTGTATCACATGTTTGCGCTGTTTTAAAAATTCTAAATGGAATCCAGTATTAAAAAAAACCAAAATCCTTTAAGAGAAAACAACTTGAATTGCTCCACTGAGCTCAGCATGTGGTATTCACGGTTTCTAAATTTAAATAAGGTTTCCATCTGCTCTGTTGTTCGGGAATCTTAGGGAAAGCTATTAGAGAGAAGGAGGAGGAAGGAGAGCAAGCATGCACATATTGAGGCAAGGTTATGCTTTCTGTGTGGGATACTTCTAAAGCAAACACAGGTCTGTACTCTGCTGGATCTTTCTCTGACACACAGAGCCCCACTGCCCCAATCCAGCAGTTGGGGCTGTACCTGGGGACACCACAACATCATGGAGTTTCCCTGAGCACATCCTACTGCTCACGCAGAGCTTTCAGGTGTGCTGGCAGCTGTCTGAGGACAGTGGGAAGGATCTCCCCTTCAAAGTGTCTTCACTGCAATTTGTGTGGGACAGCCTAACCTCCTGAGCCCCTTCCCGAACATCAGACCCTGTCTCCTCAGCTGTAAGGGAAATTGGGCTCCTTTGGAGCAAGAATGGATGGATCAGCTGCAGGAATGAAGGTTCTCATACTTGAGCCTATTGCTCTTATTTCCTCACTGAAATATGACCAACAAATTTACCATTTCCAGTAACTTTCACCATATTAAGTAGAAAGAGAAGGAGTGCCAGCAACTGTACAGCCTTGCATTAATAAGTCAAAGTCAGCAGGATAAAATGCACTCAGAAATCCCAGGCAGCATGAATAAGATGCATAGCTCTAGCCCAGAAGAGAAACAAGTAAGCCATAAACCATGTATGTTTAAAAAGAGTCATAAGGTTTTATACTAGCCTTAAAATAAAAGCTTTTAATATATTTAATAGCCATCTGGAAAACGGGCAGGATGCAAATGTGGTGATATAATGAAATGTAGAAAACAAACATGTCTAGGAGGACACAGAGAAGTCCAAGAAATCTCGGGGCAGAAGGGAAGCGTGACAGCAGATTGAATTAGTTGTGAGTAAACGCAAAGTAAAATATAACCAATAATCATAACTTTGAACTTTGCATTTTCTGTGCATTTAAATGAGTTAATCACCCAAGAAAGAGAAGAGAATGCCACTAAGGGACAGTGCCATGAAAACCTACTGTGTTTGTGCCACGGAGCTTCGAAAAGCAATTTCTCACAGTGAGGTTGGTAGTAGCACGTCAGTGTTTCAGGACTCTAAGTCCTTTTCAAACCCTCTGAGAATAAGAAACGGGGTAGGAACACAGTTCTGCAGTTTTGTTATGCAAATCTGCAGTGCACTTCCCCAAAACATTTTGTTCATTTCTTGTCATTGGTAACAGACACACACAAAGTTTTTTGGGGGACAGGACAGCAGACTCTAAAAGGATCTATTTAAATTATTAAAGGAACGAGGACATTTCCATATGAAGGATGATTAGCAAGTTCTGGGGCTGGTGTCTGTGTTCTGTTTGTGCAGTGCTCACTATAATGCACTGCCAACCACAACAGTAATGAGAAGCAGGACAAAGAGATCAGCACTGCCCTGATTAAAGAGGATACATCTTAGGGAAGCTGTGATACCAGGCTACAAAGGACTGTGCAGATAAGCCTTGCATTTTTATAGGCCTTCTTAAAACACAAGATCAAGGAGGATGTTTGAAAACCAGAAATGTGAAACTGATACAAAGTGCTGCATAATGAACCCATCAGCACAGTCACTGAAGGCAAGGGCTCAATTAGGTTTGAAAAGATGGCTGTTTTTACAGCTACAAAATCCACACCTTTTTCTGAAAACAATGAAAAACTTTCCTAATAACACAATCATAAAATACTACAGGATAGGATGAAGGAGGAGCACCTCATTCTTCAAGTGCAGATTCAAGAATGTAGTCAAGGATTAACCTCATTTTCACTTGTGGATATCACCAAGTAGAGCAGGATAGTAACTCACACATTCAAAATTGGGAAGAAGCTTAAGCAGCCTGTTCAAATTCATTCCTGACTGATAAAAGTGCAAGAGACACTCTTCCAGTGTGGATACATCATGCTGTAACCCTAATTCATAGTGAGATTTTCTTCCCTCAGAAGCCATAGCTTGTCCAGCAACAGAATATTACACAAGATGCAGGCTGTATTAATTTTTCCAGAACATGCTTAAAAAAAAGTTAGTGAGTGGGAGCAAGTTTGAGAAAATATGCTTGCTTTTAAAACAGAAAGAGGTTAGACAAGGATGGAATAAATAGCCTGTAAAAAGCAGATGGTGGTTGTGATGGACCATCAGGAATGTCTCACTGCAATAGGGATGCAAACTAAATGTGCCTCGGCAGTCCTACCTTTTAATAGAGGCTCATCCAACAGTTATGACAAAAGTTTAGGCTTGCTCTCCCTACACAGTTGGGGTTTTTTCAGTAGTGCAGCCATGGCAAATAACCACACAGTCATGAATTAGTGGGAAAATTTGAGCAATAATTAGTTTAGTGATTAGTAGCTACAGATTTTTAAAATATTTAAGTATGAAAAGAAGGAAAAAAAACATTCTGATCCTCAAAACCAACTGATAAGAGTCCTGTTTTCAAGCAACCACAAAAGGCTTAAAACTTCTGTTTTTAAAGAACTTTGAAGCTTCTTTTTCAGCTGCTTGAGTACAGAAATTGACACTTGAAGAAAAATGTCAAATACTGCAGCAATGACAAATTACAGAAAATGTGAGTTCTAATCAGAGGGTTTGGCATCACTGTGCTAGAATCATAAAATATGCCCAAAATACATCCTGTTCTAGTGGGGAGAGCATTCAGCTGAGAAGGCTGAGGCAGGATCTATTTGTGGCTTTCAGCAGTGGCTTTTGGGACAATTATAAAAATCACCTGTAGAGATGCTTCCCACTTTTATTTTGAGACACAGCGTTGCGTTGACAAATCTGTACAATGCTTAGTAAAAATGGTCCCCAGTTTCAACTGAGGCTGCATGTGTAAATTCACTATAAATAACATCAAGAAAGATACTCCAAAGCCCTGTATTAAATTCCTTGTGAGAATACCAAGTCACAGGTAATCTCAGCTGAGCTACCAGATAGGCAGGGAGCAAGGGTTCAGAAATCTCAGCAGCAGATGCTCCTTCCTCCTGTGAATAGACAATGCATGGTGGTCCTAATGCGCTCCTTCCCTGCCTTCTCTGCTCCTTGGGATTGAGTGCAAACATATTAATAATAATAATACATAAATACAGACATCACAGCCTAAAGCTTCTCTTTTTATCCCCAAAGCTTCATATTGCAGGTGTTATTTATACTGTTTGTTCTGTAAGGAAATCTCTGGAAAGCAAAATGAGGAATTTCCAGCCTCTTGAAAGATAAAGAGCTTGCTGTGAGACAGGGAGGAAGCACTAACATCTTGCATGCACGTAACTTGAGCACATTATTCTTCGATGTATCATAGTAAAGTAATTTCCATGACAGGCTAACATTCTTTCTTTAGGTACTGCTTCAGGAAGAGAGTATTTATGGTAAAATCCTCAGAGAGCAGTAAAAACTCCACCTGCCTGCCTACCCTCGAGACATGCTAAGTGATGATTCGAGTATTGGAAGGCATCAGTGATTCAGATCTGAGGTACCTGAGAGTTATCCAGGGGTACCCTATTCTCCAGGCATCACATTTGGGCTGGAAAATAACCCACTGCTTGCTTCTGCTGCACTCAGCTTTAAAAGAGTAACACACCTGCTTTAGGACTGACCAGTTACAGACTCACACACTGTGAGCAGGGTGACACCTTCACATGCAGATAATTAGCTTTCCTAAACCACAGCTTCAAGAATCACTTCTTGGTAACTCACACCAAAGCTGGCGGAGGAAGTGCAGTAAGGGGATCAGACACACAGGGAACAGGGCAGGAGACTCTGGAAAGTGGGGAATTGGAGTTTGAAGGAAAAATGGGGAAAAGAGGACATTTTACCTCGGTCTTTCTGACTGTAAATATGTATAGTTTATACTCCCTTTTGATGAGTTAGTCAAACATTTGTAATTTACAGGTAATCTGAATTACAGTCACAAAACTAGGAGAATTCAGATGCGGCAAGAAACCCAAACAACTGGACATTACACTACACACTTCTTGCATGATGCATTTGGATTAGACATCACCTTTGCAAATCAAGAACAATGCTCCAAGTTTGTAAATGGAAACCTCAAAGCAGCAGGAGATGAAAGGAAGTACTAAAGTTTCCAACCTCATGCTACAAAATGTCTTGCCTTTTGCAGCAGAGAGAAAAGGGAACACCCAGACACGGGGTGCATGACCATGGCTACTCCCGCTCCTGTGAGGAAAGTCCAAACTCACAGCTATGTGGGAGGTCCCAGGAATGAAATCACCATCTCAGAGCCTGAGGCTTTCCAGGCACTACAGTTGATTAATACCCCACAACTGCAGGCTCGGTGACCCCTGAAGAGCATAAAACCCGCAGGAAGGAGTGGCTTCCTTGGCAGTGCATGTGGTACGTGCATGAGCCAGGCAATGTCACTCCCAGCCAGAACAGGCCTCCCACACTTCCTTCACCAGTTCCCCCTGAAAAGGTCCTCCTGGCCTTTGAAACAGCAAACAGGGGCTTCAGCTCTCAGCAGACTGTTGTGCTGTCAGAAGTTTATAGTCATTTCCCCAGCAACTCCTTCCTCGGTGCCTCTGGCACACCATGGCCAGCCAGTGTGCATTTCTCTCTCCTCATGAGACTAACTCTAGGGATCTCTCATCTGCTCCATTCCCATTACCCTGGCAGAGCTTCCCAGCTCCAGCTCCCCTTTCGGATCACATATCAGCTCCCTTCCAAATGCTCCAGCAGGACAAAGTCATGTCTGTGTGTGACAGGGAAGGAAGGGCTTTATCTGCAGGGTTACTTAGAATCTATTCCAATCTTCAAAAATGTCGGCCAGCAACAGAAGTAAAACCAATGCTTTTCCTGTGAACGTTTAAAAACACCAATCTTTAGCAAACTTCAGAATATCCCACAGGAAGCAGGGCTAGATTTCACTGAACCTACTACCTCCACCACATGAATTCTGTGCGAGATGGAGCCTTACCAAAGCAGCACTGACCTAACAACAAGGTGTGCTCAGGGCAGCAGATCCCTCTTGTGCCATGGACAAAGCTGCCAGAAAACTCTACATGCAAGTCAGTGACAGACTGGGAGCAATAGCTGGACTCTGTTTATGCTAAGGAAGTACAGTGTGATGAAGAAGAACTCCCTGCACTCTCAGTGTCCTCCAGCTGAGCTCAGAAGCCACAAGACATGTACTGGTATGCTGCTCTTGCATAACACCATCAGATACTGCTCTTCTGGTCATGCCTGGTGTTTTGGAGGACAGTTTTATTTGTTGATATAGAAATAACTGAGAAAGTAAATTTTTCCCCTCAAGACAGACAGTGAAACATCTGTGTATGAATCAGTGTTACCACATCTGCCCCATCCATGGTCAGCAATTGCCTCGGCCATAGCCAAAACAGAAATGTAGGCAGCTTGAGCTAAAGCCATTAACTCAACAAGTGAGATGAGAAATGAGGAAAAAATCCTACACGATCTCCAGGAAATCATAAGTAGGCAGAAATTAAGCTCCCAGTTCAGCAGAATTCTTTATGCTTGAGTGTTTCGAGGACACTTGAAGCAGACAAACCCTGCAGCAGCACGGAGCTGCTGAGTGCTGGTCAGCATTCGGTTCAGTGACAGTTCACAGAGCAAAGCTCCTAAAAGTGCCAACATCATTCCATGGAACTGCCCCAGTGGCTCCAGCTGCAGTCCCAGTCCAGGGTGATCCTGGTCAGGCAGAGCAGCAGGCAGGGCATCAAGCAGATGGACAAATTGAGGCCAGTACAAAGAAACAGCTCTAAGCTTTGTCTTCACCTTTCCAGCAGGAATATCATGCAAGGGACTGTGGAGCAAAATCTCAAACAATAAAACCCCAAATTAATAAGGGAACCGGTCACATGCTTTGTGCCTGACATTTCTATACTCTATAAGTAAATGCTAACTCAAAATATCTTGCTGCTGGCAACACATTATCCTATCAGTGCCTGATTTGACATGTGCTTTCCTTTAACAACCAGAGAGGAAATAAGCAGAATCTATGGAGCTTCTCTGAGCTTGAATTCCTCTGCAACTCAGAGGGACACTGCAACCACAATCTACCACACATATGGAGTCATAAAATACTCAGCACTGATTTTCAGGAGCAGGTTCCATTATTTTGGTAGACTGGCACTTCAGCTCCTTGATGAAGTTTAGAGGCACTTAATTTTACAAATCTTAAGAACAAATGAGGGAGAGAGCACAGTATTTCTGCCTTTGGCAGCCCATGAGAATGATGATATCCTTCCTAAAACAATCAAGTCAAAGGCTATAGATACAACATTTAATCTCCTTCTGATTTTTGCACATCTGTGTTGCTGGTTTATACAGCAGTTCTGTAAAGATTCCCTGTAGACTTAGAAAATTTTTTGTTTCAATATTGATTTATGAACTGAGAGTCATGTTCAGTGCTTATGATATTCATATCCCTAAAAATGAAATGCTGGGAGTGACTGATGTGTATCTCCTGTTAACAGGACTTTTAGACTATTTATTTTCCATTTTCATTTCCCTGCACAGCCATAAATTGCTGTTGGATTGATTCAACCCAGATGTTACTACTTCCACAACTTGGTAATTTTTACCTCCTGATCAAAATGATTGCAATACAGGAAGGATCTTTATGTCTTTTTCTATCAAGTTACTATGCCTGTTATTTGCAACATAGATGCTAAATGGCAATGTCACAGGAAAGTTATTATTATTTTTATTGCAAATAGAACAGAATTAGCCACAGCTGCAGACTAAAATTTTATTCCTCAGCCTTTTTAATAAATCAGCTCACTTTGTCATCTGGTGTCCAATTATCCTTCAGACAGACAAACTGCATCTTCCACACAGAAGATAAAAGCTGACTGAACATCTCCTTCTCTGGAACAGCATTTCCTTTTTGGTCCCTCTTGGTAAGATGAAGGTAAAAACAGTAATGCATGCTCCTCTGTCCTACATAGGAAGCTTCCCATCTGTCTACAAACAAGGGCTCATTTTTACTGCTTTGGACATTTTCTAGGGAACATAAAATACCACTGCCAATTTCTGCCCCAGAAGTACGATGTTTTATTTTAATTATATTTCCAGAGCCTTTTAGGACTACAGCATTTCTAATTACTAGAGCAAACTGAAGGTATAAGGAAGGGATGCCCTCCTGACATCCCAAGGGCAGCAAAAGAGCTGAGCTGATCACATCATTCCCCATCTCAGGGTATGGATCAATGTCAAGGAAGGATAATAGACTTTAGAAACCTCTCGTGGGCACTGGTAAAAGGCACCTGAGGAGCTGCTTTACTGGAGGTTCCATCAGAACATTCTGCTACAGGAGAGAAACAAATTCTGAATGGTGACACCACTGAAGTCCTGCAGAAAACTGGTGAAATACCTGAATCCCACACTTCTTCATGGAAAAAAATTCCTGAAACACTGGACAGTGAATACACTGATGAGACTACATACTCTTGTATGTTAATGCAGGGTGCACAGTGGGTGAGAACGGGAAGAAACTATTCCTATAATTACCTATTTATCCACTGCTCACCCTCCCCCTGCTCCACCCTCCTGGCTTAGTGCCTGCAGAGGATCCCAGTTTGGTATCCATGTTCTGAAAACAGTAACAGAACTTCCCAAAAAAAAACCAAATTGGAGAGACTGTTGAAATAATACAGCAAAGATTAATTATTTCTAAGAATTACAGACAACAGCAAAAAAANGAAAAATAAAAACAAAAAAAAAAAAAAAAAAAAAAAAAAAAAAGCTTTTACCTCTTTTTTTAGTTACAAAGCCAAGAAAAGTTTTAACAGAAAATAATTACAGTTCCCTAAACCTTGGAAAGCAATGGATTTAGTTAATATACAGAATTATCTTTGGTGCTATGCAAATAATTGGGTTATGGAGATACATGAGAGAAGGGTTTGTATCATGAATCAGGGTAAGAGAATTTCATCACAAAAGCACAGATGTTCCAGGGACTGACTTCTGAAAACAAAGTTATGTAAAGAAAAAAAATCTCAAAAAAGCTCCCTGGCAATATTCAGTATTAAGGATAGCCACAACTTCCTACTCTTGCCTTGGTTCTCTGCATAACCAATGACAGAACTGAGTACCCAGACACAGATGGTTTTGTTCAGGTGATTCTGCTGGCTAGATTTGGGAGCCATGTTTTGGAATTCCAGCAAAACACATCATTGCGTCTAAGAGTTTTACAAATGCTACACATAAGCAGTGCACCAGCCTTCATTTGAAGTCTCCTGTGTGGATTGCACCCACAGAAACAGTACAAGTTACTCTCTCTGTGTTTGCTGAAACACAACACTCTCTGACAGTGACAGTGCCTGTGATCATGAGAGGCCAATGAATAGACTCGGCTACCAGAGGCAGGTTAAAACCCAGTTATTTTTCTATCCACTGCTACCCAGAGCTATTATTACAGCTTCTCTCCTCTCTGAAAACCAATCTAAATAAAACATCACAACCCTCTAAGGTGACTTACTCAGCCTGTTGTCTGATTTAAGCAACATAATGCCACAGGGATGCCAGGTCCCTGAGGCCTTCCAGAGAGGGCTCACCAGCCTTTTTGCTTGGTAATGTCTTTCTCAGCACTCTTCTTCTCTCATACATCTAAAATTCGCTCTTCCAAGACCTTATGCATGCTTTGGCCACAACCTGACTCCACCTCAGGATACATGAGCAGTGTCCTTCCCCTCTCCCAAGACTTCAGAAGATACTGATTCAAGCGAGCCAGTGCTGTGGCAGATGCTGCCCTGGGCTGCAGGGACAGGCCCTGAGGACACTGCAGGCCACATCTGCACACACAGCCAGACCTTCTCTCACCAGTTATCTTCTCTGGCACATTCAGTGCACAGGATTTGCATTAACTAGTTTTCTAAAATCACAGAGCAAGTGCAAGTGTGATACTTCTATTGGCACATGGATGTTGTCAAGCACATTGCAGAGCCCTGCCGGAATGAGCGAGCCAGTTTTCCTATGGAACCTTAATTGCATTGTTCTGTGATCAAACACAGGATTGCTGGAATTCACAGAGGACTTCCTTCAAAAATAGGGGAAGGAATAGGAGGAAATTTTCTGCTAATTTCAGTTGTTTGCTAACCTAACTAATTACACATAGGGCAGCCATTGCATTACCATCCTGCTGCCTGAGCACTGTAAATTGTCAAGATGCAGCAATAAATACCACCTCAGAGTTTAAACTTGCCTTATGTGGGTATTTGCTCTGAAAAACTGTTTTAGACCACAATGCTGAAATCTCTCTCACTGACTGGGTAATGTTAGAGTACTTTAGCTCTGCAACACATAAAGAAGATGCCTGTTGTTCCAGATGTCCAGTATGTGCCAGAGATCCAGGCAGATATACTCCCAGGCTCCTACATCCACTCTGTCACTATTTCCAGTATCACAAATGCATGTATGAATCACAAAGATCCACTTCAAATAAGGCATTGCAGGCACACATTAAATTCCCAACCAGCTCTTCATTAGAGAGGGAATTCACAGGCAGAACTGGCTCTGCTCTCCTCTGGAATTTGCAGCCATGCTTTCATCCGCTGTCTTCTCAATTGTACATTTTTGACAGATTTTTCCCTCTCACTTAATAAATGTTTAGTTTCTTTCTGCTTCTCTTCTTCTGCCAAGGTCTTATGCCCCAGATATCAGCCTGATTGAAGAGCTGTGGCTCCAGGTGTGTTCCCCACTGTGCTATGTTGGAGCCCTGCTGTGGAAGGGAGAAGAACAGAGCCCTTGGATTACAACTGCTGACCTGGCACTGCAAAATGTCTTACACCTCTACACAAATATGTACATGTCGTTAATTCCACTTGGTAAATAATTAATTGGCCCACAACCCAGCTGGCAATGTTAGGTAGTTCATTTTTGAAGGAACTAAGTTAATGCTTGAGAAACTGAATTAAAATAATAAAAATTCTATGGTAGTTCACTATTTAGATATGTGTAACTAAAAAAACCAAAAAATAAAAGGAGGAATCAGGATCTGCAGTTCTTATTGCTTTGAATTCATCTTCTTGACAGATGTGTACTATCCTTTTATTTCAACAAAGATAATTTCATTTTTTAGGAAGAAAACTAGACATACAAGTTGCATTGTAGCTGTAATGGAACTGATTTATAATTAAGATTGAAAACTTTATTGCTGCATTCCTCATGTTTTGTTGTTGTAATGACAAAACCATAAGAAGCATTTTTCCTTCAAAGCACTTACATAAATATGCCATCCACTCAGAAGACCTGTTTTACTTCAGCATTCTGACATGCCTTTGCAATTTTAATGATTAAAATAAGTCCTCTGTGCTTTTTATTGCTGATGCCATCAGAAAGTCAGAGCATGAGTGGAACAGGTCAATCCTCTTTATTATGATCCACAGAGTAATTTACTAAATTAAGTAAGCTCTTCCATTTCAAGTAATTTAATGCAATTAAACACACACTTCACATTTATTTTGGTTAAAAAAAAAAAAAGGATTTAGAAACCTAATAGGCATTTCTTTGTTAATCAACAGGAATTTCCAAGAACTTGGAGGAAATAGATGTTTTATGTCAGTAATTGAAATGAATTTTAAAGTGAGGTCAATATATCAGCAGGAAGACAGCTGCTGGGTATCAGTGAGTGCATCCTCACTGAAGGAGGGCTCTGAGAACAGTGGCATGAGCAAAGACTTCTGGCTTTGCCTGAACTGCAGTAGAAAAGAGCAGGCAAGCAAGGAACATTAGGAGCCCAGACAGGCCAGAGACAGAATGGCCATCCAGGCTTGGGACTGCTAATTGACAGGGCAATCGGCTGGGTAATTAAGGACCTAGCTGTGCAGATCCTTATTCAGGTTTTATCAGATAAATCTCTGCCTTAACACCTGCGGAACTTGGTCTCCCAAGAACCTTGAAATCAATTCTAAATCAGAAGTTAACCTCTTCCCTTTAAAAACTGGTATAAATAGTAAGAAAATTACTCTTTTTGTCATTGTTTACCAGTCTAGGGAGATAAACTCACAATAGTCTGCTATTAGTTGACACAAATATTCAGAGGCTACTGGCATGCCAATTATTTGCAGAGTTGAAAAGAAAACAATTAGCATGTGCCATGGAAAAATGCATAGGTAAAATTCAGTTTTCATTATCTGGGAAATTTTTTGCTTTGTGAAAAGAAAACACTAACGAATACTTGCTGAGAACCAGCCATTTTTACTACAGCCTTGATTTTGCTGGTGCCATCAATTTTTCACACCCCTTCAACTCAAGCTAAACATCAGGGGATTCTGTTTGTGACTCAGGGAGAAGACAGCAATCAACAGATCACAGGCACATCAAAATGAAGCCAGAGTGTTCCTTCGGTGCAGACACCGTGAAAAAGTGAATGGGACATGAACTTGTAATTGTGCTCCAAAAGCCATGATCTCCAATCCCTGCTCCCTCCTAGCTGTCTGAGGCTGCCTAAGTTATCCTAAGCAAGGGATTGGCTTCATGTCTCAGCAACACAAGATAACGGCAGCTCGGTGAACCAAGTGTCACAAAAAAAGAGAAGCTGCAAGAGCAGTGGAGTGAACAAGCACATCCATCACACATATTTTCTTCCCCTACAACTTACCATAAATTCTAGGGCCAGAGGAGGCCCACAAGTTTGAGACAGGACCTGAGATAAATGACAGATCCCAACTTGTCATTGCAAAAGGAAAGTAGATACAGTCATGCCACCAACAAAAATTAACTGTACCACTGTGACATCCTGCCCTTAAGGAGAAGGGAGTACCACAGACTCCTCAAACATCAGTCCCAAGAGAGGAGCAACACTTGAAAGGTCTGTGTTGGACACTGGAGCTGCACAGCTGACAGAGCTTCCCCCTGCAGCTCTGATATATGTCAGGAGTGGCTGTGGCCATGGGAACTGGGGCTCCTTGCATGAAGCCATGTGAGCACTGTGAGCAGTGCTAAACATCCCAGATGAACCTTGGTGCAGGCATAAGCTACAAATACTCCTCACTCAGCACTGACATCCCAAGTAAGAATCTTAGGCCAAATCCACCACAACAATATGGAAAAAAAAGTCTTTCTAGTAATTTAGTGGATTAGGGTTTTCATCATCCTCTTTTTTTTTTTCTTCCTGTTTTAATACATCAGGATGGCTGTAGGCTTAGTCTTAAGCTTTGACTGACATTTTGGTGGCCTTTCTCCACAAAACAAATCTTCAGAGAGCATCAAAACAGTCTGATAAACTTTTTCCTTAGCAAACATAAAAGTGTGCAACTTATTGCGCTCACAGATATACTTTTTAAAAGCTTACTATGTCTCTTCTGGGGAAAGAAAGAGGAAAAAAATACAGAAAAAAAGGATAAAGACAGAATAGAGAGAAAAAAGAAAAAGCTTAATAGCCTAGATACTACTTCAATTTTCAAAGGTATTCTTTGTCAGTGAAGAAAAATAAACTTTTTTTTCCCCAAATGAATCTTTGTTGCCGGGGTTGTACATAATCTAGATAGCAGAGTTCACCAAAATCAGTTCACAAAAATAGAAAGTGGAAAGCTCACACCAGCGGTGAAGGACAACTTTACATTGCTCACTTCAACAAATGAACTAAGGATGAGAGAAGCACCAATAAAATTTGAGTTTATTCTAAGATCAAAGTCAGCAACACCATTACCACTCAAGTGCTCGGCAATTTAGTGCCACACTCTGACATGGGACACACAATGTGGGAATCCAGAGGAAACACAGAGGGGCTGGGAGCTGCTGAAAAAACACCAGATAATTTTAAAGAGTTCAGCATACTAAAATCTATGTTAGTAACAACTCACCTAGGTTTTAAAGCATTTTATTTCATCTGAACTAAATAATCATTTCAGTCAGTAATCTACTAACTATTCAGCCTTCCCGTGTTTCAAACTCCTCAGCCTATTCAATGATCATCTCATTGAAGCAGTTTGATATTTTGGTGTTTAAATAAATTCTATCTGTGAGGACACTTTGACTGCCCATTGCTTGTTAGTGCCTCATCCCTATGCTCCAGAGGATGCATGGCTGAGAGCCAGCTGCAGGAAAAGTTTAGCTCCAGGGAAAAGCTCACATAAACCCCCAAACTGTCATCACTTTGAAATCTCTGCTTCACAGAAAAGAAATAACGAGAAAAAGTAGTTTCAGAAGCAAGACTGGCAAAAAGAAATCCAGCTTCTCAATCCTTATCAAGTCTATTCCTACAGCCCCTATCTTAGACCCTCTGTGTGAGCTTGTAACAGGCTTCCAAAATGGTAGCAGGAAATCATCATACACAAGACTCTGTGTAGGTAAAAGGAGATTCCCTTAAACTCTGACCTAGAGCTTAGAAATTTCTCTCTTTCCTGTGCAAGCCTGAAGCAGCTTCAGATCACATCTGCTCATTAGAGACCAGTTTCTTAAGAAAAGAACACAAGGAAACCAATTCAAAAAAGAGTTACTGTCAGCTGAAGTATTTCCTTGGCCTCTGGAAGAGTTTTTCCCAGACAGTGTGATTTTTTAGAAGACAATTCAGAGATTTAGTGTGTGCCTTTTTAAATGCAGTATTTCTATCAAAATCACAAAGTTAATGGAAGAAAAAAATAGGTAATTATTATTATTTGTACAACAGTAATAGCAATGAATTCAGTCTGTTGGCTTCACTGCGTTAGAAATCCCACAGATAATGTGTCTCCACACACCTTTCCAGATTTACAGCATTGCAGAACACAGCACTGAAAACCTTTCACTTATTTTTTTTCCTTTTTCTGGGAAAGTACCACACATTCCAAGTGATCAGCCACAGCAGCTATAGTCCACAGCATGAAACAGGAACAGCATCTTTCATTACAGAGAGCCTGGTGAAGAGGAATTATCTTGAGCTTATTCCTTTGAATTCATACATACATCATGTGATTTGTGCTTTAAAAATGGAAAGCAATTTTGGAAAAATGCAGATAATAACATGATGAACAGCAAGGTGCAGAAATGCAGATTTTTTAAAATTGCACAATAAAGTAGTTATTAATAATGTTACATGGGGATGTGCAAACAGAGGTAGCAAAAGCTGACCTTCTATGTAAAGCAAAAAATAACTATAAAAGTGGGAACTTAAGTACTAGAATTGCAGTGTGCAAAAGTCCATTCACTTACAGACACACATATTTGTGCACATTACAGACTCATTTTCAGTGCATCACTGTTGGAGAGTTTATCGTAAAAGTGTGTTTAAGAGGAAACAGAAATTAAGGGTAAGCAGCTGGTACACAGAACAGATGTTCCACACCTGAGCAGATCAGAGAAAATATGCAGACAGATGTAGCGCTTACTGAAAATAGTAGAGGCAAAGCACAGAAACTAAAGATGAAAATTAGCACTAAGTCCAAGGAGTTCAAGCTCAAAAACCAAATTAAAAGGTTTGGAATTCAGAAGTGACTTGCTCGTCATACAGGGGCAGACTGTTTTTCTCTCTTTTATGCCCCTGTATAAACAGGAACCTGTCAGTCAGAATCAGTTTAGAAGTGCACAACCCATTTTTGCAAGTGCTGCCCACTAATTACTATAAACTTTCTTTGACAGCAGTAGTTTGAGATTCCTCTGATATCAGAGGATATTTTCATAGTGGATTTTTATTGTGCCACAAGCACTAGTGATCTCTAAATCCTTCCTCCCTTTGAGCCTCTCTGGGGAAGTGTGTATGCCCCATGTACTTCTATTTATCAGAGAAAGGGTGACTTGTCTAGAACAGATAATTACAGAATAACACAGCCACAGGGTGCTCAGGTGTTTCTTGTAACTCAGGTAAAGGTTTCCTACCCCTATGTTATGGGAACAGCCTGTCCTTTAATGCGACACTTGGCTCATGTCACTAGTATGTATGAAATGTCTACTTCAGGAATTGTTTGGAGAATTCAGCCAAAGATAAAAGGTCAGCTAGCTAAAGCATCTAAGTTTTTATTTTCATTTTCTTTCGAGTTTTAATTCAACAGCAGAAATCTGTCAAATAGGAGTATAAGCTTTTTTCCCCCTATTTTTCCTGGCTTGACTTTTCAGTGCATCAACATTTCAGAAAAACAAAGTAAACAAGGAAGACAAAAAGAGGCTGCCCACAATTTTTTCAAAGTGTAGTCAGTATCCACAGCTCTTTGTGCCATGATTTTCCTTAGAGAATTTTGGGCAGGAGGCATTGAAAGGATTTTATGAACATCAGTCCATTTAAATGCAGCCCCAGGGAGATGGGGAAGCACTGTCCCCCCTCAGCAGATGGAGATAATTGAAAAAGAGGCCAAATGGTTTACCCAAAGATATCCCAGTTAGCAGGCTGAAAGTCTGGGGATGTTTAGAAAGCAGGACATGAAATAAACATATCAGAGAGGAAAAAAACCCAAACAAGTGGTGAGAGCCTAATTTCCAGAAAAAAAAAAAAAAAAAAGATTTTTGGCAGATTAATGGTATCTCCAGGATAAACAGAAAACACATTAATGGAAAACTTCACCAAAGTTGGATAAAAGGCAAATAATCTAATATTTCTGATAAATTACGCTGCAACTGATTTTCTAAGAGGAATTTCAAATGAATGTGGAATGTTCTTTCATGTTCTAAAGTGCTTTTCCATCATCTATTATAGAATTAATTTGAGATTTATTCAATCCTAAAAATGAAGGAAGTTGTTAAAAAAAAAAAAAAAAGAGAAAGCCTGGGAGTTCTTCAGAAAGAAGTTTATCTTTGTACCACTATTATTATTGCTTTTAAACTGACAGTCTTAAATGACTCCTACATATGGCAGGCTGGAATTCCACTCAAACCAAATCAGAGTTTCTGGTGTATTTTTTTATGTCCTTTTCATAGTAAGGCAGTACTCTCCTGTTACCCTTTTGGTTTTGGATTACAGTGGTCCCTTTTGTTTCAGCCAGATGGAGATGCAGGGACTTGCTGTGACCCAGGCACAAAGCAGAAGCACTTTGCCTAAAGAAGAAAGACTGAGCCCAGCCTGCAGGGAGGCAATTCTGTTACCTCTCCCTTTACCTGCACAGGAACTTGCAAGACACTGGAAACTTGCACATCAAAATAAACACAATGTGACAGATTTTAAAATCAGCAGTTTTTAAATAAAAAAGGCAAAGCAATGGAAAATATTTGTTGTCTTATTCTGCATCTCCTAAAGGACCTTTATTCATTTTGTTTTTAAAAACGGCATCAGCAGAGATTTGTAGAAAAAGATAGGACTGCCTACTACCCACCAGCTTCCACTTCAAAATGAGTAAAATAAATCCTCCCGCCTAAAAGCAAAGCTTGGTGTGTTTGTGCCACAGCTCTGTAAGAGGTATTACCTTCAGCAAAAGGAAGAGAATGATTATATCTTATTGTGACAGCTTCTCCCAGTTACTTCAACGAGGAAGGACTCAGCTTGAACTGGAATTTGTGAGTGAACAGGAATCATTTACTCCAACTCAATATTTGTAAAAGCACATCTGGAGGAAGGAAGGGTCATTCCCATTGTGGGAGGAAGTTTCACGCTTGCTGTTCCATTTCAATTACTGGAGGGTTTCTGCCAAAGCACACAGTATTCCAAGCCAGCAACTGGTAGGAAAACACATGTTGGTAGATCAAGGCCACTGGCTGTGCAACTTGGAAATATATTTTCATGAGTGGAAGAGAGTCAGCTATGGCCTAGAAATAGATCTTAAAACCCTAAACTCATCTGTGTGAGATAACAAAATTTAAGCAAAACCATTTTTGTATCTGCAGTTTATTAATCCTAGTTTTTCATCCTTGTTTTGAATTTTGAAAAGAGAGAAGGAAGACCTCATGCTAAACTTAGTATTTCTATTGTCTCATATTCTAGGAAAGCCTCAGTTCTCACTGCATTCCCTGGAACATCTGTTCTGATGATGTAAGCACTGGAGCAGTAAAAACTGCTCAATAAATATCTAGCAATGTAGTAAAGTTGACAAGGATAATCTTCATCAAGAAGATTCAAACTGTAAAGAGGAGCAAAACATTTCTGGAAGTTTCTGGCCCTTTCATATCAATCTACATTGTGAACTTAAAAAAGGCATTGGCAGTTTTTGGGGTAAAGATGGTATAACTAATGATTAGCCTTGATTGGCAGGAAAGGCTGATGTGTTCCTAAGTAATTGCTAAAGGTCTAGGATATTCCAGGCAGACAAAATTACTGATTTGATACAACACTTCTTGCTAAATGACTGGCCAAGATTTAAGTGAACAGCAGTTTTACTCTCATTTCCATCAGACTGTGAAGGGGAAGAAAGAATATTTCAGCTTGCAATGTGAAAGCTGACACAGAGCTGTCAGACATTTCTTTTCAGCTAATCCTCCCTAGGAAATGCAGTGTGTGAACTCTGAATTCCCTGTGAGTTTATTGATCTTGCTTTTGCCATATAAACAAGTGACACCAGCCTTGTGGATCTGTCACCACAAAGTAAAATGGCACTTTCTTGTATCCAGATGCAGGAGAGTTGGTTTGTTGGTTTGAACTGAATGAGTGCAAGATGCTGAAGGGGCCTCAGCAGATCCAGAATGCAACAGCTGCCAGGATGTGACTGTTCTCTCAGTCTCTCACAAACTGAAGACAACCTCATGGAAGAGCTGTTTATAAATGCCAATTTTTGTATAATGAGTGCAGGCTGTTCAGTGATGAAGTAGCCCATGACATTTGTTTTAACTACAGTTGATAACACAGAGCTAAATTGACTAGAGCTAATCCAGCATAATGTACTTGGACATGCAGATGTGAAGGAAGCAGCTTCTCTAATATTTAGATGGAAAATGTCAAGGCAGTCACAAATACTGCATCACATTAGCATGACTAACACAGTTAGCTATCTGGAATTACGGGAAAAAGCCCTCATTGCTGGGCATAATACTTTGTGTAGCCTATTAGTAATTATTGAGCATCTCCTGTCTGCCCTCATTCTTTAGCCAGGGTACTCATTTATCAGGAGTTCTGTGCAGCCAAGGTACTCAGTGAAGCAGCCTAGCACAGGCTGCCCATACATCATGGAACCCATTAGCCAGGCACATTTCTTTCCCTGGCTCCAAATGATTTGCACCAATTTGTTACACAGCTCACCCGTGGGAGTGAAAGGTGTAGAGAGCAGCCCAGTGCCAAATATATGTAGCTCAATTACAACAACTAGGACAATACAATTACCCAAATATGGGGGATAATTAATTGCTTGGAGAATATGCCTTCAGACATGAGCTGTTCTCCCAGTACTAGGGCAGAGCACAAGCATATGGACAATAAAATGCAGATATAAGCATCTTAGGTGTAATTGCACATTTCCATTTAAGATGGGAGCATTTCTTCAGGGAAATTGAGTCTAAAACCCTCTGACTCCATACTGAAAAGAGAGCAACAAAAGCACTTGTCAGCACCGTCATACTAAGTCAAAGTTGCTCTGAAGAGCAGTCCATGACACAACTGCTGAATGACCTCTCTCTCAGACACAAACACAAAACAGTTTCTATAATTTCCTCAGTTCCCAAGCCTGCTGCAGAACATTTTAATAGGAACCAAGAAAACCATTCTTTAGAAACTGTTTTATTTACAACCTTAAAAAAAACCCAAAACAACAAACTTTTAAACTATATTCTGCAAGGTGTGTTGCCCAATATCTGATTTCATTAGCTACTTTTCCTGGACAAAAGATTTATCCTTTGACTTCTTGAACATTTTCTGGGTGTTTTTTTTTTCATTATGTTGCAATATGTTTCATTATGTTTTCATTATGTTTGTGGTGTTTGTTTCAAGGCAGCGCAGTTCAACCTCGGAAGCACAACGCGACAACCCAGGGGGTGACATTCCTTCTGAGCGCTTCATATCCAGCTACTCCTCTCTCCTGCAAATGCCTTTTGCCCTGTGCTGTTTATGCTGTTTCCTGGTTTCATTTCTGATGCCTTTTTCAAACATGCTCTTTCACAATGCAGGAGAGACAGGCAGCCCAGAACCTGCACAGCAAGGCTGTGCTCAGGGAGGCTCCCAGGTCATGGGGCTGAGTTGCCCCTTCACAGAAGACCCTCACCAATGTGAGTCCCAAGTGGCACTGCCCATCCCTAGCTCCTCTCCCAGCCCACCTGCCTGCCAAGGAGCCACCCCTGGCTCATGTTAGACTAACAAATATTGAGAGTCACAGAGCAGTGACCACCAGTGCTCTTCATGCTGGTGCCATGCAGTATCTCAGACAGTACTCCTAAAGAGACCAGCTCTAAATTTGCAAATACATTTTGCAGTATTCCAGCCTACAACAGGACAAAATTTATAACATTAAAAAATTGCAAGTTATGGTAAGACAGAATTAAAATTATTTTTTCCCTGTTAAAAGCTACATCTTAACAGATGGATTACAAAACACAGACACCAGAATTTATTCTATTTCTAATGCAAGCTGCTAAGAGGCATAGGAGATACTTATATTCCTTACAAGGAAGAAGAGGAAGGGCTTCTGGTAATTTATAAAAGATATCCAAATTTTCATAAGATTGAGCCTACATAACAAGAAAAAACTGTATGCTATAATGGACCAGGCACATCCTGCCATGAATGAAAAATGCTGCTCTGTTTTTCACACACTGGGAATGCAGAGAATGGTTATGCATCTCTTCCAATCCCTTGTGTGATTTGAGTCTTAGGACTTCACCTGCCCTGCAGGGGGGAAACTTTTGACAAGAAATATATATTATTGAAGGAAATTTTTTCTCTAGGGCACAAACTTCTCTACTAGACAGATAATGGCACAGGGTGGTATAGCCAAAGAATGTAATTCTGTTTGAGTGAAAATGAAAATGTTATTTGATATAGACTAGAAAGACATGAAAGCAAAGAGATTTTACTGCCTTAGGCTCAATGTCGTGCTTGGCAATGTTTTTGCTCTTGGCAGCAGTGAAGGCCAAGGTGAGGGGTTGTGAGCATTACCCAAGCTTGCATGAAGGGCTACCTGCATTACCTAATGGTGTGTGCTGGGCACCTAATGAGCCATTCCTCAGCTCTGGCTGCTTTAAGAGGAGAGAAAAGTTCCTCTGAAAAGTGCATTTTTCATGAGAAGATGACTAGTTTTGATGCTTACTACTGTAAAGAAATAACACCGGATGTAAATATATCCATCCAAATGCACTCTAGAATGCATTTTTTCCCTTTTACTGAGCACAGTATTAACAAGACAGAGCATTATGTTCATGTATTAAACATTTTTTATAATGTACCCTGTCTTCGAAGCTACACAAAGGTGATTTGTGACATTATTAATGAACTTTGCCTTAGGTGTGATAAAAAATGTATAAGTTGTGTGAAGTACTACCTATTTCTTCATTACTGCAACTAAGTTACATTTACTGTGAAAAAAGCCCAGAATATCCCTGTAATACAGAATCACAATTCTCAGGTCAGTGATCCTTATACTGCAGAATCTGCTTTAGCTGAATGATCCCTTTCATAGCACCTTATACTGCCTGGTCCACAAGCAGAGACCAGAATGGGTCCTGAGAATAATGTGTCTGTTGGCCACCACCAGCCAGTGCAAAGTATTGCCCCAAAGGGAAAGAAATAATCCCAGCTCAAACACCCCCAAGAGTTCAGCCTGTTGTTCCCTGGAATAATCAAAGGCTCAGCTCATTACAGTTCATATCCCGCNCACATACTCACTTTGAAATACTAACTGTTTCAAATGATGCATTGTTGTGTTCCTTCTGAAATTTAAGGAGTATGACCTGCTACAGTGCTCAGCACCCTAAAGACACAAAGATTATCCTCAGTGTGAAGTACCAATAAGCCCTTAAAAAATGCAATGATTTGTTCTTCATATTACAGCAGTTAATAAAAGTGTCACTGAATTGACTCAAAAAATAAAGCATAGGAAAGCCTTTTTTTCGCTCCAAATTTTGTTTCATTACTTGGATTTTATGCCTCCTTAGGACACCAAAACACCTCATCTAACTGAAAACAGGATTTCTTGAGAGATTCTCCCATATGGTTGAAGAAACCAGGGGAACACAAAACTGCATTTAACACCTTAAATACACAATTTGGGTGGGATTCTGTCAATTTTAATCCTCAGAAGTACTTCAGTAAAGCGGAAACACATATTTTGGTATATCGTTCCCAAATAATGGTTGCTAATTGTTTGCTGTATCTGCAAACACATACTTGCATTATATTTGCTAATTTAAATTATTAAAATAACAATTTTTTTTCTAATAAGGGAGAAATGAGGACTCTCTCCCAGATTTTCTCTACCTACTTTTTAAAGCAGAAGATTAACAAAATCATTCATATGCCAATTAGCATATATTTAGCAGAGGCAATTTTACACAGCTCACAGCTTGTGTCCTAAGATCAGTCTTCACTTGTCTTGGATAGAATGCCGACCAGCCTTGGTAATTTAAGTTGTTCTAATACTACACAATGTTTCCATTTCATTTGGCTCACAGAGCCTTGCTGATGATCTTGGTAACAATATGAATCTTTCAGCAAAAACCCCCACATCCTTCTCTGGACTCTGCACGAGCAGTTTCAGGTAGTGTTTGTTATCATGGATGAAGCTGTCATGTTTGGAGAGTATTATACCACCTTCTGCAACAGCTCCCACAGGACTGAGTTTATGCAGAATTCACAATGACAAATAAAAACCCTAACAAACAACTGCCTTGCCTAAGTTAAGTTGTACATTTTACTTCACCAAGGGGCAAAATTCAGCAAAGCACAACTCCAGCCCCTCAAAGAGTGGCTGACACATTCCTATTTGCATGAAAGATTATGCAAAGAAACAAAAGCCAGTTGACATCTCAGCCACATCTAACATCAAATGTTAAACAACACAACCAGGTCTTCCTCCACTTTCATTCACCAAAGCTTTCATCTGTTCTTATTTTCCAGTCTGCTTTCCTCCATCTGTAAGCAGTGCACTCCCCAGAAACCCTGTTCTTCCAATAAACAGTCTCAAGTGCCCATTATCCTGGTGGGATTCCATCTTTTGAGGATGAACATACGAGGTTGTGTTTATCAGGGTCAGAGGAAAGGGTACATGTAAGGGAGTCAGGAGAACTGGCTCTTTACTTACCTCTCTAATTACAATTGTTATAGACAGTGATCGAATCAGGCCAAATTAATAAAATTTGTGAGAGCCAAATTTAATAAGAAAATCGAACAGGGTTTATTTCGCAACTTGAATCACAATTTATTGCCAGCTACAATCAAAAAGGAAAAGGCAACGTTCGAACGCTGGGTGAAACAGGAATTCTCTGTCCCTGTCACAGAGGTCCAGTGGGGTTCACACCGGTCTGGTCCCGGGGTCCAGGTTTTATACAGTTTTTTTAGCCTAGGGCCAGAGTTCTTTTGTGTCTTTCTTTCTCTTGGAATATGCAGATGTCGTTCATTGCTGTCCAGTTTTGAGACAATGCTGACTCCGGTGTGTAATTTGAATATCTGTGTAGTCTTGGTATCTTGTCTGGTCCTCCCAAATCTACCTTTTTCTGCACCTGGGCTGTCATTTTCTTTTTCCGGGAAGTCCTTTGCATTTGAGTTCGGTGATGAATTCCCTGAGCCTATGCCTGAGTAGATATCAATCTTCCTTTCGAAAAATCTCCCTTCCAGGTGTGTCCGGGCCTTTTCCTGGCATGGCATAATAACTCTTTTTGCTCAAGTGGTTTCAGTACTTAACAAGTATTTAAGGGGTGGGGTGCCTCGGCTGCAAGGCAAGCTATCTTTAGACAAGGTTACAACATATTGAAGGATTACTTGAACAAATTGGATACATTTCACTCATATCAAATGTTACAACATATTTGAACTATTTCTTTATTATAGGAATGATTTTGATACATTCTATCCACAAAACAATCAATTTTTTTGACACTTTTCCCCTGGCAGGCAAGAGGGCAATGACTTTAGTGAGGAATTCCTGACAGAGGAGATTGTCTCTGCAGCTATTCGTCGGTGTGTGTGTGCAAAGAAATCCAACTTTATTTACATAACAATCCCACTTTGCCTCACTGGCTCTGCCTCTCTTACCTTCTCTCAGTTGGCACTATTATAGATGGTGATTCGGTCAGGCCAAATCAATAAATTTGCGAGAGCCAAATTAAAGAAAAAAACCCCCCAGGATTTATTTTAGTGAAACAAAATG
>VYXF01003760.1:22859-69500 GCA_013397295.1 Polioptila caerulea | reverse complement strand
GGGGGGACAGCGGCGCGTCACACTGGGTCATGCACATGGCTTAAGGAAAACTATTTACCATTCAAAGGTGGAACAATCTTCATTTGCCTAGGAAAGGCTGAGTTTGAACTGTTATAGAGAGCCAGATTAGAGGTTGGAGGATTTCTCTTTGGACATGCTGTCATTTTAGACACCAAGGGAACACCTTTCCTCTTCCCTTCCTGTTGGGGAGCAAAAATTCTCAGAAGAATTGCTTACTTTTAAAATAAAAATAGTCCAGAAAAAAATCTACAGCGGTAATAAAAAAATATTACTTGATGCAAAATCCCAAAATCCCCTCTTTGTAGAGTATTTCATGGAAACTTCCTATTGTGAATGAGTCCTAATCCATCCTGAAAACTACTCTGGGATTCACCTGCCAGTACACTATCTGAACTAAATCAATAGCATACAGGAACCATGGCCATGGTATGGATGACTACACATCTGTGTCAGACCTATGGCATGACTACATTTCATTTACTATCATAGAGGCAAACACTGAGACAAATTTTGCACTGATTGACGCTGTAAGCAAATTCACTGGGTGAAATTTTTATCTCCTCCTGTAGTTTAGTCAAGCCAGGCTAATCTTCTGCTGGCTTCTGAGCTTTTCTGGCAATGTTAGCTGTGCAATAAAAAAGAAAACTATCTTAAAATTTATGGCATACTTTGCTTCTGAACTCCCTGTTTTGCCATGTGAAAAGTGTAAGCTGCATTCCAGCACTTCAGAAGCAGGGGTTTGCTGTTGCTCATCATAGTAACTGGTGCTCATCTGTCAAAGCAGAGGGGTAGAAGAGCCTCATATAAAATTTTTTTCTTATTTAATACAGCTGTGATGTAAAATTCCTTGTGACCTTTTCTGTGTTTTATCTCAATTCATAGAAATAATTCTGATACTTATATAATCCATGAAGATTAGAGAAATTACCCATTCAGGCACTGTAGGATCAAATTTGTATTTAGTTTTAACTCCTGACCTCAACAGCAATGTTGTCAGAAATACGTTTTTAAAGTAGTTGTATTTGAACACATTTACTGCGTTATTTACGCACATAAATACAAGCACTGGACACATCTTATAGAAACTTCTTGTCTGACACTGGGACTTTCCAGAATCTGACCTGAGCAGTTCTGCTTCTACTCCTCAAGGCTGTACAGAGCCTATGTCCTCTGTGCGTACTTACAGAAGGAAATTGTAACACACATCTTAGGTTACATCACCGTGATTCACCTGTCCAGCTCAGGCCACTATTTAACAGATAGCTGCAAAGCACTGACTGTGAGTACAGGTCCTCATCTGTACAAGGGAGCAAAGTTGCAGCTCCCTTGCAGAGACAGTGATGTGTCTTTACCCTTTTACCCATCACTGCTGAGTCTGGCCACCTGTGTCCTGCTTTTTCCTATCACACCTCAGGGACACAGGCAGCTATCCGAGTGTTCAGCAGAGTAGTATAGACCCAGGTAGCATGGTAATGTTATCTTCTAATATTTTCAATCTTGTTGATGTCAAATAAATTTATAAGCATGACCGTACTGCATCTAACACATCATCCCTTTATATTTGGCAGCACAGCCTTAGGCCCCTTCTCTTGGCAGGCTCTAAACTGTGCTAGAGGAAGTTCACAAATATCTGAATATTTGCCGGGTGTTTTTCTATCCTGTAAGCAGTGTGCAGAAGGATGTTCAGTGACCAAAGACATAGAGAACCTGATCTATGGCCATTTTTCAAAGATTTCTTCTATATGGGAATCAAGTGGTGTGGATCTATAAGCCATTGTAGAACTTCTATAGATCTTTGGATACCCTTATGAAGAGTGGCTTTACCAGGCAAGATAAAGCATTTAGAATATCTTCTGAATATAAGAATATCTTCTAGAATATGTAGAATATTTTTCTGGAGGTAAAATGACGGGGAGAACACCTTGGGGCTTTGGATAGATAGCTTAAATTATTCTACTAAGAACATGGACATGTTAAAAGCTCCCAGCCTAAAAACACCTTTAGAAATAGACCACAGGGTCATTAAAGCAGCTCAGATACATCTTTTGCAGCTCTTTTCTCACAGAATTGCACAAGCACACCATGACACAGTATATATGCTCCAAACTTGATGAAACAGAAAAACTAACAAGCATTGTGATAAGCACGTGAGTTTCTTACACCTTCTATCAGAAAATAAATAAATAAGGGTACCAAAAGTATGAAGCATGTGAGTTTCTAACCCCTTCTTTCAGAAAATAAATAAGGGTACCAAAAGTATGAAAATGTTTTTGGTTTCATTAATTCTGTTATTTTTAAAATCAGATATATCTTCAAAGGATATAAAGCCTGCACTTTAAGCAGTAAATCTAAGAGCATTATAATTGCATATATATAACACTTTACAGTAAATCCTTTATCATTTCTCTTTCAGAGTTACAGGGAGCAGACTCAATTCTTCTATCCATAAACTCCTTTTCATGAGACAATACTTATCTCTAATAGAAGGATGTTTTTAATTAAAAGGAGAAAGATAAACTGAAATGATACCTCATGTCTGTTATCTTTATTACTGTGAAAGGCACACATAATCTTTTCAACTCTTGCCAGCCCAGTTTACATTCTTAGTAACCAGGTATGTAAAACTTAAAAATAAGTGTTTATGGAAAGTTGTCTTGGCCATATCATTTTTTATTGAACTCATATCATAATTGTACATTTCTTTCATAGCTGTAAGAAATGTAATTTAACTGGGATAATATATTCTTATCTAAGGCAAACATTCCTTACAAATAGTGGAGTCTGCATATGAACTACCTTTCTCACTGACTTGCAGAGATGAATTCCAGGTATCAGATAATAAAGCAACAACAGCAGCAGCAGCAGCAATGACAACAACAACATTAAAAAATCTAGTGAATTTCTGTGAGCATCTAGCGCATTTAATACTGCCAAATTTTACACCCTGTTTATCACCCAGTTATACTCTTCCAAACTACCCATATGAAAACAAACTATGTCATTAAAAGAGAAAGAAATAATGAAAACTTGCTTTTTTATTTCCTTTTGACTTAGAAGGACTCTGTGCTTCTTCTGCACCAGCGTTAATAAAAACCAAAAAATATTCTGAAATGGGAACACAGTATCTCTTTTCCTTCATTATTATCACTGGAATAATACTTGAAAGCTCACATGGAACATGTGCAAACAGACTAGTGAGCCCAGTGCATATAATCTGCTGGAGTTCAGACAAAGGAAAGGAAATTATTTCTTTATAATCCCTCATACCAGCAGTATCAGCACATATCTCAGGAGGCACACAGGCAACATGCACCGAGTCTTTGTAAAGATAGCATTTGCTGCTTTCTCTATAAAACACCCATAATACCAGGAGAATGTAGAGGAGCCTACACCCTTTGAAGAACAGGTTAGGCATTAATGCATTTATCCAGGGAAAGATTCCTTCACCTGCGGAGATGCAAATCCATCTCTTCTACTGGTCAAGATAAGGACCTCATTTCAATACAGATAGACCTATATAGAAATGGGCTAGAGGTTTACCTACCACACTATTTGCTGAAACAGAGCCAGAATTGGATAGAATACCTTTTCTTTGCAAGGTTCACTTTAACATTAAATGTATAAGAGGCAAGGGAAGTCAAGACTAGGTTCCAGACCTCCCACCCTGAAGTGAGTGCACCAGTGACTGTGCCCCTGATTGATGCTCCTTTAACCTTCCTGGATCCACAGATTCTGTATTAATTTCTTTTAAAGCCCTATTTCTGACAATAGAGGTAGACAGGCGACTCACATGTTGTAATTCATAAAGTCAATATATGCTGGTTTTGATGTAGACACTTGATGGAAAAAACACTGTTTTGTGTCCTCACCACATGGAGAAGAAAGACAAATGCACAGATCCAAGTGCCTAAGATCCCAAGGGGTGGTGGGAGATAAGGGGCAAGTCAGTGTTCAGCATCCTCTGTTTATCATCTCTTCATTCATCTCAAATTGCTGAGTATTTTTAAATGCCCACCTCTTCTCATAATTTTATCAGAAACCTAAAGGTTTAACTTTGGATTTAGAATGCCAGTCTGGTGATCATAGAGATAAAAGCTGTATCTTGCACTGCCTGGCTTGCAGCCCATATAAAAAGGTAACATAGTTTATCCCAAGTCCACAAAAACAAATACATCCAGTAAAGAAATGCCAGGAATAACAGTAGCTAGAGAACTCGAAGTCAATTAAAATAATGGTAAAAAAATTAACAGGATGAAATATTTTGTCCACGTAACTGATAAAAGAATAAATAGGGAAAGAAGACCTAGGTTAGCCATTACATTCAAAGAAATGTTCTAAAAAAATTAAAAATCACATATTCACTGCCCAAGGAGAGTCAGGATAGCCTGCACCAGGTTGCCTTCTCACCCAGTAAGTTTAGGTTGAATGCAGAGCTGAAATCAATACTGAAGGCAACATTCTGTACTTTGAAGACCACTGTGGAAATGGGACATTACATCAACTTTGGTAATAAGTATAAAGCACTTAATAGGAAATGAGAGCAAAAATATTAAATGTAAATTCTTTTCAGTGTACAAAGCAAACTCTCTCATTTATGGAGCTTTTACCTTTGAACCCAGCTGAAGCAACACTTCAAAGACTGCTCTCTTAACTAGGGCAGCCAAATACCGGTGCTACGATAATACAGACTGCTTTTGAAAAGGAATAAATTGAGGGCTTGGGGCCTTGTTGTGAGAGCGTCCTTTGTGTCTTTTATGCACCATATTAATGGTGAATAAAATTCAGAACACGACAGAAAGCAGATGACCCAATTAACCACCTCTCAATTTACGTGATTGTTGGAGATACACAGGACTCATACTTGCCCTCTGCCCACGGTCAAATGTCGCATCTGATGATTACCAAAGGCTTGTATAAAGCCAGTTTGAGTTATGTTGCTCTCTCCAGACTTAGTGTCTAGTAGCACACCTGAATTATTTTCCTGCCAGCTGAACCACCTGGAAACTTCCATCCAAACAGACATCTGGTATTAGAATCTACTTGCAACTTCACAGTGTTCCTCACCGAACAGGAAACTATGAATTCTGCCTCTGAGTATTCAAATGAGGCTTTTCGTTGGACCAGTAGATGATGCCATGACTTGCCCAAATTTCACATCAGGAATTATTATTGCTTTTCTGTGATCTTGATGTCTACTGCAGATAATCTACCTTAAGTTTTAGTCTTGGCATTGGTTTTCTTCATGTTAGTCTGTCAGTCTGTACGACAGATTACTTTCTTTTACCTATATATTTATTTTACCTATATTCTTTTACCTATACTGGTGGGTATATCAACTAAAAGTAGCAAATAAATAATTTTAATAGATAATAGTGATCCTTAAAGTGGCTTGAAGCCCCTAATGCCTAAGGTCATCCTGATCCCCAGAAAAAAATAGGTTTAGAACTGCTGCCATATTTACAGGCTTGAGATCACAGAAGCTCAAGTGAAAGCCTACCCTCTCTGTGATGTACCTGGAGCACTCCTATATATTTTACGGAGTAACAGAAAATGAAGCTCTGAAAGAATATGGTGGCTTTGTGTAGAAATTATACTAGTGTAGCTCCAGAAGCTTTGAATCTTGGGAATAATGTAAGGAAGAGTTCAAGGAAATGAATTGGTGTGGATCACGAAGAACAACTGAAAATTAAGGACAAATTGTCAGGCCATGCAACAAGGAGCCAAATATGGAAATGAAACATGATAAAATGAGAAGGTAAAAAAGGTACAGTGACTAAGAGTGCATGAAAATGGAAAGAGAGAGAAATTAAAGACAGAGAATGAGAGCACTGCATTAGAGAACAAGCATTAAGGGAAAGACTGAAAAATAAATAAACTGAAAAAATGAACTGAAAGGAATATGGAAATCTAAACAAATGGCAAATGAGAATCAGGTGGAATTTTTCCCCAACATTTTTGTTCTTAGCTCTGCTTCTTGCTTTCGCTCAAAAGTGAAAGAGAGCAAGCGCTATTTCTCTCATTTTTCTTGCAAGATTGGGACTGGACAATATCCCTCTGGAGAACTTCCCTGTTCTTCTGTCCTAGACAACTGTGAACTGTGCAAACCACACAAGCATTTTTGTGATGGTATGTAGAGATTATGTGCAGACCACCAGCAAGCCAAGAGAAGATGTCTATGCCTTTGCTTCTAAATAAATCCTATTTTCATATATTGATAAAAATTGCTCTTTTCAGAAATGAAACTGAGAAGATATGAGATATTGATGTATTCTTACATGAAAAGGGAGAAACAATGATAGATAAATTATATATCTTGCACTACTATCATTAAAAGGGTTATATTTGACAACATGTTATTGAGTTTATTCCTTTGACCACTGCAACAAATCTGGATGGATTTAAACCTTAGGTCACAACTAAATGTGACCTTAGCAATGTACAGGCGCAGCTGTTTCCTTTTTGTTATCAGTAATTTTTTTCTTCCTTTTGAAGTTAATCTATCCATCAAGTTGTACAAAGCTCAACAGGGTTTTCCTTTTCAGAAAGGACAAAGCCCCATTTTTTCAGTGCTAAGTTTGACTTTATTTTAAGCATTTTCTTAATGATCAAACATATTTGGAGTAAGTAGTGAGTTGCAGATCCTCATGGAAAGAAAAAGAACAGCTTTTGTTAATCCTTTCCAACATCTAAAAGAAATTTGAATCACTTCTGCATTAGTGGTCTTCATCCTAAGCCTTTAGAATATTCAATAAAACATAAAATTCTCTTTTCTCAAGCATGAAGAGTAAGGAAACCAAAACCGAGCTCATAAATGGTATCTGCCTTTTGGGGAAAATCTCTGTTTGAAAGCTGAGGATATTGAATCTGTTCAAACAAAAACAGCCTTCTCTAACAACTTCCTCTGAGCTTTGAACTTTTTTTTTTTTTTTTAAGTTCCAAGTACTTTGCCCTGGTGGGTTTTTTTAAGGTTTGGGGTTTTTTTTTGTTGTTTCTTTTGGGTTTTTTTGCAGGTTTCTCTGTAACCCAGTGCTGGCATGCAGAGAAGAGACACACATTCACCTTGGTATTTTCTTGTCTTGTGAGTTAATAGCAGAGATTTCCTAAGAAAATCTTATCTTACATGTTTTTTTATGGAGGGCTGTTTTAATGTATTAAGCTCCCTTTCACTAAATCCCATTACATTCCCTTTTCACATCTCAGTTTGCATATTTTGTGGGAAATAGGATGTACCTGTAGGCACAGAACAATGATACTGAAACTAAAACTGGAGAAAAATACAAGAAAATGAGTCAATGAAAATACCATTATGAAAGTCTACTGGGTAGAAACAGATGAGACAAAGGGACATTTTGCCATTTTCTTTCTTAATTTACTTTCAAATTCATGCAGTTTTGTGCTGCAAAAATGGAATCAGCTTCCTTACAGCTGGTTTGGGATTAGCTGGTTTGCTGCTCATTGTGTGCAAAAAGGAGATTTAACTTTAGGAATGGCATAGGAATTTTTGGCAGGTTTATCTTACTTGAGATACTAATGGGAACATGAATTTTTTGCTGTGAGGTCACAGCTTCTGAAAGAAACCTGTTCATTAGCCTTCTTGACCAACCTACTGTGTAGAGGCAAAATGTTCAATTCTGGTTTTATTCTGAAAAATACATTACAATTTGAAATACAAATGAGCTAAATGAATGATATATTAACATACACCCTCAGATAATGCAAAGTTAAACTGGAAAGCTTGACGGAAAAATGTACAAGGTAATGGATATGTGAACAAATCTGTCTGAGTTATTTCAGGATTCTGTGGTTTACATATTTTTCTATATAATTTCATAATATTAGTACTTCTAAAGCAGCTCAAAAATAAACAACTGAAGTTTCTTTTGCTGTAAGAGGGGAGACACAATATTAAAGATACCCCTAAAAATGCGGGAAAACAGGGAAGTAAATATTTAGCTAATTAATAGAATAGAATTCACCACGATAATTACTGCTTGAACCCACTCTAATATTTGTAATAATCTTGATCACAGTCCACAAATAATTTAAATGTCATGGACCACATTATCAGTAGGGGTACAATGATTTCTCAGTGTAAACATGTGCCTTAAAACTGAAAAAGCTTGTTGCTGTGTACATTTTTTATGCTTTGGATTTCCAGTGTATCTAGTACAGCTAGAAGCTGATAAAGATTTAAAAATAATAAAAATGAAAGATAGATCTCCTCTTACCTAAATAAAATCTCATTATTAAAGGGAAAATTTCTGAAAATCTTATTCAGACTCCTACAATTAGCAAAATTAATGCATTCTGGAAGAATATGTCTACACATATAAACGTGCAGTGCAGAGCCAGATTCCAGTATTTCTTTGACCTATAGAGAAAAATAATCTTTCCTGATTCAGTAAACAATGAGGAAGATCCTATGCCTCACAATTAGTAATCACTCCTTTTTTTTTTTCAAATGCAACAAATTTCTTCTGTGGGTTAATAGCATTTTTGGAATTAGAAAATCATACCAAGTAATTAGATATGCTGTGCAATAAATCTAATAGCTCTCATAGTCAGCAATCAAGGCTACTCAGCCTAAAACCAGAATAAAACTTTGATATGGACAGTAGATTCTTTTGTTTGGGTTGCAGATGCCGTTAAAAACTTCTGGCACTGACTGGTCTGCTCTGAACTGGAAGTTGCATGAGGAAGAGCAAATGTTGCAGATGCAGTAGCTGTGCATCTTGGGACCCTTGTGATGAGCCCTAGTGTCTCTACTAGCCTAAATCTCATTCAGACACAAACATAGTTTGCCCTTTCATTCCTATGAAGCAAGAGATCTCATGAAAATGGTCACAATCTGCCACCCTACAGGGATGCTTTCAAAACATTACCCAGTCTGGGCTCAGAAAATATTTGAGCTCTGTTTTATGCTCAGAATGAAGCTTTTGTAAAGCATGCAGCTGAGTGCCAGAAAACAAAGGCTCTGCTCCTGGCTGGCTTTTGATTTTCTGCATGCTTTTCTGCAAATCCACTTTGACTTTCTGTTCTGAAGTTCCACCAGCTATAAACACAATACAGTGCTTATCTACCTCATTTTACAGCTCCAAATTCTAGCATAGGATAGCATCAAAGACATTAATTATGGAAATTACTGTACCTGTGAACACAATAATTACTTAATCCTGTTGCACATTTCAAAGTCTATTGCCAGACAGTAGTTTCCAGGAGTGCAACTTGGACAAATCTGTCTCTATTGCAAATGGTCCTTTTCACCTACTTTCAAAAAATAATGAAGGTTATACAAGTAACCTGGGAGATTTCAAATATAAAACTTTAATTTTTGCATGAGCGTACTTTGCTGACAGCGTATACTGCGGTTTTTTTTTGTTTGTTTGTCTTTTAGTTTGTTGTATTTTTTCAAATGACAATAAAAATTAAAGAGAAAAGGAGAATTTAAAAATATTAGGGAAAATATGCATGCTTGTTTTTAATAGTATAAATAAATTATTTGAATTCTTTACCACAAGTTAGGCACCTACTTTACATTAGTATATCTTATGACCTTCAGCAATGACAGCTGCTGCATGCAGGGATAGCTAAAGCATTTTCCTCACAAGGAATGGTCTCTGAGCAAAAGAAACAATCAATCATTAGATTGGTGCCTCACCTGTCTACGCTAAGCATTTTCTTCAGTGATCTCATTTTACTCCTGCAGATGACGCCATCAGGAACGAGTGTTATAAAGAATCATGTGCAAAAGTATCAGTAAAAATGGTTTAATAGAAAAGAGACAGTATGACTACGTTTCTTGGCAAGGTTCACTCTACTACTTACTAGATGGTTAAAGCACACTGAGGAAAAGCAAACAAAAATCCAGAGTCAACAAATCCAAAACCTCAAAACAACCTGGAAAGGAGGAAAGGGGGTGGGAAGGGAAACAAAAGAATAGAAAGGGTAAGGATAAAACGGAATATAGCCTAAAGAAGGATTAAAGGGAATATGGCCTTAAGGTCCAACAGCACTTAACAGCACCTTAAACTTATGAGCATTTAACTTAATTATTACTTAAGGTAAATGATTTAGCATAGGACTCATATAGGATTTACTATACCACAACAGTAACTTACAGACCCAACTTACGAATCTAAAGTAGAGAATCTAGGAGNTGCAGATGACGCCATCAGGAACGAGTGTTATAAAGAATCATGTGCAAAAGTATCAGTAAAAATGGTTTAATAGAAAAGAGACAGTATGACTACGTTTCTTGGCAAGGTTCACTCTGCTACTTACTAGATGGTTAAAGCACACTGAGGAAAAGCAAACAAAAATCCAGAGTCAACAAATCCAAAACCTCAAAACAACCTGGAAAGGAGGAAAGGGGGTGGGAAGGGAAACAAAAGAATAGAAAGGGTAAGGATAAAACGGAATATAGCCTAAAGAAGGATTAAAGGGAATATGGCCTTNACTGTTCAGGGATCCTCTGAGTACAGCAAATTTGGAAGTAAATAAAACCCCAATTTCCAATATATAACCTTTTACATTAGAAAGACAAGAGTCCCAAAGGCATGTTTTAGTGAAAAGCAACATGTGCTCTGCAGTATTGACTGGAATTCAGGACACTTAGGCTGATATTCATCTTCCTAAATTTTAGACATCGGAAATTTGGACTTGTGAGTCTAGTGACCTTGGGCTATTTGCATAATCAGTGGAGAAAAGCAGAGATAGGGCAATTCATTGACATATCAATTTTAGTATGAAATAAGCCTTCTTCCAGAGCAGTTTCTCAGGTAAGGAGCACAGACCTTGATATTTAACTTTTATATGTTGAAAGTTAGGGTAGAGAATTGCATAGTTAGTTAAAATTACCTTGTCCAGCTGAGTTTAAAGAAAACTCAAAAAACAGAAATTGAAGAGTTCTGTGTTTCATGTTTCTATAATTTTTCATTCTAAATTAACAGGCACTCCATGATGAAGAATTATGGAAATAAATTGCCAGACAAATCAACTGAAACATGTTCAATAAAGTTCTAATAAGACCTTCAGTAGAGTTCCAATTCTGTCTAATTGTAAAGAAGCCTTTTATCTTACAGAAATTGCTTCAACAGATTTGGAAAAAGCTACCACAGTACTTCTTACTTTTCATATATTAGGAAGAAATTTTGATATGAGCTATACCATGGGTTTTTTTCTGTGCTGTGTTTCTGCGTAGACATTATCAGTCACTTTAGAGACAAGACCCTTGTCAAGATGGACTTTGTCTAGCTACTGTGACAATTTTTACAGTATTGGTTTTGTCATAAATCCATCAGTGGCAATGCAATTGCACAAATGTGAAGTGAGATCATCCTGAGCTATGGAATTGCTTCCTTTCTCCATCTATTTGCAGTATCTATGACCTCACTCCACAAGAACAGGCACATTTGTCTGAGGACATCAATGAGCAGATGGTGGTGTGGAACATATGATGTATTACACAGAAAAAGATCCTGTATGGCTTATTTACATGATAAAATAAAACCATAATAATTATTATGAGGTATTAGAATACATTTTTAAACCGCTGTTGGAATTCAGATGTTATCTCTCTCTGTTCTTGTGAGCTATTGATGGATAACAAGTTTTGGATTACTCAGTGTAAAAAAGACAAAAAGATATCAAGACAAATCCATATAAAAGCCAGGTGACTTGAAAACTTGATGTGTCGAAGAAACTGATTTCACTCAGCATTAAGAAATGAAGGGTAAGGAAACACCTCAGTAGGTACTGAAAGGTAGGCTGCAGAGGAGACAGTCAGATTTTCTCTGGCATGCACCAGATAGGGTACCCAGGATAGGGTAAGATAGGGTAAGATAGTGTAAGAGTCAACAAGTTGGAATGAGGGAAATTTCAACTAGATGTGAGGAAAAATAAGTGTACGCTGTCAGTATATGAAAGAAGACACACTCTGTAGCTCTTCCATGCTCAGAGACAATCAAAACCCACCTCCACAACATCCTGAGCAACCTACTGCCTGTCTCCACTTCGAGCAGGCAGTGACTTTATTCAGTGGCCTCTTCCAACAAGAATTACTTTGTCATACTATACAGTCCATGGCTATTCATCCACAGAATGGGTGCTTAGCTCGAAAAACCCTGGCGTTCTTGAAAGCCTTTAAAATCACTGGTTTACATGCAGATTGAAGAACTGCAGACTCATCAATCTTATCCAGTTCAAAAATGTAAATTGCCCTGGATTGTCTGTAAAATACCAAGGCAATCATAATTAACACAGCATCAATGTCAATGAGAAAAAGAATTCAATAAATAATACATGCAGATTTACAACAATTCGAGGGTTTATGCCTGAAGGATCTGTTAGTTTTTACTGCATTTTATGCTTAGCTAGCATTCAGGTTAAATATTAGATACTCATTAGAGAAATATCAGGATCAAAATTGTCTGTATAAGTACTGTACATGTCTTTTTATAGTATGAAAATGAAGTTTAAAAGGAATTTTTAATTAGGTACGTACCTTAGTAACTTAATGTAGCAATTAAAATCCTTAATGGAACACAGTATTTTTCTTTTGAATCCCTTCCTGTTTCCTTCCACTTATGGGATGAGAAAAGGGGATTTCTTTTTAAATTATTTTTCCTAATTCTTTTTGTGTATACTTCATTAAACAATGGCATTATAAATCCTGTGCTCAACAGTGGTGGTGTTGATCTGTTGTACCAGACATTGCAAAACTTTAGATTTTCACCCTGTTATAGCATACATATTAAAATGAAAGCATGTTTATATTTACCATCTTGATAATATGCAATAATAAATCTTCATTTAGGAACAGTAGGATGTGCAGTGTGAAGTGACAAGCTCTTGAACTGACAATGACTATTATATTTCATAACAAAACCAAAATTAAATGCAGCACATATTGAAATCCCTGTAAATAAAATATACTGTGTTCTATACAATAAAAATATTTTTTATGAACATGCTTGCATATTAAAACAAAAAAATGTTACATATGGTTAATAAAATAACAAAAATATAACATCTGTCCTTATAAGGACTAGAAAGTCAGCAGATTTTATATAGAAGGGAAACTGAAGAAAAGAAGTCACTAATAAAGTAATCAGTTGAAGTTTTCTGTTTTGCATCCATATTATGGCATCTAATTTGGAGTTAAATATATTCATGGTTACAAGTAGATTTTTAAATTGTTTTTTTTCTTTAGACTAAGTTCTACTGTTGACAACATTGTTTTGGTTCCTGTCAGGAGGGTAGAGAAGTGTGTGTTTGCTTTTCTCTCCTCTTTCTTTAGTTTAACAATTTCAACGTCTTTAAAATTTCCAAGTAAATTTGAAACTGTTTCCATGGCATATTCAGCCTGTCTTTGACTTTACAGAGATATTTTGGGTGATGCTACAGTTTCATGCACTTTTACTATGGTTATTTCATACAGTTTTTGATTCCACATATTATTAAATCCCTTTTAGTATAAACCTCTCAAAAAGAATTATTATGCAATCAGGTTGTATGGCTTTTTTTTTTCTTTTTTTTTGCTAGTGCAATGGTTAAGACATCAGTTTGAGCAAAATCTGACAGTCCTGACATGATCTGTAACATATTTCAGTTTTCACACTACCCCAAATTATGAAGGTGGCTTCTAAGATAGGATTGCCCATCCAGAGAAAAGTTTCAGTTGGTGAGCCATATTTCAATTTTTAAGACATTAAAAACAACTTTTAAATGAAAGACTTTTCCATGAGACAACCTGTCATATGCAGAGCTTCTAAATAAAAATCTTCAATAAATATGGGGTAAAAGGTAAAGGAAGAAAGGCCTGAAGTCTACACTTAGAAGCCAAAGCTTGGCCCATATTTAGGGGCTGTCTGGAAAGGAAATTGGTTTCTGGTGATAATTTAACTCCCTTCTGTAAGCAGACTCAATGCAGTATAGAGTTTGAGAGAGTACAATCCTTCCCCATCACTGTCCCGTACTGTTTCAGTCTGATGCACTTTCCATTCCATCCAATCACACAAAATATCTGATGGCCCAGATACAGGAACCATTCACAGCTAGGAGATATGTCTGCAAAAATACTGATATTTTATGAATAAGAAATTATGGTTTCTTTATGACTAGAGTGTAGCTGCCTAAATTATTTTACCTGGAGCAGAGTGCTTTGAAAAACCTAAGTGTTGTTTGTCCACTGGCACTCAAGGGATGCATCTATGAGAATACATCTCCTCTCCCACAGAACTGCATATGTTTTCTGTGGAAATGTGGGATTAGAGAAAACAAGGGATGGGAAGGGGCTGCACGGTGCCCAGGCCTTGTCACTGTGCAAACTCAGGGTGCAATATGTGCCCAACCCAGAGCTTTGGGCTCTTCTGTAACCTGTGCCTCAGCACAGTCAGTGTGTCACAGTCCCACAACTGAAAAAGTACAGAGCATCTCACAACCAAAGTAAATCCTGATTGACCCAGTCTCTGTAGGTTTCAAGAACATTATTAAATATCAAGAGCTGGCACTTTCACCAGCTGGGTAAGTTCAACCATTTTCTAATGGGATTTGCAATGCAAATACATGTGGATTTCCATTCTTTGCATCCCAAAGCACTGAAAAAGGAACATGCAAATATTTAAATTCTAATGTTGAATATTTCCCCTGTTCATTGAGTGCTGCACTTTTTACTCCACGTGGGGAATTAAAATGTTTCGAGTGTCTATACAGCTACTCAAAACTTCACCACACACAGTGCATATGAAACAAATTGCACAAGTGGAACATCATTGTAACTGTCACTGAATAGATTACCCTTTTACTTAAGAAAGAGGGAAAGTGTTGTGAGAAACAAGCTCACAAAAGAGAGAATTGAATTAATTTTTTAAAAAGTCATGTTGGGGCAGATCACTGATGTGGAAACTCCTGCAGTGTCTGCTGTTTAACCAGGGGATTTCCCAGCAACCTGTCCCAGCTGAAGATGAAAGAATGAAAGAACAAATCTGTTCCTTTCTGCTGTCATTTTGAGGATTTTCACAATCCTCATTGAAAGAGGTTCATATACAATATACCTTCAAGGATGTAAAAATTTACTTATTGAATGAAAAGAAAAATAAAAAGAAAATGAAGCTTCTGTGACCTGCTTAAAGCTGGGCAGAAGTTTTGTGGTGGAGAGCAGATTGCAGCCCAAAGTTCTCATTCAGACTGAAACATCTGGGCAGATGAGGGCAGAGAATTGAAGTATTAGGGTCAGCTGGAGCAAATCCAACAGTACTGGGATAACGGAAGACAAGAAAAGATGAAGGTGAGTTTTTGACAGCAAGGGAAGGAAAGAAAATTACAATGTGTTTCTGCAGGTAAAGTGTAAGGTGTCACCAGTACGCAAGTGCATCTGAGGATGACAGCATGCCTCAAAGGCTCTTTTTGGGATGAGAGAAGAAATGTGGAACAAAAGTTCTGTGAGTAGGTGTCAGGCAGGAGTAGAGCCAATATCATTGTGGGGGTGAGATGAGTGTCAGCACTGGGGAGTGTAAGAGGGAAGATTATGAGATATGATTTTCACTCCAGGAGAAAAAAATATTAGGCAAAGAGAAGCAGCAGTAGGCAAGCAGATTAGCAGGGGGGAAATTGGGACTGTGTGGTTAGGTGTGAGAAAAATGTGCTCCACAAAAAGGCTGCTGATGAAAAAATACTAATACAAAAGAAATTAACTGAATTTTGTACAAATCAAAGGAAGAAGCAGCAAACAAAGGTATCCCTTTAGCGGAGAAGAGTAATACTGGAATGAGAACAAATCTAAGAAAACATAAAAATGAATGAGAATATTATGAGCCTGCAGCAATCTTCAGGAATTTATCCTTATAGTATTTATGTAGCTATGCAGGATTTTGGAATTGCAGATCTCAATCTTCATAGAAAATATATAATATTTCCCATTTCCCTTTATCTCACTGCCTTTTTTTTTTTTTGTGTTATACAGTCACACTATGAAATACAAAATTTATCCCTCACCACTCACCCACAGTTCCTACAGTGATTATCTATAGCTATTATTATTGATGTTTCTAAGGCAATGGGATCTCCCTCCTAGAGCTATGTTCCATTTGAGGGTCTATTTAAGAAAGACAATGTACCTTAGACATGCATTTCATAAGGGTACCTTAGGTGAAAGGGATGACATCAAGAAATTTTAATTTATTTTAATAATTATCAAAAGATAGTCATTATCTGTGATAATTTTCTGTGATGAAACAAGTGGTTTCATTTGTGCAGACTTTGCCATGACAAGCAATTTCAGCAGACATAAGGCATCTGCCAGCACTCTTCAGGATCTTCCTGACAAATTGCTTGCCTGCAGAGCCATAAAGAGCAAGATTCTCCTGCCAGAATCACAGGTAGCACAACAGCAAAATCATGCCTCTCCCAGCTCCCTCTCTTGCCTCTAAGAAATGACTGTCAAAACCAGAGCACCATTAAGGCCGTATCTTCCACGTGAATTCATTTCCTATTCCATGTTTCCCCTTCTCTGGCCCCCTTGGGGAGGCTGCCCCACCCTGCAGCTGCCCAGGCTGGCACTGGGACTACTGCAGCAGGAGCAGAGTCAGCTCTTTCCAACAGCAGCTTAGGAAGCACCTGTTTAACAGTGTGAGTTTCATAACTGAATAGTTTTTGCCGTCTGCTGGAGAGAAGACTCATTTCTTCACATTTTGGTTTTATTGTGGAGGAACTATTTTCATTATTACTCTGGAAGGCAGGGCTCATTTCTCTGCATTTCAGAGCAGAGGACATTAAATACCTGTGCAGCACGTAATATGTTAGGAAGATCAGGCAGTACCTTAAAATTACCTTTCTTCTTACAGCACAAAATGAATGGAATCTGCTCCTTCACTCCTTGGGAGGCTACAGAATTCAATTACTCTTCTCTATTTCAAAGAGCACCAGCAAGATACTGCCTCTGATGCAGTGTTTCCAGATGGGAATATTATTGGCACAGTCTCATATTCCTGGGCCATTTCATAGGTCTAAAGAGACATTTTAATCAGTCATTTGAACATTGTTTCTGAGAGACACAGATTTGTGAAGTGTGAACTTTAGGTCAGGATTCACCAGTCCTGCAGACAGATTTAAGAATGGAAAAGACAAAACCTATTTACAAAGTATTTTATGACTCTTTTCAACTGTCCTTGGGCATACCCTTCAGAAAGGGTTATGCATGTACGTAATGCTAAATGGTGGTGCTACTTCAGCTGAAGGTACTAAACTGTGCAAGTGTTTCCAGTACAGGCCAGGGCTAACCTAAGACTTTCAGCCCATAGGAAAGGCATTTTCTCTGCAAATCCCAGCAAACGTCAATGTTTTTATAATTTTAACTCATTGAAGGCAGAATCTCAATGAGTAATCAAAGGAAGTAGGAACTGTAATCAAATTTCACTGAAGATTAGCATTTGTAAACATAGCAATCTTTGAAAAACCTGTATCAATGTGTTTTGAAGAAAGCTATTTTTTCCTATGATCCCTTAGGGTTCTTTATGGCTGATGGAGTATGTTGAACCCAAGCAGAAGATAAATAGGTTGAATTTGAGATTAACTTTTGAAAATTCAAGGCCTACAGCCATTCATGTTTATTTCAACAGTTACAATGCAGACAAAGTCCAGCTCCTTTGAGAAGTTTTAGCATAAATATGAAACTTTTTAATAAATTTTATGGTACTATTTGCATTGCAACATATCTTGGAGCCCTGTTTATTTACTTGTACACCTCACTGTGACAAACACAAGTAATGAAAGAGGCAGTGCCTTCAAGAAAGCTCACACTGAAGAAGACAACAAAATCACCTTTGCGTGTTGAAAAAAACAAAGTATTCTAAAGACTTTAACAGATTTAATTTAACAGATTATAAGAAAAGGCAAGGCAGATTACTAAAACAAAACCAAAACCAAAAAAACCCCAAGATATTGTCATTTTCTTAGATTAATAATGTATTTCACTTGCAGAATGACATAGTTTTAACCCTCAGAGAGGAAAAATGACACATTCAGATAATTTGCTGTGTAGCAGGAGCAGCTGGAGGCCAAGGACGTGCAAGTGAGTGTGGCAAATATCTAGAATTGTATGAAAATCCACTTGAGATAACAGAATCTATTTAATCTTTTAGAAATCAATTTAAAAGATGTTTTAATTATCTTCAAGTTACTTGTATATACATGTATGTATCTGTATACATGCCTCTCATACTTTATTGTCTTTGAATAACAAGAAACAGGATCAGAGGATCAAAGCACCCATGGATGGCAGACAGTATTTAGGAGAATGACAGGGAAGTCCATTTCATGGGATGGCAGGGAACAAATACTCAAGGTAAAATTTTCACTTCACTTGAAAACTTGAGCTTGTATTAGTTTCAGCCCACAGTACTTTTCAGCAGCCTGTTGGCATCCCAAAACTCTCTATGTTTTTGGTAGGTACTCTGTGAATTTAAAGAATATATCACCCAACAAGCAGGTTTTATCCTCTCCTTCAAGAACAGAAATCATAAGGGCTATTCTTTTCAACAATCACCAGCTGGGCCCACCATGCTGCAGGCAGACCTGTGCGAAGTAAGTAGAGACATAGAAGCAGCCCTTTATGGTGCAACAATGTGAATTATGACTCAGAGCCTACTCATCACTACACATGATTCACAACGGTGAAGCAGAAGTCTTCAAAGGCCATGAATACTTTAAAAAATGAAATCAAGTTTTCTCCTCAGTCACTTGATCAGTCTAGGTCTAAGAAAGTGCAACATCTGAAGTAAGCGAATCACACAGAGGTGAGGACATGCCTGTTTATCTGTGTCTTGTGAACCTGCCTTGACAGGGCACTGAACCTAAGCAATTGGAAATTCTGTGATTATATTTCTAAATACTCCCAGCCAGGCAGGTGGCTTTAGCCCATCAGCACCCATCCTGATAGTTATCCTCTCTGCAACAAAGCATGAGACCCAGGTGGTATAATAGGCCCTCCATGGTAAAGCAGGGGTATGATCAAGTGCACCTGAAATGCAGCTCTAGGTAAGCTTGGCTACTTTTCCTACAGCAACAGCCACGTAGTTTATGCACCAAGCTAGGAAAGCTGGGCTTCCTCCCTTTCCTGTGGAGCACCTAAAGGTCTGCTCAAACTGCATGTGGTCAGGGATCTGAAACTGATGTGAGGAGCCTCACTTACATCCCCTTCCCTTGTCCAACAGGTCATCTCAAACTCCACAAAATTACAGGTTTATACAAAAAGAAAACATACTCATGACAGTCAGTAAAATTATTGGAGGATGACTCATATAACTCAATCTTACCTTTAGAAGAAAAATAACAACAAACAGCTGGCATTTCTGGAACTCTACAAATCCACCTGTGCAGTGGCATCATACAGGCTAAATTCTGTAGCTCATGAGAGCCACCTTGCCATATCTTTGTGTCCAGAGGGAGAGCAGATGCCCATGAGGCAGTATTAACTGTGCTGGTGTGAAGTCCTGGCACGAGATTAAGGACATCTTCTGTATCAGCTGTAAGAGAAACTGGAGTCTGATCTAGAGTAAACACAAAACTGCCTAATGTGGCAAAGCCGTGACTTCAAAAAGCACAGAATTAAATGCCTAAGTGTAAGACTAGTACATGACAGAAAGAAAATCCATGGAACTATACAAAGTATAATTCATACACATTGGACTTCATGGCATCATGTATCTGGTAAGAGGACTGAACATTAAATACAATATTTTAAAATTGTGTGGTTTATTTTTTTCTCAAGCGAAATAGGATCTTGTTTCATTTTATTTTTTTTTTCTCTCAGGGCTGGACAAATTACATTTAGTCTCCCAAATGTGATCAGCAGTTTTAAAACTTAGCTGATCCTAATCCTCTTCCATCACTCTACTCTGCCCTGGATATCAAACCCCGACCTCTGTGTCACAGCACTTTAAATATGTGCAACTGCTGAACTCATTACACTTCAGACTGAAGCATTAATGTCCATCAGTTATTCTTGTTGGCCTGTAATGTTCAGAGATTCTCTTACCTCTGAAGGGTAAGTTACATCTTCCAGAGAGACTGAGACTGAGACAAAAAATACAGCAGTAAAATTATATTGTAAAGTCATTTTAGGCCTGAGGAGAACATCTATGAGTTAGATCAGCATTGGACATTCTGTAAGAAACATACTAGAAAGAGATGGAACAATGTTCAGCCCCATAAGAAGGGAAAGAAGTGGAAATAAGACAAATGGACCCAAAACAAACCAAAATCTTACTATCATGTCTGCACTTTTTGTCGAATTTAATTTCCTTTTTTTCTACATATGGAAACATTTTTCTCTGAACCCCATGTTATAGGATGGATTTTCAGCTCCCTTGTGCAAAAACAAAAGATGTCTGTGATGCATTCTGAGTTCTGAATTCTGATCTCAGCTGAAAACCCACTAAAAATTATAAGACTGATGATGCAAGGCTATTAGAGACCAAAAGGAAAGGTTCATGAACTGTAAGCAGTCAGCCTCAGTTCCACAAGCAGTTATGACAGAGCTTAGTTTCATATGAAACCTCCCATCGCATCCAATCAAATCAACCTAGAGCTCTTTGCAGCCTTATCATACATTATGAATAAAGGAGAGGTAAAGAGGACAGAATCCATGAAAACAGAGAAAACAAAAACAGTTCTAGAGAAAATTAGCATTTCCTGCAATCTGACACTTGTTACAAGTTGAGTGCCAGTGCTGTTAAAACGTTTCTCCCTCAGACCCATCTCTCTCTCAATTATAGTAGGCAAACTGAAGGTGCTGCACATTTGAAGGACCCCTGAAGTGGGGAAAGGAGAGAGAAGAGTAAAGAAAGCAATTCACAGGAAATGTTCAGATATGTTCTTAAGTGAGGAAACGTGATCTTCAGGCCTCTACTGTTAACAACAGATGTCTACCTTTGGGGTTGTCTGCATCAGCAAGCACAGAAAGTTGCAAGGGGGTTCTGCCCAGAGTGCACACTGGCAAATAATCTTAACTAAAAGAGTAAAAGGAGAGGGGCAAGTCCCACTCTCCCCCAGAACAAAGGAACTGTTTAACGATGGAAGTGCTATGGAAATGCGAGAATGAGCTGAGAAAGAAGTTTCACAAGTTTCCTTGTGAAACACTCCCGTTCCTCAAGTGGGTGCTGCCAAATCCACGTCTGTCTTCATAAACTGAATTAAAACCAGAAATATTAATCAGAGACGTGATTAATTTTCTTCTTCCAAATATTAACTTCTGAAATTTTAACTTCAATGTAGGTGAAAAGATCACACAAGCTAAACGATAGGTGTGGTTTAATGTGACAGGCAGCTAAACACCACATAGGTGTTTGTTCACTTTCTGGAGTGGGATGAGAGGGAGAATTGGAAAAAGAGAAAACTTTAAGGTTAAGATAAAGGCAGTTTAATAGCATCAAAAGGGAAGGGAAAATAATAACAATAATAAAAAAAATACAAGACAAGTGATGCACAATGAAATTGGTCACCACCCACTGACTGCTGTCAGTCCCCAAGTAGTGGGCTCCCACTCACAGCCAACCCCCGCAAGTTTTATTTTTCAGCATGATGTTGTATAGTGGGGAATATACCTTTGGCCATTTGGAGACAACTATCCTGTTTATTTCCCACCACACCTTCTGGTGGACCCTGCCTCCTTATTGACAGGACAGCATGAGAAAACTTAGGGAAACTGCTGTTCAGCAACAACTAAAACATCAGTGTGTCACCAGCATTATTCTCTTCCTAAATGCAAAATACCACCATACCATCTACTAGGAAGAACATTAATTCTATTCCAGTTGAAACCAGGACAATATTCCTTCCTTACTCTAAACCGTATATGTTATGCCCAAATCCCATGCTTTCCAATGCATCCTAACTAATCATCATCACCTTTCCTGTCTTTTGATATACACACAGAGGTATAGTTTCCTTAGTCTATGGGTAGTCCCGTGAATTCACTTAGTCCATGAGTTTGGAGCCCAGCTGTCACAGCCATCCTTCAGGGCAGGAAAGGTCCGTGATGTTGGATGCTGAAGCCAGTTCCGGTTCTGTCACTGCTGAGCTTGTCTGGTTCTGTCATTGCTGATCTTTCATTGCTTTCATCAGAATTAATTTTTCATTAATCCAGATAATTCTTACTGTAATGATTTTTTTATAGCATATAGCAATCCTGGTGGAGATAAAATATAGTATTATGCAGCAATTAACAACTTACAATTCAAATCATTGTCCAATCTTAGCCAAAATCAAATCCCCTTGAGGTACACATCAGAGTTCCCCACACTCTTGCATACCCACCAAGTGTACCCAGGTCCTTGGGCAAAAGAAATCCTGTGGATGGATTTGCCACTGCCTGAGGTAGGAATAACCCAGAGTGACTACCCCAACATATTTTTAATGTGCCTCACAGGAGCTTTATCCCCTTCTATAGTACAAGAATGTTTATTGGGCAGGGCCAGCTCAATTGGCAGACTACCTAGTGTTGACTAACCACGAGGTTTTGCTAAATGTGCATTCCAATATTTGAAGGCCCCAGCAGTCATTGCCCTCAGTGTAGTGTTAAGTCAGTAACATAATTTGATTTTTCTCTCACTTGGGTGGATCCTGTTTGGTACCATAGACCAGTGTGTGTCTAAGTGGCATTGCAAGTGACTGACTGCATGCCCTCTTTGATTATGGAGGCTTCATTCTGCTCTCCATCCCAGTCTTCCAGCTCAGAGAGCTGTGTACCCCAATAACTGGTCTTATGATTAAAAACTCGGGCAAAGAAGGCATTAAGTGCCTCAGCCTTTTTCTCATTCTTTATCACAATTTTTAACACCCCCATCCAGTATGGGATTTTCCTTAGCCCTCCTTTTGTTGCTGATGTAGTTTCAGAAACATTTTTTATCATTTATATCAGTAGCCAGATTAAGTTCTAGTTTAAGTCTTCTCATTTTCTCCCTGCACAACTTCACATCATCCTTGTAGGTCTTCTGATTTGCTTGTCCCTTCTTCTAAAGTGTATGAACACCCCTTTTTCTGCCCAGGTTCCAGCCAAAACTCCCTGTTCAGTCAGGTTGGTCTTCATCCCTGCCAACTTGCTTTACGGCACCAGCGATGGCCTGCTCAGTGCAGCAGCCCAGATACTCTGCATCCATTGCTGCAATCAACCCGGGGGCATTTGCCAACATCCATGAGTTAGTAGAGATAATGTCTGCTTTTCTCAGTCAGCAATGCCTAAAGCCAGCTGGATGGCCTTCCCTTAAGCAAATTGGCTCTATTCACTTTCTGCAGCAGTTTCTGGGACCTGTCATATAGAACTCCATGCAGCAGTTTTCCACTTCTGATGATTTCCTACAACAGGACCGATCAGCGAACAGGGCATACTACTTCTCATTTTCTGGTATTATACAGTTTATTATACATTTGGACATAGTCAGCACACTTCACCTCCTCCTCTGGTGATACTTCAAAATGTTTGTCTTCTGTCCAGTTCATGATCTCTCTACAGGACTTCTGGGCAATGGAGGTTTCCTAGTTGAGCCTTTGAACATCCAGCCCAGCACTGGCAGTCAGGATGCCAAGAGGAGCTGCCCTTCAGTACCAATCATTTCCAATTCAACTCAAACCCTTTCTTAAGCTGACAGTACCTCTTTTTCAGTTGGAGTAAAATGGACTTCGTGTCCTGTGTATCCCCAAATCCCTAAACCTAGGGTTTAACCTCGAGTACTTTCTGATAGAGGCTGCCAGTAGGGCTATTCTCCCTGGCTGTGGTGTAGGGCACATATCTTTCATCTTGTTTCCACCAACTGACCCAAGGGTTACTGCAGGATCTCTTGTTTGATCTGTTCAAAAGTTTGTTGTTGCTCAGGGTCCCACTTGAAATGTGAGATTGTTATTTTTTTGGGTCACTGGATAAATTTGGCTTACAATCAGACTGAAATTTAGAGTATATATCCTCCCAAAACCCCAGAATACCTAAGAGAGCTTGTGCTCCTTCTTTGCTAGCTGGTGGAGATGTTGTTATTTTGTTGATGACATCCAATGGGATTTGCAGTGTTCAGCTTGATGTTGGATCTAACAATTGTATTCATAAAAATTGGATGTCCTGTGCAGATCCCTTGAACTTACTTCACTTTGTGGCAAAATCAGATCAGCTCTCAGAAAGGTTTGGATTATTTTATTCCCTTTCCCAAACATTTCTGTTGCTGCATTGCCCCGTTCAATGATATGATCAACGTATTGCAGAGTTTCACCCTTTTCCAATGCAATCTGGATCAGCACATGGCAGATGGTGGGGTTGTGTTTCCACCCTCGGGGTAGTTGATTCCAGATGTACTGGACATCCCTCAGGTTTGGTCAACTGACCTTCCTGTGTCTTCTTTGGCTTCTGGTGATGCCTAGTCTCTTCACTGGTGCTGCATCATGAGAAGTTGAAAAGTCCTTGACTCAGCAACAACTAACACACTGGTGTGCTACCAACCTTATTCTGGTCCTAAATCCAAAATACAGCACTGTACTGGTTATTAGGAAGAACATTGACTCTATCCTGACTGAAACCAGGACAGTGATCATGTCAGCTAAACTGTGTTTTTTTTCCAAACTAGTGACCTTGGTAGCTGTTCAAGTCCACTTTGAGGGACTTGCTTTTATGGGAAAATGTTAGGGTAATGGTGAAGGAAAAAAATAAACAGCTTTACTTTACAGACAATTCTTAAAAAGCAGAGTTCTGTTAGCACATCCAAAAGAGTAATCTGAAAAATACTAGAGTAAAAACATCATCCAGGAGGTGTTCAGAAGCATTAGACGGATACATCAGGAAAATACACACTTTAATCTTTTTAGCGCCTCCAGAAAAAGATCTAGCAGACAATTGTTGATATAGTGCTAATATTTTCCAGACTGACAATAGTATTATTACCAATCCTTGGTTCTATGAGTAATGTCATGTGACTAAATAGACAGAAGCATTTACTAAAATGGACATATATGCATTATGCTGACTGCCCTCTATGCTTTCATCAAGTTTTCCTATTAGAATAGTACTTATTTTTACAGCCTAACTCAGAAACATAAAGAAACACAAAGATCAGTGTACCTCAGGCTTCCTCGTAGAATAGAAAGGAACTGGCATCTCAGAAAAGCTCTCTTTTTCTTCCTTCTATTGATTTTTTATTTTAAGAAGCAACAAAAAGAAAAGCAATTTCTCATTTAAAGTATGGTGCCCCTGCCTCAGTTTTTAAATGTTTTAAGCCGTGACACTGTCTCTTGTGTTGTAGTACATCTCAGTGAATCTTCATAGCACTGAAACAGAAGAGGGAACTTCACTTCAGGTCTGATGCTTCACATCAAGTATACAGAAAAATGAAGAACAACTATTTTGTGTCCAGATAACTTCAGATATAAGAAAATATAGTTTCTTATCTCAGTGTCTGTGCAGCCTGGATCTCTCTTTAATATGGATGACAATGTAAGATGACATCATTAGGCTGGCTTTAACAGAGAAAAATTTTGTGTTTCACACACAGAAAACACAGAGGGGTCAGTGATGATTAGAATATTACAGCAGAAAAGAAGAGGATTTCTTGTTCCTACAAGTTGTCTGCATGCATCACCAGAATCCTCAAGAATTTATAAACATTCAAAATTTTAAAGTACTATTTTTTAAATTTATCTTTCTTTTCTCATTTCTTTCTTGTTTTCTTTCTCTCTCTCCCTCTCCCTTTATTTCTCTCTCTCTCTCTGTCTCTCTCCCTTTCTCTCTCTCTCTCTCTGTCTTTTAAAGATATTTAGGGTTTACTTTTACTAGCAAAAGCATAATGAGCAAAATCAATGCCAAAAAGTGAGTGAGACTAACCTTATTCTTGAAGTCATAGCTGTATTTAAAAATCTGGAAGAATTGTAGCACATGTTTATTCAGCATTTGCTATACAAACCTTCTATAAATATGACATTTAGAATGTATCTTTAAATATTATCTCATGCACATATTAGAAGGACTTAGTGTATTCAAAACTAAAGTTATTAATTTGTATATTAAAAATTAAGAGAAATTTTAATAATGAAATTGCTCACTACAACTTATTCTGTAATGCAATTTGAAAAGAGGCTTTTCTAATGAATATATGATCATTCAGCTGACACCCACATCAGCATAAACTGTGACAAAGATGGACTATCTTCATACCACAGAACAGTATGGATAATGCAATAACAGGAATTTTAACTGTTCAATAAGTTGAATGAAGCATGACAATTAAACTTTATGAAATAAACTGTCATCATTTGAATAAAGAATTGCAAAAAGCAGGAAAAATGCTGAAAATGACAGACTATGGCAGCAGAAAGGACAGACATCACATACTGTGGAGCAAAAAAATAAATGGATAAAATGCCAAACTAGATCTGTGGATGTCTTGTGTATATATTCTGAACTTCAGAATGTGAGAGCATGTGTATAAACACTGAGGCTTGAGAGAAAATTGCAACCTGTCAACAACTGCTGACAGCTCTGCACAAAACCATAAAAAGCAGAAATATTTTGTCCTTGTTAGCTAGATTATGGAGGATTAGGCTAAGAAAACACTTCTTGCTGGAAAAATATTGTGCAATTCTTTTTTTTTTACATGGGGGACATTCTAACAACAGTTTCTTTAAGAACTTGCAAAGCTAAATTCACCCTTGCAACTTTAAAAATATACTCCAAACACTGAAAGAATAATTCTGCTTCAAGGCAAACTTGTTTTGTTGACTCTAGGTAAATGTCAGGGGTTCATTGAATTCAACAGGTTTGCATAAATCACAAACAACAAAAGGTAGTGAATCTAGGTCTTGGGAATAGCTGTTAATTTTAAAATATTATTTTGTTTAAATGTTTTAGATTTCGGTGATGGAATGGATTGAGCTTGGTTTGAAAACATGTTTTTCTGTCAAAGGGAGTACCTTCAAGAACCAGACACGGGTGCCCAAGAACAGCAATGGCTGTAAGGGACCTGTTCTGGCTGAGCAGAGGCCAGGTCCCCTGCATAGAGCAAGTGAGCAGAAGAACCCTGACTGAACACCTGCTTGGTTTTCTTCTCCTGGCAGCTGATTATGTCCACTGGCTTTACACCACAGTGTGCTATCCCTTACCTTACAATGAGTCCCAGTTTTCCTGCAGGACTACAGATGAGATTAAGTTATTAATTATGTCTTGCTAATTAAGGCACACAGCTATCACCCACTCCTTAACTTCTGTATGCAATTAAAAGAAACCCCACTATCCAGCCCCAAACTTTTGCATTAATATACAGGCAGAAGTTACCTTTGTACAGACTTGAAACAAAAGGTATGATGTCAATATTGCACAAAAATCATATTGAATGTGAGTAAGTTGCTAGCCTTAAAAGCTGCAGAATGCCAGACAGGCTCTACTATCATCTTCTGCTTGAGAGCCAGGAGCAGTCCCACTTGAGAAACTAAAAGTGCACACTGCCTTTTAGCTGGGGCAGTGGACAGTGACATACCCAACACAATTGGGAGTGTTAACTCCCAATATTAGTGGGGCAATGTTGAATCCTCAGGTCCTTCTTTAAATTCTTCATAAGTCTTCAGTTCGAGTTCACAGGTAAACATAAATTAGAATTTTATTAGAAAACAATAGACTGAATTATATAATCAAAATATCCAAATAAAACCAGGACTGTTGGTTTTAAAATTAATATCTTAAAATATTCCATGGTCTGCCCCTCTCTGAATGGCTAAATTTTACCATGAATAACAGTTTAGACTGTGTTTTCAGAACAAAAAGTAAGTTTTCCTGTACTATCACTGGCAAGAGACTAAATTATTTTTGGAATTAAGGAACACAAGACAAAAGAGGAAGACAAATTTCTGTTAAACTGGTAAAAAGGTAACCCAGCATGTCATACCTAACCCTTCTTTCTTACCAGTAATACATAACACCCTGATTTCTCTCTACAGCTTCACATAGGCAAAATCTGACCTAGAAATCTTTTGATCAGAAATGTGATTAAGCTTGTTTAATACTGAATGGGCTTTAACCTGTGTCTTTTCTTTGCCTGATGTGAACTGCTCTGAGTTCTCTTCTGCTAGGAGCAAGAAGTCCCCTGTTCTACCTAAGGAGTCACTCCAATGGCCCTCAACCACAATCTTAACCTCTGCAGACACAGATTCTCATGCAAGAATGACTACACTTACTTGCTACCCAAACCTGCAGACAAAAGGAAATCCTTAGTCACTGTATGATTTAACTGTAAAGAACTTTATGTGCCTTCTGCTGGGCTTCTGGCTCTGCTAAGTGTTGCAAACTTGATACAACTGGGTCCTAGATTTGGGACAGTTCAGCAACTGCTCCAAACCTAAGCTTTACCAGGGTTCACAAGCTAATTCATCTTGCTTCCAAGCTTCACCTGGCAACTGTATACTCAGCATGTGCAAGAGAGAGGGGTACACAAGAGATGGTGCAACATCTCTCCTATTCAGCATCAGAATGGCTATTGCTCTCACCTATGACAGACAGGATTCCATCAATTTTCAACTGTCTTAAAGAGACTTACCTAGCTGTTAGGCAGTAAGGGACTCATTCTGGAATGAGTACTTAACATTTTTTCCTGGAATCGTTGCCAAATTCGTATGGAAAAATTACACAAGAGGTAGAGAAAGTTGAAATGTGAGAGTGACACTGAAAGCTTAATTACATAAAAAAGCTGTTACCTGGAAACTTTTTCACTGAAAATTGGTTCATGCTAAATAGGCAGTAGGACAGAAACTAGAATTCACTATTATTGACTGTAACAATTTGAAAAAGAACCATGATTCCTTTGCCGTTGCTTAATATTTTCTACAGAGAATCAGTTGTCATACTTCAGGAATATGTTTGTTCCACATTGAACAAATGGAACAGGTCCCTTGCATGCCAGCTGGATTGTGAAAGTGCCAGCTTTAGCTCTCCAAGACTCACCCCTCTTTTCAGACTTGCTCCCATAGGTAAACCTTGTCTTCCTGGTTGGAAGCTGGCATTTGCAAACTCCATTCCTGAGCATCTAAGGCTATATCAGTATCTTCCAGATATATGCACCCATATTATCATTAGCTCTGCAAGCACGGTCCCGTTGAGGAATATTTTCCAGAGACACCACAAGGACTACGTACACACAGGCTCAGTTACCTTTGGCATAGCTTCATGCAAATCCTGTGATACAATTTATAGACCCCAGAAACAAGGCTGTGCCACTTAGCAGATCAGGAAACTGCTGCACTGGGTTTCATTGCACACAGGTAGACAGACATGTCCTAACTTGCTTATTATGTTTCATAATAAGCCAAAGAACCCACCTGTACCTTGTAAATTCCATTAAGTGTTTGGCAGGAAGATGCTGCTGTTGACATGCAGCGACAGATGAAACTCAGATGCCTGGAAGGACTACGACCCTCCCCTGCACGCCCATCATGCCTCGTTCCTGACAGGGGCAGTGAAGCAGACATACTTTTACATGTAATGCCACAATTCTTCATTTTTACATGGACACTGTAACTGTGGTGTTTAATGGGAACTGAAATTCTAAATTTGCCAAGTTTTCAACAGTGCTTGTTTGCACACTTAAATGTCCACATCTAGTAAGAGGGCATTGGCCTCTGGGACAGGTAGTGATCATGTCAGATGGTTATTAAGTTAGCTGTCTCCTGTAGCTGGCTGACACATGAAACAAGATTTCCCTTTATCAGTGCCTACTTTGTCCTGGTAGGTCTAGTCCTTAGATACAGCCTGAGCTAATGAATGACTTTTCAAAGCTTAGCTAAGATACTGAGAGTTAGGGAGAGGGCTGAGAAGCAGAATAGAGTAAAACCTCAAAGGTTTGATAAGCCATAGGGTTTATCTGGAAGGAACTTCCACATTTATTTTTCTAATTACTAGGTTGTTGGTGTGCTTACAGATGATAAGGCAGTAAACACTGCCAAGAACTTTACACAATTCCAATGGAATTCAGATTGCAACCAGTAAATTCATAATCAACTGAACTTTTCAGTGCTGTCTGTACTGATGTCATTTTCCACACACAAGGTAGTGGAAAAAGTCAGACTATAATTATTTGAAGTAAGCTGACCATCTCACATTTATCTTCTGTGAAGTTAGGTTTAATCAGCTCCTATGTGCCAAGACTAACGTTTCTAAGTCAAACAAGAAGTTATATATGCAGAACACATCTCAGCTGTGCAACCACTTGTTGTGGGAGGAAGGCAGCACAAATTTCAGCAGCTCTCTTCAGCAGCTGTTGTGACAATTACATATTAAGTTTGGAAAATTTGCCTTTGAAAGCATCCTAGACTGAGAACTACTCTATGAAATAATTCTAAAACAATTATACAAGACAGTTAATAATTTTTCTTTGTATGCCTTATTTCATGGGCATTTAATTGCTTTTTGCTTTTTTTAATTAAAAGCACTTCAAATTTCTCTGGGGAAAAAAATTTATGTTTTAAACAATTATGAAAGTCCACACAACTGTTTTCAGAAAACTGTTACTAAACATTTACATCAGAAAACGTCTTAATTAGCCCCTATAAACATCCACACTTATAAATAATTTCTGTATTATTGCAAATTCAGAATCCTAAAATAGGTAGTCAGCTTTAACTCAGAATATTTTGATCCTTACCATGACTTTAATACTTCTGAAAATCAAAAATAGTTTCCAAGGTGAGTCCAGGACCATGATAGGTAGTTTTTCAGTTTTTAAAATGTCCTATACTATGTAACTGCTATTTCAGCAGATTGCTCCTCTCTACTATTACTGCACTCTCATAGTACATAAACATTTGCAATAAAGCCTACCCTTTAGCATACAGTACTTAACAGACTGGAGAACAACTTGTGCAGCTAGGATACTATGAAATGCTTTTTATATCATCTGCAATCTCATTAAACCTGAACAAAATGTCATAATAGCATGGGAATAGTATGGAAACAGCTCAGTAGTTTTGGCTCTGAGCTCATAAAATGCAGTCTAGTAAAAAGAATTCTGACATGTTCTGACATGATGTTAACACAATTACAAGCATCACAATGTATAGAGATAGGAAAGTGGCAAGTTGAAAAAATTTTACTTTTTTTTTTCCCCCTGGAGGAATCAGACTGGTTTTTCTCTTCCTGGCTTTGCTAAAATTGTCTTTGGAAATTGCCATGAGACAAAACCTTCTTTGATTTATCCACAAAGGAAATAAGCATTCAGAAAAACCTTCCTAGCTAAAAGAATAAGTCATTCTATTACTTGCTTCAAGCATGTCCAACTGCGGATCTTGGAGATGCTTAAGAATTACAAAGTAGAGAATAAATGCGCTTAGTGCATTCTCCTGCCCTGTCCACAAACACTGCCTCTGTGTTGTGGCAAGCCCTTCTTACTTTTACAACTGCCTTGTATAGCTGTGTGAAGCTAAAGTGCAGCCCTGGCACAGATCTGCCAGTTCCTATTACGGTCGTTTTCCTCTCCGACAAAGGAAGATCTGTGGCACGTGTCCCTGTGGCAGCCCTGGGATGCTCAGATGTCCCACTGGCAGAAAGCAGCTGCATCACTGCTGAGCATTTCATCTGATGAGTCTGCTCAGTTTTCTGCATGAATAAAATCAAGCATGGCAGATTAAAGTCCCTTAGTTGCTATTTCTTTCATATTGGAGGCTAAATATTGCAGTGTTGACAAACACTTGTTTCTTTCCCCAAAAAGACCAGATTTAAGGGCCAAGCTGTCTTTATTTTCATCTGTGCAAAAGTTTCTGTCAGCAGTGAGGATAAGATATGACATAATGAAAATTGTGAAGATAAGTCTCTACTTCAGCATGACAAGCAGACTTGACAGATGCTGTCATGTAGTAGTGCTCTTACATACATTATTTTATTGTGTCCTCAACTTTTTAGTTGTATTTGAACCAAGTTGTTACTGCACAGAAACTAAGAGAGATTTTTATGAACAAACTGCAGTGACAAGAAAGGACAATGATATTTTGTACTGGCAAATGCTGCTTGAAACACCACCCCATTACTATATTATTATACTATATTATTATTATTATATTATCTGCAGACATCCCTCTCCCACCTTTCACAAAGGTCTTTATTCTCTTCCCCCTTACACATACCTACTCCAAACCTACAGTTCTGATGAAAATATTCTGCAGTCAGGACCCTTGAAAATCTCAGACCACAGCTCAATAAACTGATACAACAGCAATACTCTAACAAGCGGTACTTGATGAAATTTAAAGATTTAGTTTGGTTTACCTCATGGACAACAAGTTTCATGAATTATCAAGCTGAGGAGGGATTCAAGCAGTTAAACTTATTCAGATAAAATTTGGTTAATAAGTTTAGTCAAAATATTAAAAAATATGCTTTTTTATGCATTTAAAACAAACAGAACAAAACAAAGTTTTAAAGCAAAAAAATCCACAAAACTCACTAAATTTAAGTTGTTCAATTGAATACAATGACTGGATCAAAATACTCCTTATTTGCACTTTTTTATTTATTATAGAAATGCAAGTCTAGTGAGCAAGCAGAAATACACCTCTATAGGAAATATTTGTACTTAGAACCTGACAATACAAGACCAAATGTAATATATCCCTAGCTTAAGGTCTAGTTCCGATTCTCTAATTTTTGCATGCTTTTCAGGGTAAGCTTCTAAAAATTCTTTGAAGGAGATTTTTTTCTCATGGCTTTGTGATCTAGTTGCCTTCCCTAGAAAAGTTTAACAAAATTATTTTGGAATTACCACCTTAAAATTTGCAAAGCTTCTAAGAGTTTTCTTTTAAATGCAAATGATCATAAAACCTTTGAAAGACAATATACAGTTTACAGAATACCTTTCTGTAGATTTAGAATTTACCTGCTTTGTGGTTATGCAGTGGAATGAATCTTCATGATTTGCAAATGCCAGGAGATTTCTACTTCCGACACGCAGTCATACTTCTGAGCAATCAGACACAACAATAAATAGCATATTTTCTTCACTCTGTCAATGCATTCCACAAGGGAAGTGAAGCTTAACATTCCAATTTTAAACAGAATGAAACTGAAAAAAACCCCATCAGGGCAACAGAGTTGCCCAGATCATCACCCTGGATTGTGGACCCCAGGGAAGCAGTCCATATTTGAACATTTCATGGCACAGGTGTTCCCCAGGACTCTGAGTTGCTCACTATGTTCCTCCAACATTGAGGGATCTCTGTAATGTGTTATTCTCACGTGATGCTCAGAGTTTTGCAAGAACTTCACTGGATTTACCTGCATGACAGTAATACACTTGGGTTTATAGAGCGCAGCACCCCTGCAGCCTCGGTTTATTTTTAGATGTCAAAAGGGTATGTGTAAGTTAACAATTTTCAAAAAGCAGCTTTTCATTATTGCTTATTTTTAAATAGGTCACACTCAGGATGTCTTCAAAGAAAATTTATTAGACCTAAAGACAAAGTACTTCATCAATTCAATGCAGACATGTCTCTGGCAAACTATCACACCCAGATTAGAGCTCCCAGCAAGAGAGATCTATTCTACCCATCTCTGTTCCCAGTGCATGCACATGTCACCTGATGCAGACTTCACTGCACAGCACTATAAATCAAAGAAGACAGTGGGTGTTCTAGGACAGGAAGGGTTGTTTTGAGTGAACACCTCTTCCTGACTGAAGGGAGGTGAGCAATCAGAACTTTGTCTAGAAAAACAATTTTGCTCATTCAAATAAATGCACCCTCCAGGCTATTGTAACTTCTGCCAGGAACTGATTCATCCATCGACAGGCTTTTGAATCTGGTTAATGAAATTGCAATGAAAAGAGAGAAGCCTCACTGTTTTTCAAAAAAATAGAGGGCTTTTTTCCAGGTTTTTCCTTCTCCCATTCTCTTTTTGCAAAAGAGCACTATGCCATGGAGCGGCTATCAAACTTAATAGCATTAGACAGATGTCTCCAGATAGGACTTTTTTTTTCATTAATCATAAAGCATATTTTTTAAATTAAATACATTCCTGAGATAGGCATAGTGGTGCAGGTAAAAGCTGAAAAAAAGGGATACCCTGCTACAAAATTTGATAGTACTGAAAACAATTTTGAAAATTTCAGTAATTTATTTAGGTCCAACCATGAAACTGTAAAATTAAAAGCTGTAAATCTTACAAAAATTACTTCTGGAGTCAGACACTGTTAATTACTATGAAGAAAGCATGTAGACAAAGATGTGCATTGTCCAAAATAAGTAAGTACACATTATCAAATAAAGAAAGGTATCCATTTCACATCTAGAAGAGAACTAAAGGACTAATAACTATCTTTAAAATCTTCGTTTTGTATAAAAAAATGTTGTGCTGACCCTGATGGAAAAATGTCGTTATCTTCAATGACAAGGAAAGAAGAACAAAATTATAAAAGAACAAAATTATAAAATTTGTAAAGAGAATACAATATGCAGATATTTCATCATCATGAAGGCAATGCTTCATTTGAAACACAGATTAATTTTTGACTCATGGAAACCGATATGCTTTGCTTTTAATGCTGTAAACTACATTACTCAAAATAACAATCAAATTGTACATTTTGATGGATCTTGTCACCTGACTTTTACAATTGTGGCAGGTGGAGCGACTTGGGAAGTGCTATGTGCATACTGAGACTGAAAGGTCTATGAGAGAAAAACCTTCTTACCATTTCTAACAACTCTTGTGGTGGGATTCTCTCTCATTATAAGGGCAATTTAAGTCACATCAAGCCTTCAAGCACTTAAAAATGAACACTGAAAATTAGTCATTATTATATTTGCACTACCTATAGGGGAAGTCAAACTTGAAGGATGAAATTTTTAAAGCTTTTAGTCATTTGATTCTACCTAAAGAGATTCAGTTAAGAGCACATCCACATAAGGATGTGTCCAGGCACACTCAGCACACAAACATTCCAAAGGATGTTTCAATTCCACTTGTCAAGTATGTGGAAGTAACTGCTTGTATGTATCTCATTTTTACAGCCCAGTGGGAATACCACAATCCATCTTGGGCAAGTCTCAGCTGATAGAAGTGAGTATCAAATATCAGTGTGAAGACCAGATGCCAGTTACAGCCTTTCCTAAAGACCTTTTAGACCTCTCTCACATTTCAAAAGCAGCAATGGCTGAGCAGCAAAGAGCTGATGGAACAATCTGATGTCCTCTTCATGGACTTTATCTCTATGCAATGCTTCAATGGCCACCTGTCCAAGTTCAGAAGATTTCAGAAACACAGCAAAGAAACAGCAGGCAGTGTCATGAAGCTTGCAAAACAGGAAAGTTACTTAGGTCATCTATGCACTGGGCAGCTGTAATGACTCACAAATCTTCATTGCTTTGTTTACCAGGAAAGTGAATACCTCAGGGAGCTTAAGCTTGGCACACACAGCTTTTGGAAGTAATGAGCCACTGTACAACCTATGTTGTTGCTTCTGAAAAAAAGCTTTATGTATACAAACATTCAATTTCAGTGTCCCAGGGTCTAGGACACTCTGATACTTAAAAAAGAGAGACAGAGAACCTTCTTCATTCATTTTCCAAGCTCTAGGAAAGCAAATTGCAACAGAAGTTTCTCTGTAAAGTGACTAATAGAAAGAGTGTCTGGCATTACATGAGCATAAGTGTATAGGATTTATTGTTATTATGTATTGTCATCACTGATCCATAATATTTAGGTCACCCAGACAGTCCTAACACTCTTAGAATATTGATGCTACCTTTCTTTCATTCATATTTCATAGTTAGGGTTAGGCTCTGAACACCTGAAGATCTGGTATTAAAATTGTAGAGTTCATAACTTAAGTTGTTCAAAATAATTTCTTATTTCTTCCTCAGGGAACATTTCTTGAACAATATTTACTCTATTTGTATAGTTTCTGAATTTACAGAAATGCTTATTTAGTTCTTGAAAGAACAAGCCATAACTCTGGATTTGAATTCTCAAAAGGAAAATTATTTGGTGGAACCTTCCTGCTCTCCTTTATTCCCTCAGAAAAATAATTTTAACAAAACTTTGGAATAATCTTTATTCTTGGCTTTTCATTTCAGTTGCTTTTCTCTTCCTGAATTTAAAGAACAGAAAGCAAGGGAATATATTTCATTATAATACTGTACTATTTCAAAATACAGTTTTAATTGTTTACCACATATTTACATCTTACAAATATTTTTTAAAAATTCTCTTTTTTTCTAACAGAAATAATTGTCAGAAATTACTTTTCCATTTATTGTCAACTGCTAATCAGAGAAGAGAGCATTTAAAATACATTCTCTCTCATGGAAGGGCACTAATTGGATGATATTTAAAGTCCTGATAATGGACTGTCATTTCATGTAAATTAGCAGCAACAATACACATGTGAAGCTAATATTTTAAAAGTCTACATTATAATACTACAAAGTTTCTACTCCCCAATTAAAAAAACAGAATTATATAGTCCTCTTGCAGAGAAGGAACAACCTTTGGAAACAACTCAAGCATATTTCATATTAAATATTAATTCTTACTTGCTTATGTATGCCTTAAAACTTCTGAGTAAGCTATATATGTATTTAGTTCAAAATATAAAATACCATTCAACATCTCAGGCAAGAACTGATTCCTCTGGGCTTATCTTTTTTGAAAAGTCTCTGATTTTGTCTCCTGACAAAATTTTGTCTACCTGACTTCAGGTAGAATCATGGGCCTAATAACACATTTCAAAAAACTCTCTATGGATTTCAATGAATCTAAGTATATTAATTGCCAATCTGTTCATTGCCTCTAAGAAAAAAACCCAAAACTATTCTATATCATTGCCATGACTATGGATCTCAACCCATCAATAATCTCATCTTTAGCAGGAATCATGTCCCAGCCACAGCAGGCCACCTGACTGCAGAGTGGTGACTTCCTAGTCTTGGCCAAAGCAGCTCTGAATTAGTGCAAGATTAAGTGAAAGTGAAGATGAGACGCCTTGCTCAGGACACAAAAGAAAGACTCAAAGCAAGTGGATAAAAATTAGATTAACTAACACTACTCAGACAAAAGAATAGAAGTAAGAACTATGAATTCATCACGCTATTTGTTGGCAGGGGTGATGCATGGTGCTGGGGCCTTTAGTCCTTTTTACCTTTAGTCCTTTACCTCTAGTCCTTACAGGAAGCAAGGAAGGGAAATATATTCTACTCTAGCACTGTCATTTGTGATTAGAGGTGAGACTTTTTATGCCTAACACCTTAGAAGTTGTGTTTTTAAGAAAATAAAGGAATAAATTTCTGACCAGATAAGACTGTTGTATTGTATCAGGCAGGGTAATTTTGTAAACTGTTTTATGTGAGCACATTTATCTTTTTTTATCTTAAAATAACAGCTTTATGAAACAAACGGACTCTTCCTCCTTCCTCCTGTAGCAGCTGAAGGACACCTGGTAGTAATCTGTACAGGAATTAAATATTTTACACATGCCTTTTCCCTGTCTCTGGTGAGCTAGGGAACAGTTCCATTTTTCTTAGCATGACCGTGTGGCAATATAAGATGTTTGTGGTTTTAGGACATTATCTGCCAATTATTCAGACACTATAAATGAAAATGTTCATCTGAGTGTATTATACAGGTTATGAATGTCACAGAAATGATGTACTCATTTAGATAAGTAGTGATAAGTACTCATTTAGATTGCATCAGTGGAACAACATTTTTTAATATGCTCACATTTTACATTTTTACCATGGACTACTGACAACTCTGTAATGATCAATGAAAGAGGGTGCCTCTTCCCAACATATCCAAACATATCTAGGTCAAATATCATGACCTACATGTACTCTCAGGAAGGTTAACAAGTACAACAGCTAACTGAATGGCTCAAGTGTTCCTTTCCAGCACAGGATGGAAAAACATCCATAACTAGAGGAGGCCTACACATAGGGATGAGGGTGAGTGAAGAAGGATTCAGAAAGACTAAGGGACCCTGCAGTCCACCTTAGGCTCTAACAGAAAGGGTGCAATACTTGTGATGAGGATTGTGTGATGTGATGACTCGATAATTAGCTAAGTACTTATTTTCCCACCCACCATTCCACAACCCACACTAGCCAGCACTGCAATTACATCCAATCCTGATCATATTTCCCTATAGCCTGTATGAAGAATTAAAAATGGCATAGCATTTAAGAAGATCTGCACCTACCTGCTTCTACTAGAGGTTTCTAAAATGTGTTTCCTTTCCCTTCCTATAAGCAGCTCGTCACCATCTATAGACAAGCATTATCCCTTCCAGTCTTACAATCTCTTTCTTCTTGAGAAGAGAGGAATATATCCCTATATTCTGTAGGGATGAAATGAAAATGGAAGGAAATCAATAATCTTAGGACAGAAAAGGTTTTTTTGGGTTTATTTCACTGTCCAGTAATCAGAGAGACGCTGCTACAGTGTTCTAAAGTAATTTGTCTCCAGTTGCTCAGTTGAAAACTGTGTCTTTGTTGCCCTAGACAAAATATCCTGGGATGCTGGCTTCCGTAAATTTACTTCATGAGCTAACACTTCATCATGTCTTTCACACTCATGTCTTAATACAAGGTAACAAAATTATTGTCGTGAAGAACTTTTCAGATTTTTGGCAGGAAGCTCAAGAACAGGGATATAGAACTTGGGAGGGTAGTTTTACACTCTTCAGAAAGGAAATGCAGAAAGCTGCCCAGCAGAAAAGGACAGAGGATGCTGGTGACAGCAGCTGGACATGAGCCAGGGTGTGCCCAGGTGGCCAAGAAGGCCAATGGCATCCTGGCCTGGCTCAGCAATGGTGTGGCCAGCAGGGCCAGGGCAGGGATTGTCCCCCTGTCCTGGGCACTGGGGAGGCCACAGCTCGAGTGCTGTGTCCAGTTCTGGCCCCTGACTGCAGGAAAGTCACTGAGGGGCTGGAGTGAGTGCAGAGAAGGGCAACGGAGCTGGGGCAGGGTCTGGAGCACAAGTCCTGTGAGGAGCAGCTGAGGGAGCTGGGGGTGTTTATCCTGAGAAAAGGAGGGTCAGTGGGGAACTTGGTTTCTACTACTGCCTGAAAGGAGATCGTGCCCGGAGGGGGGTGGTCAGTCTCTTCTACCAGGCAACAAGTAATAGAACAAGAAGACATGGCCTCAAGCTGTGCCAAGCGAATATTTAGATTGGACATGAAGAATAAATTCTTTGCAAAAAGACTGCTTAATATTGGAATGGTCTACCCATGGAGGTGATAANGGTGTTTATCCTGAGAAAAGGAGGGTCAGTGGGGAACTTGGTTTCTACAACTGCCTGAAAGGAGATCGTGCCCGGAGGGGGGTGGTCAGTCTCTTCTACCAGGCAACAAGTAATAGAACAAGAAGACATGGCCTCAAGCTGTGCCAAGCGAATATTTAGATTGGACATGAAGAATAAATTCTTTGCAAAAAGACTGCTTAATATTGGAATGGTCTACCCATGGAGGTGATAATGTCACCATCCCTGGAGGTGTTTAAGTAAAGACTGGAGGTGTCATTTAGTGCAATGGTCTATTTGACATGGTGATGTTCTATTACAGGTTAGAGTTGATGACCTTAACAGGTCTTTTTCAACATAAATGATTCTGTGAAGTTCTCCTAAAAGTTGACTGAAAATCAGTCTATAATATTCCAGGTAAGAACAAAAGAAAATGCCAATTTCAGGTGTTTTTTGGTGAAAATTGCAGAACTATTTAGGTTGGAAAAATTCTGTGAGATTATTTGTCCAACTTTTGACTGTTCACTACCTTGTCTATTAGATCATAGCACGAAGTGCCACGCCCAGTTGTTGCTTGGGCACTTCCAGGGATGGTGACTCCACCACTTCAGAGAGCAATCCATTCCAAAGTTTAACAGCTCTTTCAAAGAAGAAATTCTTCCCTATGTCCAGCCTGAATAATCCCTGAAATAACTTTGGGCTTTGTGCTCTTGTCCTGTCCTTTTCAGTCCAAAGCTCATAGACAAAACCAGGAAGCAGCTTTTCAAAATCAGCTGACAGGCCAAAGTAAAAATGTTTGTAAACAAACTCTGTACATTCTTATGTATAGCAGCTAAGCATCTCGAACCCTCTTCCCAAGCTGTTCTAATAAAGAATGAATGCTAACGTAACTTCAGTAGATCGGGCTGCAAGATAAGAGTGCTCTTGGAGTAGCTGACCTTTCCAGAGAGCACATTAGCCAGAAGATGAGGAGTTATGTAGCCCATTCACATATGCAGGGTTAATGTGATTTACATACTCCAGCCTGTATTAGAGAAAGATGCAAAACAATGATGTGTCTTAGCAACTGTAATTTGAGCCTGACTGCATATAAATCTATCCTGAGTTTTACAGCAATCTCTCTTGGTTTTGTAGTGGGCAATACTATAAAATGCAATAAATTTGGGCTGGGTTTTTTGATCAGTTTTTTTAATACTTTTTGTTCATTTTTTTGACAGATGGCACCAACCATTTAAAATATGTGCATAAATCAAACACATGTCTATATATATATACACACACATATAAATATACAAATTTTAGCCTTTGCACAATATTTAAAAGATAAAAACAATAATGAAATGCTTAGCTGTACTTTTTTTAATTGACACAGTCTTCCTGTTCCTATGACTAGTTTCCTCTAAGGAAAATGTGACGTGTTGGATGATTTCCCATTTTCTGTTCAGACAGGAAGTATACAGGCCAACCAGCATGTGGATTTTCTGCTAATCTTTAGTCACTAAAGAACACCTGCAGCCTAACTGCTAGCTTGTTCTGGTACTCAAGGTCTCTATCAAAACACATTGTTCAACAAAGGAAAAAGTTGACATTACACCACCTGGGAATACAGAGAAAATCCTAATTTTTATGTAGCAGTACAAATGAATCACACGGATCAGAAGAGAATCACAGAAACATAGAATCATAGAATGATTGGGGTTGAAAGGGAATTCTAAACCTCATCTAGTTCAACCCCCCTGAAACAAACAGGGACATCAACTAGATCAGGTTGCTCAGAGCCCCAAGCAGTCAGAACTTGAATTTTTCCAGGAATGTGGCATAGAATAACAAAAGAAGTATGCTGGTTCTTCCTAAACTAGGAAGACAAAAAGTCTTAAAAAAATTTAAGGACATTACATTGCGCTTTCGTTATGGCCACAGCAACAGTAATACTACTGCTGCAATCTGGAAGAAGAAAGCAGGAGGGAACAAAACTCCCCTCCCACTTTTTATTTCATCACTGTGTAGTGTAGGCTGTGTAGTGTTGCACATGTTAAAACAACATATCTCATTAGCTTTCTGATTCTCATTTCTGATATAATGAGATGCTGTTGATATTGATCAAATTGCAAACAAATTCAGGGAAAAAACCCAGGTACCTAGGAATTCCAAGAACACCTCCACAAAAGATTCTGCACCACAGAGGATGAAATATTCTCTGTTCAGTCACTCTGGCAGATGTAGGATTGTGGAGATACCAGCAATATAAAAGAACACATGTTGATATTACACATTTGAAAGCAGTTGACCACATTCCAAAGCAGGAATGTGTCTGGACCACACATTCACTTAACTTCAATAGAATTTCATACTTGTTCAGGTCATGCTTTTTTCTCATGCCTTGTCAATATCGTAACATCCCACATCAGCCATTGGTGGGTTTTCTGTCATACTTTACAATTTACAGACAGACGACTTCCTGGAGTTTTTGTTCTTGTCCTTCACATCTCATGCTCTGAATTCATTATATCACTGGGGTTTTTATGACAGTCTGAATCAAATTATAAAGGTAATGCAGCACATTATTGTAGTATATCAATACCTGAATGAAAATTTTCAGAAAATCAAATTTATCATCAGGATTACTCTAAAACTAGAAGAAGCGAAAGGTAATCAGCAACTCCAAATACTCCAGAATCTTTTTCAAACTTCCAAAAGTTTACAGTACATTGAAATCATAGAGGGCTTTAGTTAAGAGCAAAACAATTGCTTGCTGTTTATTACAATTATTTTTCCCTTTCTTATCTTACCACATTGTTATGCTTTTCTATATCTGTACTAAACTACACATTGCTGCTTCTTAGCCTCTGTGCTGAAGATGTCTTGCTGCTCTCAAATATGGGAAGAAAGTAATGGATAAATCCCATTAGAGAGGGCTGAAAGCTTTTCATCAGAAGTAGTGCAGGCTTGTTTGTTCAGACAGATACATGAAATGAAAACAGTACTTTTCAAGGAAACTGGGACCATTTTCAGTATTAGACAACACAGAAAGAGTGGGAAAAAATGTCAGGGTGATGTCATCTGCATGGGTTTCTGCTCACCATTCAGCACATATGCAAAGGCTGACTAGAGAAAAATCTGACTGGGGATGGAGGGAAACTGCCTTGCCTTTCAGAGGGAGGTTTCACAATAAATTTGAAGTGTTTCATAAAATTGACATGTCTAAAAATAACTGAGCAAATAAAAATTGGTAAGGTTTGTTCTTATTCTTCCCTCTCTGTCATTATCTTATTGCATGACTGTTAGCCACTCTGTAATCTCATAGTGCCTCAAGCTAGCTGCTCTGAAATGCAGAGAGAGTGTTAGCTTTTTCTGATTCTGTTTCTTCACAGGTAACTGTTTTCAGAACAGCTTTTATTGAAAGAACCAAGGCTCTTTCTAGAGACAAACCAAACCAAACCCCAAAGAACTAACAAACAAAAAAATCCAAACAAAGAAACCCAAGGACTTGAAACTTGACTTAGTTACGTCATACCTAAAGAGGTGTAAATTATCAGATCTCTCCGATTCCCACCACAAGTCTTGTCTCTGTCTCTCCACTGACTATAGAGGAAGTCTTAATAGCCAGCCTAATGTAGATACCTAATGCAGAGGGCAATGAGTCTCATTTGTCAGGAACTGAAATCAAGAATTGATTAATGAAATCAAGAATTGATTATTATTGCTTAAATACTGCATTCCTTTGTAATATTTGTGTGTCAGTGGTTCTTCCATACATGTACCCTTATTTTATCAATAACCATGTATTTATCATGAATTTATAGGTAAAATGTCCTCTTTAATTTTCAATCCTCATAGTAGCAAAAGATTAAAAAAAAAATAAGAAAAGAAAAAATCTCACTCTCAATCTTTGTTTCAGTCCTGACATGAGCAGAATTTAGTTTGCTTTAACTCGTTGTAATCTCATTTGATTTAGGTGCCTGTTTGTCACAACTGTGTTCTTTCTCAGAAGTAGCTCCTCTGCTGGCCTTTGCAACTGTGTTGCATTTCATGCCACTTCCTTCCAGGAGTCCAAGGTACTGCAAGGAGGCATTATAGATTTTCAAATTCTCAGTGACAAGAATTGAACACACTCTTCTGGATGTACAATTACAAAAGATCCAATATATGTTCCAAAATGTGGGCTTGATCCTGAACCCCTTATTTGAGTGATGCTACCACAGAACTCTGAAGAAATTTTGTTTAAATAAAAAATGTAGATCCAGATTTCCAGGCTGCAAATCTATATTTAGAAGCAGTAGGATTATATAAATATATGTAAAAATACATATGCATACATGCATGGGTTTTGTTGAGTAGAGGGAGATTGTCAGAGCTAGGAATTAGAATTAATCATGCAACTCCCACTGGTTCAGTACAAAATCCCCTTGACCATCACCTACTTTTTCTGACTTGGTGGAGCTGCAGCAAAGGGGACATTTCACTGGTGTCAGCTGTTGTTTTACATTTTCCTTTATCTGGCAGGTTAAAACAACAGAACAAAGAAAGCAAAACCTCAAGGGAGCATTGAAAAGTGGAGAGCACAGGCAAACAGACAGAAAGCAGCATCTTGACAATATCTCACAAGGGAAAAAAAAGCAAGTCTGCCAGCTGTTCCACAGAAATCTGTAGTCTCTAATGTTCCTTTTATATACTTACTTAGTTCAAATGATACTCCACTTCTACTGAATGCAATAGTTGTTTTTTTTTTTAATTTTAATATATTTATATGGTCATAACCATTATCTTTTGTGTAGAGAGATGCAGTTATGTGCCCATTTCACTGAAATGAAAAAAACAGACTTTTTACAGATCCTGTAAAGAGTAACTTTCCCAAATTTTGTTACATTTCAGAAAACCGATTTTTAAATCCATAACATCATTTAATTCAGTTCAGTAATTGCATTTTGTTTGGTCTAGAATAACATGCAAAGCTGTAGAGACCATGTTGTTAAAAAGTGTGACCTGTTTACCCGAACTTTCCTACAATTCATACAGGACTAGGCATGATTTGTTCAAAGTTTATTGACTTTGCAGTCCTGTTGACTCTGACAGAGCAGAAAGGCAAATGACATTCAAGCCACGCTTTTTAAAGTGAAGAGTAAGACCTTTGCACCATTGCAGATAAGTATGGCTTAGTATCCTGACAGCTTATTTTGCAGCAGAGATGGTGTATTACACTGTGTGGCACAGAACTATCTAAATCTGTACTGTGCATCTAAAATTTGAATTATCCCAGCTTGAGAACATAAACCAAGAGAGGAACAGTACTGCATATGCAGCCTATATTTGCCGAATTTCAGATCCTACACTCTGGCATGTGTCTGTTTTTAGATCATTTAAAAAAAAATATTTCTGAAATTAAATATCATTCCAGTGTTGGGTTTTTTTTTCTTTAGCCTTCATCCTACAGAAAGTTAGGTATTTTTTGTCTGTTTCATCCCTGCTCCCACAAAAATAGAAAGGAAATGATTATTAAAAAATGGTTACTCAGCATGAAAATTTCTTCAAAGGAAGTGTGAAATTAATCAGTGCAAATAGTGCACACAATCTACAATTGAGAAATAAAGACCAATGGATATAGATTCCAGGTAAATGCACTTGGTGTACTGTCTTGTTATGTCTGTCCACTCTTTGCTAATAAATAAGCCTTATGCAATTCTGAGATAATTTATTTGTACATTTGTATCAGTGACATATTGCAGATATTACCTCTTCAAAAAAGATAGCTGACATTCTCCTGACATTCTTATGAAGTTTTTATTAGTTTTCCTAATTAAAATGCATTTCTCTAGGAAAGGCAGAACACTTAATGTGTTTCTGAGCTGTGACTTGGTTTGTATTTATGGTAATGAGGATTTGTCAGTTCTAGTTCTTTGCATTAAATCTAATAGTATTCCTTATCCCTTGGACAGGCTTTCTCCTAGTTTATCAAGCCTGTGACATTTTGCTTCAGTAAACTCCAGTGCAGACAACCTGGCAAGCTGGTACCCAGGGGTTTCATTTCTGCATTGTTAAGTAAATTCTATGTGAAAAAAAGGAACCAAATATTTTAAATGATCCACCACTCCAATTAGTATTTTTTTACCATTAGTTGTACTTTGAAAGGAATAAAACAGAAGCCCTTACAATGCTTGGCTAAAATATTTTGTACCCTTTGAGTCATATTTCAGTAACAGAGTTTTAATTGCAAACCACAGGAATATGTACTATATTTTTCAGTATCTGTCACCCTATAGCCATTGTTCAGTGCTTTCTTCTATTGCAGACAACTGTGAGTAGGAAATTACCATGCTCCATGCAACAGTTTTATGATAGCAAAAAATCTGGGAAGTAAACACCCTCATTTTTGACATAGTGGTCCAAAACTGCATTGTCAATGTCATCATCTTCACATAGTACCTTTGTATACAACAAATTAAAATGAGCCATAACACTTTTCAAATACCATTTCACTTGCACAAGTGACAGGATTTCCATTTTACGTACTGCTCTACCAGATTCCATTATTTTATTGCAGTGTAATGCACTAAGCTGAAGAATAGAGATCCTCCTCAAGGGCAGCAAAAGAAATCGAAGAATCTCCTATGAGATTTTCAGATACATTGTTGCAAGACAATACACGATGAATTTGGAACTTCTTGGTTACTTTTTTTTTCCAGAAAATGAAATACCCCTTTACTTGAGAGAAAAAAATTAAAAAGAAAGATACTTTTTTGCCAAAATATCCAGATCACTTAATATTATTAGGTGGTGTCCAAGGAAAAGAAAATAAAAGAAAAGAAAAGAAACTACTCAGTGGAGCAATTACTGGAAATATCCCAACTTAAGAGGAAAGAATAATGAGAATAATATATATATAGACAGCAAAACTCTTCTAAATTCCTGGACTAGGAATTGCATCACTTAGAAATTTATTATTCCCCCACTGCAGCCAACTTTTATGAGAATTCCTGAAGGCACACTGAAACTTTTCCATCTCTCATGTTCCAGACTTGTTTTTAACAGTGTGAAAGTAATAGAATTTCCTACACTCTTATAGAAAAGAACTTAAGTAAAATAGACTTCAGCATTGCTATAAAGGCCTGGAGACAAATTATTACTTAGATCCTGCTAATTTTATCTACTATATCTTGAGTGCTACCTTCTGAAGTAGGGAACAAATGTGTGTATCTGTACATCCAAAAATAAAATCTTGTGCAGGATTCTATATGTTGTGACTAAATCTTGCATTTTTTAAAAGCTAAAACAGCACTGTAAAAGCAGTTCTGCTAAGCCAAAAGACTACAAATGTTCAAAGGACTGTGCAGCAAGGCAAAAGTTTCTGAAACAGATTCTTTAATTAATTCCAGTGTTACTTAATAAAT
>VYXF01003760.1:0-16553 GCA_013397295.1 Polioptila caerulea | reverse complement strand
CCCCCCCATTCACAACATTTTCTAGCCCTCTGAGGATCTTTCAATGCTCTCCAGTATTTCTTAAGAGCAAAACGCTTCAGGGCTACAAAATGCATCCAAACCTCCCCCCCCACCCCCCCAAAAAACCCCAAACCTCTAATTCTCATCAGCATGAAGGGATNCCTGGTAGCACTGCAGGAGTCCTTAGACATGCAGATGAATGAGTCTGCTGGGTCATCTCCAGTCAAGAGACCAGGAATCAAAGCAAAAATACAGACTCCACATGAAAGATTGTCAGGGATTAAAGATTGGTGAATTGTGTGAGTTAAATCTTCCCACGGAAGGGAGTGGGAGGGGAAAGGAGGAGAAACTCACTTCCTCTAAAGGATTAAAGCAGAAAAGTAAATCCAAACTCATGTACAAAATGCAGTGCATCATCTTAGGATAAATCTGTGTGAACAAATCAAATTGCAGTAAAGAACATTTCTGAGCACAGTGCAAGCTGTCAAAGGAGTTTGTGACATGGCTTTGGCTTAAATGAAATACTCCCTGAAATATGACCATACAGGCTGGCTGTTTTTGGCATCTGCATTGTACACATTCAAAATAAAATCCATCCATATGAAGGTGACTAATATCTCAAGAAGAAATATCTTAAGGTAGATAAAGAACACCAGAGAAATACTATAAATATGGCTGCAATCAAGTGGTACTTACATACTTTTCAAAGTGAAAATATGATACCAGGATTTACAGATTAAATCAGTTTGCAAATTTATGCTCCGTTGAATGGTTAACATAGGCAATAAGCAGCACTGTAAATTGACTAAAAGATTGATGTCATATTGTAAACAGTGGGGACTAGCATAAATTATGAAAAAGAAAGAAGAAAAATTATGGCAATTAATACGCCATCTGATGTCTTCCCCTCTGGGAAATTAAGATTAAAAGGCTTATTACACGATTATTCAGAAATTATATTCCTTTGCAATTAGCTTTTATGTGATACCTCATTTAAGGCAGTATATACTTCATGGTATCTGGGGACTTTTTTCCCTCCAATTACTAGCCCCTGCTCAGGAGGAAGATATTGGCAGTCAGTCAGGACATCTGCACCGCAAGAAACAATGGTGGCCACCCCATGATATTGTCACTTACTAAGAAAGCTCTGGTCTTGGTTTCTAAGTTTGGACAAGTAAAAATAAGTGAAGTGAAGTTGCCTTGATGATTAAGGAAAACAAAAGAAATGTTTTTTGCTGCTGACACAGCTACGACCTTTTAACTGTTGCACAATTATCTCCAAACCCATGACAATATGAACTACAATGATCCCAAAGGTAAATGAGTAACCAAGCAGCTTTTGAAAGGAAGAGAAGCATATTTTTTGATTGATTGCATGCTACAATACCAGCTAATGCTACCATACAGATAGCAAACACTCCCTAAGTGCTACCTCATGTGATCAGTTTTACTGCTGAGGACACAGAGTGGAAGCCAGAGGATCTCCAGGCGTGACAGTGCATCATGACCTCGCATCCAATAGTGCACACAAGGTAATGCCTCTCCTCGTTTTATCACTGCAGAACAGAAAAGGGTAGGCTGTGTTCCCACAAATGGGATTTTGGAGAATCGAACAGGTCTGTGAGCACAGGTTGCCTGTATTTACCTCTGCACAGTGCTCACCCTGTTTACCTTTAAAAGTTTACTGTCTCAACGGTCCAAATTCTTCAGTGCAACTGTAACTGTTTTGCAAAACAAAGCAGCCTTCATATGGTTTATTGAGCTTCTTAAGAATTTTCCTTATGAATTTGCATTTATATAATGCAAAACTCAGGTAATCCACAGACATGAAAGCAATGCCTTTCCTATTTGAACATTTCTCATTGTTGGTAGGGGAGCATCTGAGGCAAATGGGCCATGGTTAAACATCTCTTGCTCTTAGAGATATTTGCTTCTTACAACTTTTTTCAGGAAGCTCCAAACAGTGCTAGAATATTGGACTTGCACAAGTTGGACCAAGGAGAGGAGGGCGGGAAAGTGAATTGATGCCACCATTTTACCAAAGTGCGACTTAGTTGTGGGGCAGAAGGGTTAAACTCTTGAGTGCCAAATCTGAACCACCCAGATCATTCCAGTAGGCTTTGCACTCAGAACTAATTTAGGCAAATACATTTCTATTTCCAAATGTTACACCTGGAATGGAACAGCAACTAAAGAACAGTGCTTGTGAGTTAAAATAGACATTAAAATACCACACACTCTGCTGTTGGTGCAGCTTTTTGCATTCATTAGTCATATTTCAACTGTGTTTTATTGTGCTATTACTATTTTCTTTCTTTTTTTTTTTCCAGCAGCTACCTATAGTCGGGCTGGATGACTATAAGACAGTTAATGATGACAGTTATTTTTTCCACTGTTTTTTTATAGTGGAGTGTCCAAAAAGGCATTTTGCTTTGCTATATGTAATAAAACATAAACAAAATAATGGAGCACAGAAGGATCTGCCCACTAAAATAACAACAACATGTTCCTGACAAAGGAGTAGCAGTGAAAACCTACCATCCAGGACTTCCAAATATGACCCTGGATGATCAGATACATCATACACAGAAGATTAATATCTGTATATATCTATTTCTTATTCCAGAAGACAAGAAGTAAAAATTTGATCCATTATGAAAAACACATAATACACTCTATAAACAGTTTTGTTAGTGCAGTATTTGTTAACATGGAACATTTGCTATCCTGAAGTTTAAATTCTGTACTGGGAGACAGCACTTATTCCACAATGAAGATGAAAGGTTTTCTACCATAATGACCTGCAGCTGAAGTCAAGGTCAATTCAGGAGTGGAATCTTCTTCTAGGATTAAAGAAAAAGAAAGTTGAAGTCCCTCATGTCTATAATGCTGTTATTATTATCTTTTCCCATCTTCTCTAACAGACAGGCAACATGTGGCAACCATGAACATCTCTGAAGTCCTAAATCTGGATTTGATGAGGATGGAGAAGAATGCCAGTGCTGAGAGGACTAGAGCTTCTTTAGTTAACTACAAACTTGATCATCTTTTCTTTGCAATATCTGCAGAGCAATTCCTAATACAAGAGAAATAAAGATGCTTGTAGCCCCAGAAGCATTAAGAGAGCAAAGTGAAATGGTGAAGGAGCACATGGGCACTACACTGCCATTCTCCTTGCCTGGAATCCTCTAGGGCTGATGGGTTCTTATGCAGTTTACAGAACAATGGCATTCTGCTTCTTGAGGCATTTTATATAAACAACCCTGACCTTTAAACTATTGTTCAGTCATGATACTGAAGAATATTTTAATCATCTTATATTAAACATCAGACTGAAGTGCCTCAGCTGATACTCAGGGCTGTTGGTAGATAATACCAGGCATCCCTGAATCATGGGAAAAGCTGAGGTTTGATGTCCCTCTCTTCATGAGACATTTAGTCAGCTCAAAGCTTTCTGCCTACATCCAAAATGCCTAAGTGCCTTTAAATGAAACTTTATCCTTATACTACTGAAATCCAAGATATTAACATATTTACAGGTGGGGACTTGTCAAGATAAAATAAAATTAATTTCATCTTCCCAAGAGAAATTCAGACAAAATAGAATCCAGATTCAATCTAGTCCCCAAACAATTATAAAATCCAAATTCTCCCACTGACACAATCCATGAAGAAAGAGTACCATAAAAAAAGAGAGAAAAGCATCACAGTGTGTGTTAGCTTTATGGTCTTCTGTCTTTTCCTTTAATACTTTTTGCAATGTTGGGAAATTCAGTGTAATCTCATTTCACAGGGGTCAATTTAATATTAAAATTCAAAGATGCAAACATATACAGTCCTCAGACCCATACTGTCAGGTTTAAGTATAGGCTTAGTACTAAAGTCTTACAGTCCTAAAGCTTAGATAGTCTCCTTCAGGTCAGAACAGAAGCCTGTGTCATTAAACAGGTCTTCTAAGCTCAACAATGGATTACTTTTTGGGTCTACTGGGGAACTGGTCTTCTAAGACTCCTTTGAACTCCCTGAATGTGCTTTTTATCAGATGATATGTAAGCACTCTTCATAAAACTTATCTTACAATCATGGGCAGGTTTCTAAACATAGTTTGTCCAAATATTTAAATACACTTTTAGAAAGAAGTGATACAAAGGACACAGAGAGAATAGAATACAACGGAACGGAACGGAACAGAACAGAACAGAACAGAACAGAACAGAACAGAACAGAACAGAACAGAACAGAACAGAATAGAATAGAATAGAATAGAATAGAATAGAATAGAATAGAATAGAATAGAATAGAATAGAATAGAATAGAATATGTCAATCAGAGGAGACTTGCAAGGATCATCCAGTTCATTTTCATGACCACTTCAGGGCTGACCAAAAACTATAGCACATTATTAAGCACATTGTCCAAATGCCTCTTTAACATTGGCAAGCTAGGAGCATCTACCACCTTTCTAGGAAGCCTGTTCCATTGCTTGACAACTTCCTTAAACTGTGGGGCACAGAGCTGCCCTGAGCACTGCGGGTGAGGCTGCACAGCTCACACCTGCACACAGGGACACTCCCCTCTCTCGTGGCTGGCAGTGCCCTGCTCGAGGCTGCGGGATGCCGTGTGCACTCCAGGCTGCCAGGGCACACTGTGGGCTCACCCTGAGCCTGATGTTGACAACTACTCCCCATGATAGTTCTCACTACATTTTCATAGGTAAGCTCCTCCATTTCCAAAGATCTTCCACTGGCATCTTGCAGACTGGAGGAAATGAGCAATGGGTACACCACAACCTCTGGGAATCTTCAGATCAAAACTGCTAATAATCATGGCCATTAACATCTTTCAACATAATGCTATTTAATAATGATATATTTGGGAGATTATCTGAATTAATAGGTCCTTAGGGGGAAGATAATGGACCAAACCCCAAAAAGTCCATGATAAGTACTCAAAATCTACATAGGTGCTACTCAAAAATCAAAGTGTTAAGGAGCAAGTGGCAGTAGCCATGTGTATAGAAAGACATAGACATTAAGATAAATACATATATGTTTAAATCAAAATAACATTTTTGTTCCAAAGCAGAGAAAAAGTCAAGCAAATAATTTTTTCCTTCTCAATTTCCTGTATGAACTCTCTGCACAGGCTTTTTTTCCAGTAGACTGGAAATAAAAATGTTGTGAATATTCCAGGTGGGCAGCAAGGGGTCAGCTTTTCTGTCTTCCAGGCAAAATATTGTGTTTTCCAAATACTTAAAAGATCTTCTTTGGATATTTATGTATTTTTTAAAAATGGGATTATCAACAGAATATTAAGGGAAATTTCCATTGCATTGTGCTGTACACAGGAGTTCAGAAAGCATTCAAAATAAAATGGTTTAAAAGTGGAAAAATTTCCACCCAGGAAATGGTGGTGAGGGAGTGTGTGAAAGGAATTCATACTGCTCCTGTTGAGTCAGTGTTATCACACTGCTTCTAAGAGCCTCTCTGCCCCCAAACTCACCTGGCTGAGGAGAACGTTACAGCACAGCTGCCTTACCAAAACAGAGTGGGAAGTGTCACCCGGCCCCCTCTGGCTCCAGCCATAACCAAGAATGGGGAGCAAACTTAACTTTTCCAATTCTTATTCCCCTCCTCCTTTCCAGAAAGGACAAAACTGCTGGGTTACAATCTATTTCACAGTAGTGAATCAGGCTTCTCAACTCAACATCCAAATGCTTTATTTGCTTCCAGCCAAAACAAAGATATTTGGAGAAGATAAGGTTTTCTATGAAAATATCTGATCAATAGCCAAAGAGAAAATCAAGGTTCAACAAATACCAGAAAAAAAGAGGAAACAACATGCCACATTATAAACCCATTATGTGCCAAAAACCTGATGGGAAACCAGTAGGTCCTATAGAATTGGAAATAAAGCAGAGAAGATCATCAAGGCCAACTAGAAAAGTTCCAAAAGCTTCAGAGAATGATTAGGAAGACTAGATTATTTAGCCTACCAAAGAGATGGCAGGCATCAGAAGGGATGTCAATAAGAGGACATAATAGAAATCTAGGAACCAATAGGTAAAATGGAGAAGGTAAGTAGAGCTTGACTGTTCTTTACCTCTTTACAGAAAACGTTTGTATGAAATGAAAATGTGAGGTGGTAGACTCAAAGCAAACAAGATCTTCTTCAGCAATGGACAGCCTCTAGGCATGGAACCTTGTAACTACCACACACTCAAGATGCTTTAGAATGAATTTAGGCAAATTCAATGAAGAAAAATGATGCCTAGTAGCCTTCACTCACATGATGAATGCTTCTGTTTCCTAGGGGAATTCCTGGTCCCAAATTCCTTAAACCTAGAACACCATCCTTGAAAAGAATTTGACAGTTTCCATGCTGTCATAATATTGCTTGGTACTGGCTAGTGGCCACCTACAGAGACAAGTTCAGAGAGGAACTTCCTTGTAGGTTCTATTGAGCTACCACATATTCAATATTAACGTTTTTCATTCAGACTGGTACAAACAAATATAGGGTGCTGTAAAACAGCAGAAAAGTTATTCTGATGCACTGGTGATCTCTAGTTTTTCAGCAGAGGCAATATGACTACAGCCTGATTAGACATCTGTAAAATACACTGACATTCATTCCATGACTTTCAAAGGGATCCTAATTTATGGATTTATAATATAACATACTTACGCTAATTTGTTATTCACACTCAGAAACACACGTAAGTAAACACTTATGAAACAGATTTATGTTTGTGTTCAGTTCTCTGGCCTGCAACCTCTGAAAGCTCAGAGGAACAAAGAGGAATGGAAGCTGTCCCGAAAAGCAAAATGGTTGCTTGGAAAGTCCTGCACTGTCTTTCACCTCTCAGTGTTTTCAGTCCATTACTTAACAACAAACCAGAAAGCGAACTTTGCTCTGTATTATCACACTGGAGTTTTCCCATGTGCAGCCAAAGCAAGCTCTAGGATCCCAAAGGCTGACTGCATATTGATTTTACAACAGACTGCACATATTTCTGAGCACACCAATGACAGCTTTTACTATCAACACACCTCACTTTCCAACAAAGTTAGAAATAAAACCTTATTCACCTTTCAGCTGAAGGATTTCTCCACTTTTGACTGTTTATGGTTAACCAGCTCATCTTCAGATGCTTACAAGTTACATATCCAGTATCTGATAAATAACAGGTCATTTTAAGGCAACTTTTCTCCTTTCAGAAGCAATTTACTGAGTCACTTATACCCATCTGAGTAAAAAAACAATGGATTACATAGAGTCCTCTAGATATTTAGGCTTTTGCAATTATACTTCTTATTACATAGTTGATAGAGGACATCAATTTTCTTCTCCACACTTACTTGCCTACAACTGAAAACATTCTTTCAGGCTGTAGTAATTATCATTATTTTAAAAGTCTCACATAATTCAGCCATGCATGGAACTTGTGTCGTCTTTTGTCCCAACAAACTATCCCTTTTGATATTAATTACTATCACTTCTCTGGATGAGATACAAACACATGCCATTCCTAGTCTGGAATGTTATTTGTCTTTCTGTTCTACGTCTGCACTGTGCCTATTTGAACCTGGATGGCAGTTTATGAGAAAAGTGAAGTTATTTTTTTTATTGCAATAAAAGATAAACACAGCTCATCAGTCCCTAAACATCAGAAATAAAAGCAAAATTCCCACAAATTTTTACTGCAAAGACAATTTCTTCTGCAATGATACAAATAATTTAGCTAATAGTTTTTAGCTGTTGCTCATACTTGCTAAATGCCTGTCTGTTTGTCCCAGTTGCATAGTACAGCCATAAGAGCAGCACAGGGATAATATATTCACAACAGCTAAATACACCACACAACATTTGATGTTACCAAGACACTACTTGGTATGTGGTTAAGTTACAGATTATTTAGCTGTCTTAAGAATTTCCCTGACCTGTGATAATGGTGGCTAAAGTTTATCTCTCATTTCCTGCCCTATTCTCCTCATCAACACCAGCTCCTGGTTACACTGTTCAGCACTAAAATCAAACCTGACTGTATCACAGCTTAGGAACTTTGGGACAGCTTCTGCCCCATCCTTGAGGCTGGCTGCTTCCTGCCTTCTCCTCTCCCATGTCTGGCACGAGTTGAAGGAATCTCAGGACTGGTTGTCTAAATGTTGTGAGCCTAGAGACAGCTTCACTACTTTAAAACTAAGCCCCTTTTAGTGAGACAAAAAATAGCAGAGAACTCCAAAACTACTCTAATTTAGTTACTTCAGCTGCACTCAATTTTCTTCACTGGAAAATGTGTCTGTCATTTTACCTCTTCCCCATGTGTTTTTGTATAGGCTAAAGCATTCATTAAGTTTTCAGTTAATATGTATTGTCTGCCAGCTGTCCCTGAGAATACTTTTGTCTTCCAGCAGGGCTGCTTTGAGCTCTCTAGCACCCCTTTCAAAGCATCACCCTTGCACTGAACTGTGTTGCAATCGACTGAGGACAGACTGTCAGTTCATAAACATGTTCATAATGTTCATAATGTTCATACACATTCCAGTTTCAAAGCATCAGAAGTTTTTTGCCTTTATGGAAAGGAACCTGAAGCCAGTAAATCCGGTGTGGAATTGGAAGGCATGGCAGAGTGCATGCTCCTTTGCAAGTGGAGTCAGGAACTACCAACACAGGGGATTTGTAGCAGCCCCACCTAGTCAGGCACAGCCTTGCCCTACAAACTTGGCCATGCTGTCTTCTCACACCACATCCTTAGCCAAGCCCAGCTCCACAGCCTGCCTTGCTCCTAGACTTTTTACCAAGCAACCTTTGAATGAAAGACACTGTACATGCATGGCAGTTCTACACATTTAAAATCCAGACTCAGTTGCAGTCTACACAGGTAGATTGTCTTGTGTCCTGCAGAACTGGTGAGCACATGCAGGCTCAAGCACACAACTATCTCGATAAGAAATCAAGGACTTGGGGCACACTATATAGAGACTGAGAATTAGCAGAAGATTCATAATGAGATGTAAAAGGTAAAACACAGGTTCCAGGCTCACTGAATTCAAATTATGAGTATTTTAGGCTGTGATTTTTCACATTGTGTTCATGTAAGCATGGCATCTGAATCCAGTTAGAATTCAGTTTAACTAAAAATATTAATTTATATTGGCCTTTTTAAAGATCCCAGGATCCACTGGCTTGTTTTTACCACCAGTAATTTTTTTTTTATGCCAGTTTTGACTGATATTTGAATAACAATCCTCTTAGACTCTTCATTCTCATCTAGTACAAGAAAACTGTCCAAAAATATAAAACACACAGGCTGCCTTACACAGTTACAAATGTAGTGAGCCTCATTACTGCAGAAAACCTTACCTGTAAAATGCTGTAGAGGAGCAGATTTTTCTTGGGTAAAAGAGCAAGAAATCCAGCAAAAAAGCTGTAAACCCTAAAGTGATAACTTTCACAATGGTGGCATGTGTCTTATTCCTATACAAAATGGCTGGTTTATATGCCAATCAGGTCTTTAGATGCAAAGTCAAACTGTCTTCTTTTATCAAGGAAAGGGAAAATTTCACTCACTCTTTGTAGTAGAAGAAGAGACATGGAAGGCAAAATAAACAGAGTGGTAGGTGAAAAACTATACAAGTACTTCTCTCACAGAAATCTCATTAAGAGGATGCACGCCATGCATGTGGACCTTAAAGTAAGGGAACTGACAGGAGATGCAGCTAACACACAAATGCTTACATGTACAATACAGCTCAGAGTTATTGTTATAATTGCACTAGTTCGTTTCCTATTTGTTGGGAACTGTAGCAAATCTCGTTTACATGTGAATCCTGTTACTCCCTTATTTTATTTTTTGCAGAAATTTCCCATTGCCTCTGTTTTTCTGCATTCTTAAAAGAAGTAGACAGCAACAAATTTTCTTCTTTGAGATGCAGTTGATGAGATTACAAAACTTGCTACTACTCCTCTTCAAAAGTGAAATTTAGATATCACCAATCCAATCTCCTTGCAGAGCATGTCTGTTTACTTCACGTGCAGAAGAGACCAAAACCTTTCCTAAGGATTGTGTTTATACACCTTAAATACCTGAAGCAGCTCTCATTCTTGAGTCACATCATACCAGTAAAATTTTATAGGTCAATTAGAAAATCAGTGTAGTATCACTTGGCCACAGCTGCCTCTGGGTGGATAGACAGAGACATAAGCAAATTAGTTTGCATAAAGCTTGGCTACACAAAAAATAAGAGAACCTCAGGGGGAGTACCAAGAAAAGAATTTCTCTATGACCATGCTGATAAGTTTTGTTTTGAAATTTACTAGAATTGTTTTAAAACATTTTATTTGTTAACTCACTTTTTTTTTTTTCTCTGAGTTTTGGTTCGATTTGGTTAATTTGAAGGTTTGGGTTTTTTGGGTTTTTTGGTTTTGTTTTGGGGGGGGAGGGGATGCTATCTATAAATAATACCTGGAAAATATTTCCACTTATTTTCTTAAGCCGAAATTTTCTTAGGCTCTTCCAAGAGCAAGGCAGCTTTGGTATCAGTACCCAGTTTTAGCCTATTCGTTTGCTGAAGGTTTGCAAAAACATTTGTGCCCAAGTACAAATATATTCAGGGTGACTCAGCTGTGATTTTCCACAGCAAGTATTGAATTTACATGCAAATTTGGAAGCTTGTGTAAATAGTCAATGAGCCCAGGAACTGAGAAAGAATAGAGGGGGATGGTTGCATATTTGCCTGAGACCAAAACCCGTGCATCACGAATTCTGCCCGAGTCACATAGTCAGTGGGAGTTGAGGCAGTGGCACTGGTAGCATGTATCTCTTCAAGTACACAAACATCTTACTGTGTCCCCATACTAGCAAACTTACATAAGCAGGCAAGATGTGATGCTTATTCCAGCAATGTGTAATTCATCCTGACTTTGGAATAGGGTTGAAAATAACTTACAGAGAAAGATCTTACTAGATCCACATATTGTGCTCATTTTAACTAGCACATTATTTACTTTATAATGTATTTATATAGCATATTTTTGGTTGTACTTCTCTAATGGTGAGCACAATTAAATAAAAGAAAGGCAATGACCTAATTTCTAGTCTTGCAGAAGAAAACTACTAGCTAGCCCTGACTATTATCCTTGAACAGGACTCAATCACAAAATATTGAGCATTGTAAATTTCTATAACAAGATCTTGAAGCCATTTGTGGACACAGGAAATACAAATTCCATGTGGGGAAGTCCCATCACATGTTTAATTTACATCCCCCACTATCCTGAAAGCAGCTTCCTACATAAAGAGCACATCTGCTCACAGAATAAAGACAAATCCACAAATTAGCAATAACATGTGTGTATAAGATGTGCATCTTGTGCTCGTTCAGTAGCTACAGATGAAAGGCACGCATTCAGTGGGGCTGCAAGCTAAGTTTGTAGCTGAGTACAGCCCTCAGGATCTCAGTGTCATACACTGGAAAAGCCAAGTTCCCTGCCATTTCCCCAATACTTTCATCAAGCAGTGCTCTATTTTCAGTAAGAAAAGGTGGGAGATTAAAAAAGAAAAACACAAAAAAGAACGAGAAGAAAAAGGCAGAAGCCAAATTGCATGCTGTAAACAATCTCCAGATGACACAGGGTTAATTTACTTCTATTTTGTGCAATTTTGGTGAATCCATACCCTCAAGAAAATTTAAAAAAATGTGAATTTGAAGAGAGAGAAAAGGTAGATCAATACAAAACTTTAAAACTACGTTCAGCTTCTAGGTAGCTAGAAGCTAACAAGCACATGTTTTCTTGGAAGACTTCTATTAAGGATGCAAGAAAATTAAGGCAATGTGAAATCTCCACGGGAAATGAAATAAAGAAGGGACAGGATAAATAAAATTTGTGATATAAACCTATGAACAAAGAATGTAAGCTTCCTGAGTTTATACTAACCTTCAGCTTTACTAGAGTAACTTCTGTTTCTTCAAAGTGAGATTAGGGAAAAATAAGAACAGGAGTTTTTGAGATTGATGTATTTTATCACAGGTGAGTCCTCCAGTATCCACCAAAGCTGAAGTCTTCTCTTCAAAAAAGAGACTGTCCAAGGCATCTCCAAGGAGACAATCTCCAGCTTCATCTAACTGCCTTCTAATGCAACTTCCATACGTCTTCCATGTCTTAGTGACCTTAATGTATGTCTGAAGTTGGTCAACACAGTCAGAACTGATCTGCATAAATGAATGCTGTGTTCATGTTTTTGGCAGACATAAGATTAGAAAATAACCCATTGCTAATGGAGAAAGGTCAAACTAATAATTTGGTGCTGTAAACTGAAGTCACAAATAGGTCCGATGTAGAAACGACAAAGAATTGTAAGTCTCACTTTCATATCTAACAAGCAAGAGCATGAAATTATTAACAGTAAATTTTCCCTTCAGTATTTTGTTTCCTCCTACAGATATCTGATGCCATGACACCATTCAAACGGGTACTCTCTCTTTTTTTCAGATCCTTTTCACACCAGACCCTTACTGTAGTAAATGCAACTTTTCATTTTAGGTGCTACCTCCCTCTCTCAGTGCAGGCCCAGGAAAACACCAAATAGGATTTTACAGAAATTTTAACCTCTGAGACAAAAGCAGTAGTGCATTCTCACCAATCTAAGAAAATCTAAAGGTTTTGCTCACCCACTTTCACCCATACAGTTTCTGTGTCTGACATTACGAAACAAGTCCCAGGACTAAGCAAACTGTAGTAGCTGGTCAGATGCAATTTTTTTGCTTCCTTTATCCAGTATAAGCTTTCATTACGCATCTATGACACCATTATAGAGAAAATAATCTTTTCAGCTTCTACTTAAAATTAAATTCCATTCTGCTAAATAGCCTCATATGTCCAAGCAGTACAGATCTGAATCTTTATTTTTGCAATGTTTCCTGGCTATTCTTTATTTATTACAGAAGAAAAAATTCAGAGCTTGTCTGAGCATTTAATGGCAGAATTGCAAAACATTTATGAGAAGTTTCTGAAAATCAAATGTTCCTAAAACAAAACTTAAATAATTTGTGCCTCTTTCCAAAGTTCACTGTTTTTTTTTTTCATTTCATAATGAGGATTTCAAAACCCTAAGGTGCTTTATTTAATATAGTCTTTAATAAGATTAATTTTCCCTTCCAAATGAAGCGATCTATCTCTCTCACACAGGAATATATACAGTAGTATATACTGTATGTGTGTGTAACATACAGACATGGAACAATCATCTCACAGGAGTAGGAAAACAACATTATGCATGAACACCTTGGCTTTCATGCAAGTGCTTTGCCTTTGTGTTTACAGAGAATGGCTACGAAAGTCTAGTATGCTCCATTTTATTTTTATTTTTATACATGGAAATCTGTTTATACTAATTTTATAGTTTTGCTTGTGTGGATTTATAGCTGTTTTGAATTAGAAATCACTAAATTTCTATTCAGGTAGAATCCATACAATCTATGAAAAAGAGCACCCAGGCAGAAATCTGTACCAGGTTATCTCAATCTATTCTGAAACTACTTTTAGTTAAGCAAAGACAAACGGTGTAAAGATCACCCTTTATCTGGTTATAATGCTTTTATCTATGTCATATCAGGAATTACCTTCTTGAGAAAAAAACCTTAAACCCAGTCATCCACTAGGCTTTGAAACACCATTTAGTGTTTTAACACAGAATTTACCCTTCGAACCTCACAGTTGTCTTGACTTTACTTTGATCTATGAGTGAATGTTTCCACTACATCACAGTAAACCCAATGATCTTTAGAAGATATCATAGTTTTTAAAGAGTACTTTAAAAATTGAATGATAGGTTGCCCAATAAACTACATATGTCTGGAATGAAGCTAATCTCTAGTTGTTACTAGGCAGGAAACATCAGTTTGGTTTCATACTCCAATCTCATGGCAAAACATAAGTGACATACATAAAATATTTACATGTAAATAAAACAAACAAAATTCCTGTTTCAGAAATGATCTTATTACATTGAATCAGTGGGACACTTCCAGGTACAGCTTTCTTTTATTTATCACTGATTTTTTTAAATCTAAATAATTATATTCATTTTATATATACACATATGAAGGCACACACCTTTCCGCATCTTTCTTTTATACTGCTGATATTAGCATAGATAATCATGTAAAAAATTACAGCTATCAGCCTATGATCCTAGTCTAGATTCTGCATGGCCTGACATAATTAAGGTACAATATCCAGTTTTGTCAGACAAGAAGTGAAGGAAATGCAAGAATTGACTATATTCTACAGCTATACCCGACATCAAGGTATTAGGTTAGCCCAACTACAAATGGCAAATGCAGCTAGAGTTTTCAAGACTAGAAAAACACCATCCATGTATGAAAAGCAATCTCTCTATATATGCATTTTAAATTTTTCAATTTTATTTTTTTTATGTTAGGTAAAACCATGTCTGCATTTGATTTGGAAACCTGTATATTTATTATTGACTTTTTACTGCATTCTTTGTCATGCCTATTGCATAAAATAAGGATTAAAATACATTCCACCATTACTAGAAGGAGGGACTTTAAGACCCTGAACAAAACCCCTGTTCAAGCCCTGAATAAAACAATTAACAGTAGCAGTGCTCTGTAAGGACTATTTTCTTTGATTTTTCTGATGACATGTAGGAAGGTGGAGAGAGTAACACGTTATTTGATGCAGCAAATTTTTTCCAAGGAATTACTCATCAGTTGCTGGCAATGGAATGTGAAAGGTGGCACACTTCAAGTGACACTGCAGAAACAACTCATGGGGAAAAACAGCAAAGAAATCTGACAGAGAAATTAAGGGGATGGTTTAAGAATTTAACAATTGACTGAAATTTCAGAATGTTTTCAATTCCTTAAAGAGCTTCCATAAAAACTTCAAAACACTCTACCATGTAAGAAAAAATGTATTTTACTATTGCTTAGATCTCTGTAAGTCAAATATTGGTTACAAACAGCTTTTTGATTTCAGTTTGATTAAGAATTTCCCAGGAGCTTCCCCACAGAGCCCAGGGAGCTGCTCTATTCATTCCCCTCTAACCCTCATGTGAGATTAAAGGTATGAACAATGCTGAAGCAGCAGGACCCATAATGCAGGGCTTCTGCACATAAGTGTGCTTTAGGAAAGCAGTGACCCCTGCCCAGCCTACTGGGTTTGGCCAAAGGATCATAATGATAAACTGTCAGATATTATTCAGATCACACAGGGCTAAACAGGCAGCCTAGTGGCAGTAACATTAAAAATCTAGAACCAAATCCTACGGTTTTGGGTCAGAGCTAAAAGATAAGAACAGAGAGTCATAATGTGAAGTAGATCCACAGTAGCAGTGGAATTTTGTTTAAAACAGGCATGTTGATATGAACTTATACATTCCCCATCCACATTAAATCTACTGTTAGACAAACCAAAGAAAAGGGAAGGACATTGTTTGCTGGGACGCTGCAGGTAGTTTAATTCCAGGTTTAAAAGACTTTGGCATCAGATGCAATGTGAAAATCAAAGGGAAAAAAAAAATTCTCTTGATCCTTCCGGATGAGCTGTTGTTGACACTTGATGATATAGCAGCATCAAGGTCTTTAGGAGGGAGGAAATTCCTTTACCTCTGCTTTCACAAAGGAACTTTATGAGATGAGCACACAGAGCCACAGACATGACTCCTACCCAGGCATGTAAAGTGCACATCTAGAGTTAACAGCTGGAGTTTCGTACTCTGCAGTTTTGAGGTCAGGCTGTTTCTCAGTGGTAGCACAGCAGATAGGCACTGGATACACAAATTCAAGGCAGCAATTTTGTGCAGCAGTCTTGCATGATACCTTCAATTTGTTATGAAGCACTAGGGAGGTAGGTGGTTTGTCATCTGCCATCTACATTAATGTGAGGCTTGTCTTTTTGGACAAAGAGTCCATTTCATGGTCAACTGCAATTCCAGGAATATACTTCCAGGACTATTTCTTATGGTCACAGACCCAACTTCTGTGCTATCATTATTATTCACATTAAATAGTCTGTAGGGCTGCATGGGAAACACACCAGAGCAGAATTTCACAGACATCTTGAGATGGATGTGCACTTTTAAAATACAACATTGTCTTACTAATATCTTACTCTAGGATCAATCTAACTTGCAATGTAGATTAAGCAGTGGTAATAAAATAAAGGAGAAAGATTGATTTCATAGCCTTAGGCTCAGGATATCCAGTCGACTCTGTTTTGACTTTACTGATAGGAGACATCTATATAAGCAAGTTCACAAATCCAGTGAAATTTAAGTGTAGATAAATGAAATGTTCTGATGTCAAACCAAAATTATTTCTATCTGTCAAGACTTGTGCACTCACTGAAATAACTAGAAATCTAATGTACTATAATGCCATAAAATAAGATAGATTACACTACATTTTAATTTGGAAAACTTCAGTAAGCAGAAGACTTAAACCCTAAGGCAATTCAAGTACTTTAATGCTAGATATTTTATTCACTATTGGTAGAGAAAAGAGTGAATCATTTAAGCAAAT
>VYXF01003698.1:0-12099 GCA_013397295.1 Polioptila caerulea | reverse complement strand
CAGCATCAACCCAGGACAGTTGCAGGTTGTAAATGGAGATAGGTGCAAATGGCAAATTATGGTTTGCTAAATAAACAATGCCTAAATGCTCTCTAAAATCAAGACCTTCCCATTCTTAAAAAAAAACTACTTTAACTACTTCTATTATTACAGCAAACTGAAAACCAAATTAATAAAATGCTTCCACTTCAGAAGATGGAAATGCTCTGATAGATTTAGCTGGATATTAACAATCACAACACCAGAGCTCTTTTATTAATATATCTCACTTAAAGCCACATTTCTCATCTAAAGCCACAATTCTGGGCAAAGCTTCCTACCCCTGTTTGCAAACAATTAAGATCAAACTGCAAAAAATAAGGATCAACCACAGCAACATAACAGGCATCCCCCTCCCATCCAAAAAAACTCTCAAATACAAAAAAAAAGGCAAAAATCAACCAAAACCAAACCAAAGGACATCCTAAGAATTTACGAAAGCTTAATTAACACTTTGGAGGAACAAATTTGAAGGTCTTGCATTCTGTAAAGATTTGCTATGTTCTGACTAGTCATGGAGAGATAAGGCCTCTAATTATATCAGTGATGACGTACTATGCTACATATATGTAAACATTATTTCCTCAAACTCTACACTTCAAACCTACTTGAGATTTTAAATCTGTGCAACTTGAATAACAGATCTCTGTTATAACGTGCTATCAAAAGATTTATTCTTTAATACACTTCCAGGCATTTTTCTTGTAAACTGTTTTCAATAATATTTTTGCAGTATATTTCCTGAGAGAATTTATTTTATTCCAAGGTGGAAGCAAACACAATGTGTCAGCTAATATCACAAGTAGAAAAGCTTGCTCCAGCCAGCAATCTGAAATGAGGCACTCTAAAGGGACACAGGGTTTGCCCAGGAAAGAGTATGAAGTTGCTTTATGAGAGCGCTTTTCTACTTTTTCATAAAAATAAAGGTGACTGTGTAGAAAAACATATGCTGGAAAAGCCAGTTTTCCTTCCTGTCATGCATCAGTAAAGAGATTGTTAGAAACCAAATAAACCATAGACCCCAGAGCATATTATGAGAGACACCTTAATAGCGAGTGAGTCGCAGCTATATTCATTAGTGTTGTCTTCCTACCTTTGAAACTTGTTCTTTGTTCTTCACAGCACAGACAGCAAAGTTCATGAAATCTTTGCCAGTCTACAAAAGCTTGCCAGTTAAAGCCAACATGGAAATATTACGAAGAGATGAACAGTTATCATAATGACAGATGGACTGTACATAATAGATAGCAATTTACTTCTTCAAGGGTAATTACATAAGTTGTTGGAAAATAATCAGGCCCTTATTTGCCAACTAGGAAGATAGAAGGCAGCTGTACAAATATCAATGTTCATTATGAAGTGCAGCCAAAAATGAGAGCTGAGGATGAACTGGGCATCCTGGAAAAAGATATCTAAATGCATCATTGCTTCCTCATGAAAGTACTCAAAGGTGGTCACAAGAGTATTTGGAAAAGGATAGTCAGAGAGAGACTGGCTATTTCAGTGGATGGCTATTGATGTGGATATACCAAGGGGTGTTACAGGGTATTTTTCTGGGCCCTTTCAGTGTTTGCCCAAGTACCAAGAATGATGAAATGTAGAATAAGTTTGTTACATTGTCTGATGAGCTCAAGGCACATGTAACTGCAACACACTAAGATTGTGACTAGAATTAAAAAAAAAAACCCTGAGGCAATCACATGACAAGAAACATATGACACAGTTTTCCAGGAACAGTCAAATTTCACCCATAAGGCCGCATCTTATGTGCTTAACCATGGGGAAAACATGGATATTAAAGCAGATTTTAAAGACACAAATCAATAGTGGTCTCCCATTACAAATAAGAAGGCATGCAAATGAAGGTGCTGCCTGTCAGCATAGGGACATATTTTCAGATCACTCAGAGACTTAGATGCTCTTGAGTGAAGATTTTTGGGCAGTTTTGAGTACGTTTTTTAATAAAGATGGAAAAAAAGCTGGGCATTACAGAAGCCTAGGAAATATATCTGGACCGTAAGAGGTTGTAAAGACAAGAGAAAAGAATAAGTGTCATAGAGTTAACACCATAACTGTTCCAATACGTAGCAGCATGTAGAATAGGGCAGAAGCATGTCCTGTTTCTCCTTCTCCACAATTAATAGGACATGAATGCAGTTAAACTACAGCAAGTGAGATCTATATTACATTTCTGTTGGGAGAACAAATATTGATGGTTAAACAGCATAATAACTTGCAGGCCAGGCTGGGGGTCCTTCCTCAGCAGGAGTTTTTAAGAACAGGTTATCTTTCACTGAGAATGTTTTATGTACAACAGCCTTGGGAGATGACGGTTTTTATTTTCCTTGATTCTGTTCTTCTTATGTGCACCCACATAGCATGCATCCTCTGCATATTCATGTTTGAAAAACTAATTACCTTCATCAAATTTGATCAAATTAATTTGATCAAAATTCTCCTCTGCTCTTTCAAATCTCCCTGTATCGCTGCTCACTTTCCATATCTCTTGGAACCTGTCGTGTTTTTAACTTCATCTTCTTCATTTGCTACTCCACCTTTTCCTTCCTTAAAAGCTGTCATTTTTCTCTGAATATGTCAGCTACCAGGAAACTGCACAAAAATTAGAGACTGATAATTTTTGACCTGAAAGAATGAAGAGTAGGAACATAGGATTCATTTGTCCAATTTGTTCTATCCTTCAAGTGACATTTTTTAATGTTCAGTAATGTTTTTAAAATTATATTCCAACTCTGTATTCCTCTCCTTTCCTGTTCTTTGACTATCAGAACAACTTCACTGCCCATCACTTTGTGACAAGTCTGATTAGAGGCTGCAGCACCCCCACCTGGCAGCTCTCCTGCCAAACAAAACCCTTTTGGTTTCTCCAATTCTCTGTGCCTTTGCTGTAGCTTTTGCCATCTTAGGCTCCTACTACAGTCAGGAGAAACATAAAAGCATTTCCAGAGGACAGGTAAGCCTAGCTGTGGCTCAGATCAGCCCACTGGAAATACCTCTCTCCCTCGACTACAAAGGGCTTAAATTGTGAACTTGCCTCTGGGAAGTACCTTGAAGAAAAATACACTGAATTGCCCTCAGAAACCTTCTTTCTTTCAAAACAGAAAGTTTTCCCCTGAGTCAGGGACACCCTCATGATGCCAGTTAGTTGGCACATGCTAGGTGCAATGGGGACAAAGGAAACATTTAGATTTCTAAAAAATGTCTAGCCTTACAGAGTTCCTACAAATAACATATGTACTGAAAAGAGTATAGCCCCCTAATGAAGGCCTTCTAATCAGAAATTTGTCCTTACAGGTGAAAAGGCCCTGATGTGGGAACTTGAGAGCTGCTGACAGAGAGCATTGCCTGGAAAATAGCAGAAACTAAATGAGGCTACTAGGCTTTGGAGCATGGAGCCCTGGAAAAAACCCATAGCAATGCAAAATATTAAGTACCTTCTCAGTAGAGAGCAAGCACTTAATGAAATGGGAACATTTGATAGCCCAATAGATAGATAAATAAGACAGGCAGCTACAGATTACATAGGTTTCTGGTGACATGATTAATCATGGGAGCACAGCTCATCTGGATAAGGACATTACTAGAATCTCTTTGTTTATGTTTTTGTAATTTATAGTATCTGCATTATAAAACAAGATTCTAAACAACACATACTTCCAGAATTTTCTTTTGCTTCCTCCTTTTGCTTTTTTCTTTTTCTTTATTTTCTTTTTTTTAATTGGCAAAGTCGTATTAAAAAAAAAATTACAACCGTCAATATTTTTCCCTACAAGAAGATGATCCTTTAGTTATTCAAATTCCTTTCCTTGATGACTGCGTTGAACAGTTTAGCTTTTTGGATGAAAAACATATATGTAATGTTAGAATTTCTCATTGTTGCCATGTTTCTGAATGACACTTTTCATACCCAAACAATAAATAATTCTAGGGGCTATTTTTTCTCTCTATTTGAAGGAAAACTGAAAGCACATTCAGAAGAATATTTCCATTTCTCAGGAAGAATCCCATGTTCAATCTACACGGGTATGAAAATTTTCTGAAAATTTCTGATATTTGTGATGACTGCAAAATAAGCTTGGTAGTGGGTTTTTATGACTATGACCTTTACTACTCTTAAGAGTAATTGTGGCAATAGGCTGATTTCAAATAACAGTAGCAAAAATTATCTGGTTGTGTTAAAACTGGTTGCAATGTCTATGCAAACATATGACTATAAACAGTAAAGTTGAGGCAAGAATTATTCATTTAAACAGGAACTTTGAAGTTTTATTTAAAAATTCTCTTTGAAATCACCTATAAAAACGAAATCTAATTTTTGAGTCATAAAGTTTTCATGTCATCAATGAAAATTAGGTTGGCACAAAAAGATGTACAAATTATACTATCAATAATTTTGACAACTAGAAAAATGTGAGCTGATCTTTCTTCAAAAGGAATCTAAACCACTCTAATCTCCTCATCTTGGTTCAGCTATTATTTTTGATCTGGTAATCACTTTTCTTTTGAAGACGTTTGCTTCAATTTGTCATTTTTTTTATGACAAATAACATAAATAAATAAATTTAAGAGCCAAGCCCAAGTTCCAACCTCTGGCAATGATTACATTTTATGTCCAGAAAAGAACGTTCTCATGCCATCAAGCGTGACAGATGACACATTGTCTTTTCAAATATAACTGGTCTGCCAGAAGAGGAGAATCTGTCCTACTTTCCTACATAGTTATGTGCTTGCTAGGCATAATTGGATCTGTGAACCAACAGTCTAGTGACAGAGTTAATTCTTTTATTTTGTGTGTTTTTCTTGTCATTTAAAGCAGCTTAATTCTACCTCTAAATGACCACAGAACTGGGCTTTCATCAGAAAACACCCCAGCACCCCAAATTTTTGAAACTATATAAAAACCGAACAAAAAAAACACACACAAAAAAAAAAAAAGAAAAAAAATCTCTTGCAACCCACATTGCTACCCCCGAAAGATATTAAGAACCACTATACACCTAAGACTCTGACTTACAAAGTAGTAGTTGATGCTTACTGGTCATCACATCAGAATGCCTCACTTTACATCTAGTGAAGAACTCCTACTGCCCAAAAACTGCTGCGAGTTCTTAGGAAGTTTTGCTTTGGCATTTTGATATACTGTGCTTTGGAAACTGAGTCTATTAAAGACAGAGAGAGATATAATTGATTATTTTATACATGTGACACAAATATATAAACACACGATCTTATGTACCAAGATCCAAAAAAAGAAAGGTGGTCTGCTGATTTCATTTGAACAGAGATGGTTTAGTTCTCTCTGATGACTCAAGACCTAAAAATACAATGTTTACACACTGTTTTCAACACTCAGGTTCATGGGTAATTTTTTTCTTGTTTTGTGACGTGCATTCATTCATGTATTTTGCAGCAGTTTTAATGCCAGTAATTACCCGCATCTTTGCATTTTGTAGCTGTCTTGTTCTTCCAGGGAACTGAAAAGACCATGGATATGATATAGAAATACTCATCTCTTACATTTTCAGGAGATCTTCAGTTGTAGCATTCCACAAATGTGCAAACACAGAATTCATGAATTGTGTATTGATATAAATTATTGAAATCACAAATGATTACAGTTGTACCATCCACTGCTGCAATATTAATAAATGGCATAGCAAGTGCAATGAGAATGTGCATTTCTCCAGGAAGTTCTCTGCTAAGGCAAGGCCAATAAACTGTTATTCCCTTTCCTATCCGTGTTTTTGTTGGTACTCTTCCAAATTCTAATTAAAATGCATCATACCTGAACAGAACAGCTCTAAAGTAAAATGCACAGTTTGAAAACACCCACTTCAGGTCACTCTTGCTTGAAGTGCTACCCAGGTTGTGCTTCGTTGTCTTTCAGATACTCTTAATGGTCACCAATCCCTGCTTGCTCTTTGCATTAAAAAACACATGGACATGAACTTCACCACTCTTTGGAGAATCTTGGGACACAGGCAAATTGCTGAATGGAATTTGCTGATGATTATTCCTCCAGGGCTGGATCTCCTGGGGATAGCAAGACTAAGCCAGCAAGAGAACAGTACTGTTGGAATTGTGCCATAGATAAAGTTGGCAGGTCCCTAATTACCTACACTTGAAAACCTGGCCAAGTTCTTGTGGAGTTGGTGGTGTTTGTTGTGCTTTTATATTATACTGTCAGGACCATAAGATAAGAATTTATTTTTTGCTGTGCCCAAAGCTAAAGGGGAAGCTTAAAGCACATAAGTGCCATGAGATGCTCATGCTGTATGTACAGGATCAGAGGGAGTGCATGCTACATCATTTTAGCTTCACAGTGTTTTTTTCACAATTCATGCTTCCTGGAGACACTGGACATGTCAAGATGCAATTGTTCAGTTGGCCAGCGGGTAGTGGAGTCCATGTGGCCACATGAGTTTTTCTCTGAAGTCCTACTAACTTCAGAAGAATGATAAAAATAATGATGGAATAATAATGATGAAAGTGAGAAAGAATAAATAATACATGTAAACAAATTAAAGGCAAAAGAGATTAAAATGTACTATAAAAATAATAATGACAAAAATAGAAAACACTTTCTCTACTGCTGTGTGCAGCTTGCATGAGTGTGCATCCATTCAAGGTAACTGATGCACTGAAGCTAGTCCAAAGAACAATCCCCCTTGCCCCCCACAAACTCACACTGTGAGCCAAACACAATGGGTTCAAGATGCTCAAGATCAACTCTTCTATCCCACACATCTATTTGCTTTACACTGCATTACTTTTTTAGGTAGACATAACTTTTTTTGAACTGGCATTTTCTTGAAAACACCATTCTGTGGTGGTGTGCTCAATGCAAATAAAGTTAAGAGTGTCCTTTCCAGATTGCATTTTGGATATAAAATACTTGTCCAGAGTGTGATATGTGTTTTTTCTACCCTGTGTGGCCAGTCAAGATCAATCCTGTACTCTGGTTATAGCCCCTGTGACCACTTCCTCTTAATAAGTCCATAACCAGTCGGTTAATAGAGATTCAGCTTTTGGATTCCATTTCTTTGAAATGTATTTGATCAAGAATTTAGCCCTTGATCTCTGGCACCTGAAATGCATTCCCTTGTGTGTATCTGAGTGCTGACAGATCTCAAGAAGAAACATCACATGGTCCAGCTACTCAGGACCTTTAAAGTCAGAATAGAACCATTGAGGAAAAGAGAAACTAATCATACCATTTATCTTTAAACCCAGATTTAGATGCCCTCCATAGGCAATGGAGTAAAGTAGATGTTCTCTAAGGACCAATTCTGCTCAACTAATTTAAGCTCCTTTTCTGAATTACTCTCCAGAGAAATATTTGCTTTCCACTGACAACAGAGGGAATCCAGGGAAAGCAGTTTGCAATGTAAAGTCACCAGTCATATTGTGTGAATATCCCTCTATGTCAGCCAGAACCATACACAGGACCACTGAAAAGTGACATACACACATGCCATCCTCTCTTTTTATTGCCCTGTCTCTGTCATAAGGTGTCTTTCTTCCCCAAAGCACCTCAAACAATCATACCTCTCCTCATTTCATTTGAGAATCCCCCTCTTTTTCTCTCCTCCCACCCATCCTTTGTGTGATTGATAGTGGAGATTCACTGAAAATCACTGTCTGACCACTTATCTCACCTTGCTCAAATTTGCTCAGCATGAAATTCTCAAGCAGTAGCTCTTTCACTAAAAATAAGGATGCAGCAAAATGGTTCTACTTCCAGCTGGAAAAAAAGACTTCAAGTGTGTTTTTTACTCTCTGAAAAATACCCACTTTGAACTAAATTTACCAGCAAATCTGTAGTGAATGTTCTCAGTTGTTTCCATTGAAAAATCAGAGGGCAAAACCAAAAGCCTCTGCAGATTTTTCTGCTAAAATGATCTTCTGATAATTTATTTAATGTGTGGCTTTGTTTTGCTTTGCTGGAAAACCTGAAAGTTTGGCTTTGTAGCCAGCCTGAAACAATTTGCACTGATGTGGTTCAAGGTCTAGCAAGTCACCCGTAAAAGACATTAATCAATTTTCCATTCAAAACTGAGGCAGATATATAATAGATATGTATTTTTTAAAAATCTGATTTGTAAAACAGTAAAATATAGACAAAATATCTATAAGCATCCACCTGCAGGTATAACAATCAGAGAGAAAAAGGCTTATGTCTTGATGTTTTAGAACCATGACCTGTTAGATTGTAGTCTCAATACAAAGAAACAACATTGCAGAGAAGGCAAAACCCAGGTTTAATAACCGTATCTCATGAAAAATGAAGTAAAGAATAATTTTGAAATTGTTTCACTGTTTCTTATCCTTTGCCATTAGTAGAAAGGGGTGTCAAATATTATGCAACAGACAGAAGTGATACAAATCCTATGAGTTTAAGGACAAACTATTTCAGTATTTGGACCATGTGCTTTGAAGTGAGGACTTTCAGCCCCTCTAGTAAACTGGCAAGGCTGCTTCAGCTTTTTGTTTTCATCTCTAAAAATAAATAAATAGCATAAATTGACCTATGTCAAAGTTAATTTAATTTTATATACAGCATTTGAGCATCCCCATGTGAAACCTATTGTGGCATTTAAGATACTGTTGACCCATTTACCCAGTGGTTCAGATGTGCCCACATCTACTTTTGGTTCTACAGGGACAAACTGCATGGTAAAATCAGTACAAAGACCCCAATGCCAAGCACAGAAGTCTTACAGGAATCAGCATCCAAGAAATACTACTTTCTTTTTGAGTTCCTCTGGATATAGGTTATTACACAACTCATTAAAATCTTTTTCTATTAGAAAGTTACAAGCATAAATTCTGAACAGTAAAATTCAGGTAAAATCTGCATATCATTCTAGTTTCCTTGTGAAGTTTTTCAGAGTTGGTTCAATATCAGATCTGGAAAATTTCTGGTGATGTTCAATAAACTCCTTTAATTTTATCCTTCCTTCCACAAAGCAAAATTTAGAACTTAATTCATTCTACATTTCTGCAGGGTCATAGCAGAGATAAATTTGGCCAATATGTATTCATTGCTCTGCTAAACACATTACAGTAGTTTTCTTGTGATATTGCAGGGAAGAGCCAAAAATAACTTGTTTTTCCAGTGTCCTCATCTACTTTTACAACAAATATAGTTGGTGAATATAAATTAATGGTTATTACAGCATCTGCTCTGCATTTCACTTATTTTTATAGTGAAAGGCTGACTAGACTTTTTATTTTGATATTGCAATAGTAACACACCTGCTGAAGCCTACTATATTGCTACTCTCGGGAAAGATGGTTAATTGCATTTTCTGACTATTAAAAATAAAGGGATTTAGATTTAGTATTGTTTTCCATAAGGTTTTTTTAAACATCTTATCAAAACTTTCCAAAAAAATAAACAACTCAGTCCTCCTTACTGCCCACTAAGACAAGCTCTGCAAAACAAACTTATTGGAGAATGACTCCTGTCTAATGAGTATATTTTCTATGTAGAATAATAAACATTCCAACAATTATGGTTAAAACAATAGCATTAGTTATGACTTTCTTACATGTACTAAAATGACACTTCAGAGGAGGATTAGAGCAGTGAACAATGCAGTGTGAGCTATAAGACTTAAATCTAGCTCACCAACTAGAATGCAATTTTACAGCGGTAAAACTGCAGGCTGTAACTACTGGCAAAATCAGAGGAAGGGTCCATGTCTCTTCATTTCAGCAAAGAATAAAAAAAATTAGAAGCCTAAAAGTTAAACTTACTGTTGTTTTATGAGCAGAATTTTTTGCAGATACTCTCTATAAAAGCAGGTACTAAGAATGCTACTGACTTGCTAGTAGGTTAGTGGCTAGTGGATTGGCAAGGGAGAACACTAAGAATTGACTAGGTGACCTAAATTGATAGGTGATCTAAAAGAAAAGGACCAGGTATTTTGCCCTCCTATGATGGAAGAGGCTAGGGAAAAAAAAGCAAACGCAAAAAACAGAAGAAAGAAAGGCAAAAAGGAGAATAATAGAGTTGGAGTCTTAGTCTTTGTTTACGTTAACAATAGGTAATTTCTGTGGATGACACTGAAGGATCAGGTTAATGTCCCTTTAAGCAACCACCCAAAAGAATAAGAAACAGGTGTTGATGACATGAGAGTCCCGGAGGGACTATGGCAAATGAAAAGCAGCAGTGATCAGGCGCCCACATTAGGAAAAGCTGCTTGATGAGGACAATATAAAAAAAACAAACAAAAAAAAACTAACAAAAAAACCCAAACCAACCTGGAGTAGGGGGAAGAATAATAATAAAAAAGAGCAAAATAAAGTAAAAATCTGGAAATAAGGAGACAAAACCAAAGCCAGCTTTTATTGGCCAATGTAACAATTATCAGTGAGGCCATTACAAAACTCACAGTACTAATTGTAACAGCTCTGCACTATTTTCCCAAGTTCTTGGGACTCCCTCCTCTTGCACAGACTGCAGCAGTGGGTCCCTGTTCCAGCACGACTCCTACCACCCAGTATGAATTAGGAGCCTCATTTTACTACCTTCACCTAGACAAGAGGGAGAGTGTTTATGTTCTGCATGTAGGAGACTGTTTTGAAATCCAAATTGAACTGCATAAAATTGAATTCCGTACAGTTTGAGGCAAGTGTTTCCTTCTACTAAAGTAATTGTATCGTGTAATCTATCTCAGGGTAACAGACCCACCAAGCATCTTGGGTACTTGGACTAAATCGAGGGAAATAAAAATAACCAAACACAAGCACATTACAATCCTTTTCAGCATTTGAAGCATACAATTTGCATTCCTGTATATCCTCTAATGGCTGTGTCCTGTAGTGATCACCTGTATAATGTGTAGTTCACATTTATTCCTTTTATTGTTAATGCTAGCATGAGACATAATTAATTTTGTCAAAGTGTATGGAATTACATGGCTATAAAGTAAATAGAGATGTAGGATTGAGTAAGAAAGTTTGTTTTCACAGTGAAACTAATATAAAACTAGCCTAGCTCCATTCATATTCATATTCAGGCACAATTCCCTCTTTAAATAAACCCACCCCAGAAGCAAGCCTGTATCTTAAACTGTAAGTATTTCAGGTTGGCACTGTGGTATTTGTACAGTGCCAGAATAATATAACTGCTATTTTCAAACAATTCTGTGGGGGAGGGAATCCTATGAGCAAAAACAGCAAAATAGAAAAAAGAATAAACTCCATATGGATGAAAGGAGAAAAAGTAATGCGCATACAAGCCAGGCAGCTAACAAGAAGGTTGAGGGCTCTTCAGGGATAGGAATGGTAAATGGCATCTTACTGTTTGTCTGTAATATCTTAGTGTAATACAAAGGCAAGTGCAAGATCTCTTAAGAGACCTGAGGGTGTTATAGTAATGCAACTAAGAACAGCTTCTTGTTCAAGGCTCTAACCTTTAATGATAATTCTTTTTGATAAATAAACCTCTAACAATAGGTGTTATATTAAAATAGCTGTCCCACAGAATCACAAAAAACAAACCCAAAAAACAAACAAACAAAAAAACCCATAAAAACCCCATAGGGTAAAAAAACATGAAAGAAAAATATTCAGGTTGATTCTTCTTGAAAGGCAGCCTGCTGCATTATAAATATCTGAGCTATGACCAAAAATAAGACAGAACAAATGTTTGGTGATAAGGCATTTTGCATAATAGAACAGTTAGTTGCCACCAGGAACTATTTTGCAAAGGCTTGTTCTTCACCAGTCCTGAGTAGCCAAATTGTTTTATCAATGCAACAATTCTGAATGCTTCAGGCTCTATTTCAGGGACACCAGTGATGTGTCTTTGCTCTGAATGAGGTTTAACTTGGCTAGCTCCGAAAAACCCCAGCAAAGATCACAACAGGACACTTAGTAACTAGACAGAGGAACAGCTCTTCTCTCCCTGGCAGCGAGGGTCCAAAGAGTTTAATGGCGAACGAGTCCTAAAGGAGCAGGAAGAGTGGTGGGGGGAAAGAAAGCCATGAGGTGGAGAGGGGGGAGGGATAAGGAGAAGAGCAGAGAGACAGA
>VYXF01003679.1:120914-145378 GCA_013397295.1 Polioptila caerulea | reverse complement strand
ATATAAACATATATATGTACGTATTTTTTATCCAGATGCTTACACTTCTGTATTTGTAGAAGTATGCCTGCTCAGCTTCCAATATATGGTTTAAGCTTTGCTCAGCATTTACCAAATTTTATCTCAAATATAATCCAGTTGTATAATCCTTTAAATACAAAATCAAAACTGAATGATGAACACATCTAAAGAAAAAAGACTGATATGAAACTCCATCACAAAACCAAAAGCTAGAAGTGATTGAAAGCTTCAAGGTTTCAAAGCTTTGGAAGTGTTTGGTAAAGTAATGTGCTTTTATACATTGTCATAAGTCTTAAAAATCCTGCAGTAGGAAAATTTGAACCTGTAGACAACAAGAGAGGTTGAAGATAACTAATCTGAGAGTTAATTAATATGAAATTAGGGAACACAGTCTGAGATTTTCAGTTTTATTTCTCATTCCTGAAAGGTTCCTCTTTTAATCTTCTGCTCTTATTCAACTTCATTATTCCCTATTCTTCTCAAGAAGGAATTTTAAATAACTGAAGTTACTTCTGGAACATTCTTAACTAAAACTTAAGGCACATAAAATGTATTGCTTTACAGTTCCACAAGTCACATCATACAGAAAAAAAAAACTCCAAATAACTTATTTGCTATGTAAATTTTTTCAGTTTATCACATCAAGCCGCCCATACTACTTATGTTCAATTACCCCAAATTTCTGTGTGGAAAAGGTAAATGAATAATTACTTAACAAGAAAAAGTTATTTAAAGTATTTTCAACATAACAGAAACGTATGGGCAGTATTATTCAAAAAAGGTTTCTGAATACAAATATACCAACTTCTGCTTTATGGTATTATGTCATCAAAACAAAATGTAGCTATTCTGTCTTTCTTATGAGAAAACCTATATCAGAATTAAACATTTTCATACCAAGATGACAACCAATGATCTTTGACAGGTGTGGGAGATAATGAATAGGTTTGAATGATAGCAATAAGCAAGGATTTCATCTTTACATTAAAGGCAACAATTAAACATGAAATGTAGTCCTGCCATGTTAACTGGCTTTGGCAAGAGAGTAGAAATCATTTAACAAGAGCTGTGGAATAGATTAAGTTATAGCTGGCCACCCCAACCATGGTTTCCACTTATTATCAAGAGTAGGTAAGAGCTGAAAGAAGATCCTAATCATTCGCTGTCACTGTCACTTTTAAAGATGTACAAAGACAACAGAGTAAATCTGGAATTATGTCCTTTATAGCACTAATTGTTCTGACTAACATGTCTGTCTAAGTTTCTTTTTCAGGTTAGTGCACAACTACTGTTTTCTGTGCTTGAGGAGGTCAAGTCAGATCAAGTCAGGAAATACCAATAAATCAGTGAAAAATAAAAAGATTCCTACTTACATGTGAAAAGTATTAGTAAGGTAAATAGAGAAAAAAAAAAAAAAAGAGTAAAAGCCCCATGAAGCTGAGATAAATAGAAATAAACAGAGAAAATGCTTCTGAAGGGAATAACAATGGGGTATTTTCAAGGATTTTATATGCTTACAAAACTTGACTTCTGAAAATTATCAGCACTTAAGGAATCTATCAAGGTTAGTTCATGAAAGAGTGGCTTTTATTTATTTATTTATTTATTTATTTATTTTTTAAAGTAATCAGATTATCAAAATTTCATTTACTTTTTCTTCTGCTTTCTAAATAACATTCATAAAAAATCAACTCCATGGTCAGTTAATGCATTATTTCATGCTTAATTGTGCAAAATGCCATTATAGTATTTTATTGAAAATTTCTATGTATTTTATTGACAAAGCCATTTAAAAATTATTAATATGATTATTTTAATTTGTATACAGAAACTGGATTTTGAAATTTCTACTCAAAGTCTACTCAAAGTGGCCAATTGGTATTCTTATAGTAAAATAAACAAAAAAACAACGCATAATTAAGACCCTTCCTAATTTTCAGCTGCTTATTCTATGTTGATTTTCTAGAAGTTTTAGTAAGGAAACACAGAAAATATCTGATCACATTACTATAACACTTGTAATTTTGTTTAACTGGAAGTAAACTTTGTGATAGATGAAAATCAAGGTCATTCTTACACAGAACATTTATCATCTAAGAGCTTTTGCTAGTAAAACAGGTTAATGCTAACATACACCAGATTTCTGTATTCTTTCTTAATGTTGTTTCTCCAGAAAAACAGATTTTCAGTTTAAAAATAGCCTCTTAGTTCAAAATCACCAAGCAATGTGAAAGCACCAAGAGGAACTACTGAACTGATATATCATTAATTATTCTAGAAAAATGTGGTTTCTTTAACTATAAGATCATCTGTCTTTCAGACAATAAGCATTGCCACAAGGTATGCTGAATTGATTTATGAAGAAAATTTGTTTTCTGAGGAAGGTGACAGGTTTAATAAGGGATGAGATTTTAAGAAGACTCTAATTAATGTAATTAAATAATTACCCCTTAAGTAACACCCATGTAAACTAAAAGTCATATTGTCATACCCCATAAAAGAAGAAAACAAGACAGAACAAGGGAAATAAGAAATGCTAATACTATTTCCTTAAAGGTAACCTTATCAAGTTTATCTACCTGCTCAAAAATACTCTACAGTACATATATTCAAAAGGTGTGCTGTGATTTTCACTCTCATGCAACTTGTTCCCAGAACTGCTGGACAGCTCTTGGAATGCTGATACATATTCTGAAGACTTTTCTAGGCTACCTTTTATCAGACAAATACATACATCAATAGGGACATGATAGCTTATGCCTAATCCCTGCTAAAAGACTTGCCATGAACTTCCAGACCACAGACAAGACACATACTGCTGCAGGTAATCAAGGCTCATAGGATTATTTTTACAATGCCTTACAAGTAATTACAAAATTAAAAAAAAACCCAAGGTGAAAGTCCATTCTATCAAGCAAATAAACCACAGAGATTTAGTAATATATATGTCTAGAATTTCCCAGCCAGAAAATAGTTGAATTATAATATTATTTAGAAAGCTGAAACCTTATTTTCTAACAGGATAAAGTGCTCTGATTTCTGAGCTATTAACCAAAAAAACAAAAAATAATGTTTCATAAGGATTAAATCAGATGCATATGAAGTACTAGTCACAAAAAAAATCATTCCACAAAGACTCTTCAGCACATGTGGTAGGTTTAATTTATCATGAACCCTAAACTATTTTATGTGCTGTACAGTACACTGTCTCAGTTGAGAAAATATATGATTTCTCACTTGAACTGGCATTTCATTTTTTCCTGACTATTTGATTATTTTTAAAATGATTTATCAAGCTTTATTTCAGTACATTTAATATGGATTTTGTTGAAAGAATGTGAGGCTTTTTTTCATCCTTTAGAAGAGAGCACTAGAGCACTTACTTGACCTTTACTCAATAACTGCAGTATATATCTGTTGGAGAAAAACAGCTACTATTACCTAGCATAAATTATTCCTCTTTAGCTTACTAGTTCAAAGGTCACAAGGATAACACTATAGGGTTTCCCCTTGAAGTTAGTGGCATTTTGTTTATGATGAAGAAACTTTTTTGTTCAGGTACCTCTCAGACTTGGAATACTCACTGTGATAAATGTTACTCATTATAAAGTGTTTTTAGAAGTATTGCTGTTTCATTGAGAACAGAAAATACCTTATCCCACAGTAAAGAGGAAAATAAGTGCATCTAGTTTAACCCATACCAGATTTCTAGTCTGTGATTTGCACTGGAAAACACAGGGGAGGAAAAGTCTACTTTAGTTCCTCTCATTCTAGGAATTCCTAGAAATCTGCTTTGTGACTAAAAAAGGCAAACATTTCTGTTAATGTAAAACCCATCTTGAAGAGTACAGGCATCAAATGAAATCAGACTTGAATAAGACTATGAAGTGATTCATAATTAATTATTTCCATTTGTAAATTTAAAAAAAAAAATCAGCATAAGCTTAAAGGAAAATTTAGCTGGTAGTGGAAAATTGTTCTCATACTTTGCTTATTTTATTTTATTTTGTATTAATACTAGCTAAGACAACTTCCCAGTTTTTATGGATGCAGTTGAATTACTTAGCAAAATTTAAAGGAGGCTGTGAAAGACGTTTTATTGTTACTAGCACACACTCAGAATAAACCAGAATTTATTTTATGTTCACACCTCTTTTGATTTTGTATGTACTTGTTAATGCAATAATAATTTAATTTATCTCAAATTATTTTCAGAGGCTGAGGATTTTCCCCAGGTAAACCAAAAACTACCAGTAGTGAATTCTGCCAAAAGGAAAAGCAAGTGTTATGGTGTCATTTTTCTTTCTTTTTTTTACTTGTCTTTAATAATTAAAAGTCTTTCAGACTGATAGTCTTGCAGGCACTTCTACTGAAGTCAATAGAAATGTTCGCTTTAGTAAACTGTTTTGACAAACGGATTTTTGATCGTTTTACAAAAAAAAGTAACAGGTTATGTATAGCTGAAGTGTGAACTTGTCAGTATTTATTTAATGTTTTACTACTGAAAATGATGAAAAAGTACAACTTTTTAAATCACGATTTTATTTAGGACTATAAACTTGTTGGACTCACTTCTATCACTAAATTCAGTTGTAATTGGTATAAGTTCACAGATGGTCTTTAGTTGAATACAAAACTTGGGAACATTTTAGTAGACAAAATATTATCTAATCAGCATATCTCATTAGTTAAAACTCTTGTTTTGGTAGCTGGCATTCAAACAAAGTACAATTTAAACTGATCTTTTAATTGGATTTTAAGTTCATCATTGATTAAACTGAATGGCATAATCTGATCTAACATTTTAATCACACATTTGAAATAATTTAATTGGAATATTAAATGGAAATTGAAGACATGGAAACAGTAAAAGTATTAATTAGAAAAGGTGAGGAGGTAGGTGAGGAGGTAGGTGAGAGGGTGAAGGAGGTAGAGGGGAGGGGGAGGAGATCCACAAAACAAATAAGACCTTTATAGGAGTCCCGGTTCAGCAGGAGCTAAGGTATTTTTATTTCCTAGGAAGATAAGATGTTTACCTGTGAGAATCAACAAGACTACAGATAATGGTTAAAAAAGATATTTAGTAGGTATTTCAGGCTGATCGTACCTGAGAGAGAGAGAGTTGCAACCACAATACAGCAGCAGATTGAAAAGAGGAAGGAGTTCAAGAGGGAGTTCAGGTAATAGAGGATGAAAGGAACAATGGCTGCTTGAGGATATGGGTTGGAAGGAATTCAGAGAGAAACTGATTCCTGAAGGATTAACTTTACAAGTATTGTGGTGAGCTGAGACTGGCAGGATACCTTTGGTGAGATAGAGATATAAGAAATGGCTTCACATGGGACACAGGGTAAATTAAAGCACAGAGGATAAAGAACAAACAAAACAGGTATAGATAAATTGCCTTTGGGCTTTTTTTTGTTTATTTTTTTGTTTGAGTTTTTGGTGTTTTTTTTTGTTTTGTTTTTAATAATACAACTGTTCTCCAAATTGATGACATTTCTATTGTCAAGCTGTCTGGAAAAAGGGTAATTTCCACAGACAGAGCGATGTGGGCAAGCAATGTTGGCAGTAGAGGAGAGGGCAGAAAGCAACACAGGATCTCCAAGCATACACCCAGAGTCAGAGTAGTCTTTGTCCTGTGTGTCCCAGGTGAGCCCAGGAGGCTATATGTATAACTATATTTACATGTTTACACTTTTTCCACTCATGGTCTTTCATTCCACTAGTGCATACTGACTCGTTCAAATGCAAATTGATTCAGAGTAAGCTTCTAGGACCCTTGTTTTAGTGATAATAACTAAAGAGCAAGCAGCAACTATTTTAATCAGAATAGCATCATTCTAACACCTCAAGAGGCATTTTTTCCTCAAAAAGGATGCTGAGTCATTTAGCAACACAATTTCATATGGTTTTCTCTGGAATATGAAAGACCCAGAATGTTACATAAGGACCACCAAGATTCTTCATGCTGCAACAAACCACAAAACTAATTGTATGTAATTCTATACTAAAACAAAAGGAATATATTTCATGGATTCAACTATTGACTTGATTTGCAAAGGGAGAAGGGCTGGGCTTGTGAAACTGAATTTCTGATTAAAAATAACCTAGACTAAGCTAATACTGAGATGAATAGTGTTAAATTACATTCCAATGATAATGAAAGAATCCAAATCAATTTTGTGTTTGCTATTTATATATATAGTGTATACGTATGTATACACATAGTCACTATGATTTTATATGTACTGATATTTTTATACATCTAATCACATAATCATATACACCTTTATTCATGTATATGTAGCATTTCTAGCAAGTCACACTCATGCTTTCCTCCTCTTCTATTCTTTACCCTCATCTGTCACAGAACTTATCAATAGTCAGGTGTTAAACAAAGATAATTTTGAAAAATAGTATGACTGGAAATCTGAGAGATCAATACTTGTTATCAAGAGACAAATATAGTAATTCAGTAGATCTGTCAAGAAGAACATTTGCATCTGGACATGATTTTTTCATATAAAAAATATTTAATTTATCAGCTTACTTGAAGACAGAGAAAATTAGGACCAGCCAATTACTGAAAAACAGTTATTTTTTAACATGTAATTTATAATATAAATTATCATTTTAAAGTCACATCTGAAATACTTAAGAAAGAAGGATATTAAATGAATTTCCTTTTAATTTAAGTATTTTTCAAAATCTTCTGGAAAAGTCTTTTGAGGTATTATATGAACACAAAGAAATGAGAGAAGACTATGCACCATTTTTCAAATTTTAAATTTAAATTTCCCAAACTCTTAAAGAGTTTCGCATCCATATGAAGATCAAAAACTGTTTCTAAATGTTTCTATGCATTCTAGCACAGAATATACGATTCAAATCTCAACAAAATACCAGGATTCCCATTTATCAAGGCTGGAAAATTATAGATTTTTTTTTCTTTCAGAAATTGTAAGACTATCAAACTGAATCTTTACTTTCTCTGTTTAAACCAGAACCAGTGTTTAAAAAACAGAACCTTGCCAAAACATTGTAAGAAAGTGATACACATGCACTTATTCTTTATTTTTTAACAAAACCCTGTTTCTCCAGAAACACTGTGGAACAAATTGACATGACTATTTTAAAAGAAGGGGCCAAAGTCCAGTGCTTTTGGGGGACTTTTCCATGTTCATGCTAGGAGAGCAATGAAATAAAGCATAAAGCTGGCTAACCTTGTTAGTGGGTGATTTTCCTGACTTCAGGGACTGGGGAGATACAGAGGTATCAAGAAAAACAAAGAGGTAACAGAATGCAACTTAACATGGAATATAATTGTCTTGTCTAAGACAGACAAATGAAGTGTTGGTGGAAAACACAGGCAGGAGATCGCAAAAAGAAGCCAACAAATCCTAAGGGACTTGAACTCACATTGGATGAACAAAATTGAATGATTAAGTACAATTCAATACACAAGATTGCTAGGGGATTACAGAAAAATTCCAGGTCATGTGGTTCAGAGGAACTGACAGAACACTCATAGAGGAGCGTTTTTTTGTCTTAGTTGAGAGAATAGTCTTGCCCAATAGGTTTTTGGATATCTTTAGAGGACTTTAATACATTTTCAATTCTCCGTTTTAGTCTGGTTTTCAATCCTTAAAAGCTAAATGCTGGCCTTAATTGTGTATACCATGAGCTACTACTATACAGTAATACTGAAGAGAAATACTAAAGCATTGAATAAATACCATTTCAAATCCGTGAAATGGATAGCTTTCTTAACACACCACCTTAACTTCCAAATAAAAAATCAAATATATAATATTAAAAATAGTATGCTTATGTAGCTTTGTGAACATAACTTGTGGAGGGGTTAATTTTGTATATGGGTTATTTATTAAGACATGGAAACCTTATTAAATTTTAATAAATTAATATCTGCAACTGGAAATTTTTACACAACAAAGTATTGACAGGTAGTGCACTCAGATTCTTGAAGGATTTTTTTTTTGTATTATATGTATTCAGCTTTCTGTGGAATAGTTCATACTTGTTCAAAAGCCTTAAGGAGGGCAAAGAGTCCTGTCAATTTTATTCCCTTCGCATCTAAAGAAATCAGCATAAAAATAAAACTAATTCCCACCATTTCTAAAAAAAAAAAACACAAAACAAAACAAAAAAACCTTTTAGAGGAATATTCACCTTTTTCCCAAGCACAACAGCTTTCTGTACCAAAGATTATACAAACTGAACTCGATTGTAATTCTTGCTCTCAGGGGAAGCTGCTTGCTATTTGTCAGCTCTTTGATTTGTGATGCTTTGATTTTGTAGCCTCTTATCTGTTTCATAATTCACACTCGCCTTCCTTAGCAGCAAATATATTTTATCTCAATTGCAGACCATGCTGAAAATGAAAATACAAAAAACAAAAAAAAGGAAATGTCCTTTAAATTTCCCCTAACTTTTTTGCTTAGTACTTTTATGTCCATTTTTATTTTGGATAGTTATTACTCAGGTAGTGTCATTCTGTATGCTTTTGGCACAACACAGTCAATTCGGCACATATATTTGTCCCACCCTGGATAATTTTGAACTCTCCATGCAATTTTGGCTTTTTTTCCTTTGGGTATGTAGGCAGCAAGATTGAGTGTTATTTCTTGGAAACTTAGCATGTGTGTTGAAGTTTTATGGGTATTTTTAAAAACATGCTCAGGTATCAGAAGGGTTGCAAGGAAACCACTTTAGTTCCTTTCTCTCTCTCAGTTGTGAACTTCAAGGAATTGCTAAAATCCATACCACTTTTGACTGTCTTCTCATCTGAGTCAGAACAAAAAGCCTTCTTGCACCTAAGCAAATGTTTTCAAAATGTTCCCTTATCACAGAGGGAGAACAAACAATACCACTGAATGATTTTGTCCTTGCTGTCACAGAATGAGCCGGGCAATAGGTGGTTCTTGCAGAAGTGACAAACATTTTTAGACAGAGACATGACATTTCATTTAAGGAGAAAACAAGCATTTACTTTACTCTTCTTTTCACTCCTAATTTCACAATATCAAAACTCAGGAATCAGATGCAAACTTCAATTACTTTTAAATCTAGGAAGGGTGAAGCTTTTTTATGTTTGAGCTCACTGTTCCCCAACTACTTATCTTGTTATGCATATTATGTAAATAATTATTCTAATATTCCCTGATAAAATGCAGCCATATATATGGATTGGTTTTGATAATTGCTGAATTAATGATAAATTCCTAGCAATGACACCAGAAGGAAGAACTATGCTCCCAGTGAAGTAATGAAATTCTGCTGATTCATTTGTGATATAGGAACGATCAAGAAATAGATGAGTTCTGTGGCATATTGAAAAAAATATTCTACTCATTTTCTTACAAATACTCTCTCAAATATTCATTGCCAATTCATACTGATTTTATAAATCTCAGAAAAAATGTACGGAACTGTCCTGATATTATTCAAAACCAACCAAACAAAAAGCCCAACCACAGCAAAAAAAACCACATCAAAACCCACCACCTATATTTCTAAAAGTCAGGCTTTCAATAATATTAAAAATAGTTTTGTAAGCATTAATATGTTATACTTCCAGCTTTAATTAATTAATTAAGTAGGGATTAATGCTAGGGTGATAAAAACCTCTGTTACTAGAGAATTCTTTATATGAAAAGTTCTGTAATTTCTTCTGGCTGGAACCCATGAGAAACACAGTAAAATATTTTTTGTTACTGAATGCCATGATTCTTGGCAACACATAAATTTGAATTAATGACACAGAGCTATCAAGACTGAACTTGTGCTGGAAAGTACTATATAAATGTGCATTAAAGCTATACAATATGGAATAGGCATTACTGCAATAAAGCTTTAACAAAATGATAAGAAATAGAGTCCATCACATGTACCTGTGAAGCCACCAGGGTGATGTAGAGGTAACTTAGCATTTTCCTAGATTAATTTTACATTTTTAATATTTTTTGCTTGTATCCACCCACCTATTGAGAAGATAAATGCAGAAATAGAGCAAGTTGCTAGCCAATAGCTTAAATAAATCCATTGTGGCAGATTGCATGCTTCTCACTGACCAGAAATCAAAATATGCACACAATTTCCATGTTTCTGAAGAGAAACAAATTTATTTGTAAAATGTCACAAATCATGTTAAAATAATTATTCAGTTAATATGTTGGGTTTTTTTTTTAATCTGCTAGAATATTATAAAGTACCTTCCATAACAGTAGAGCTTTCTGTTAACACAGCTCATATGTTTGCATATTTATACCTCGAAACCATGTATTTTCTTTCTTGAACAGAGCTCTACATTGTGGGGTTTTCTAATATTCACAGTAATTATTTTTGAAATGAGAGAGGAAGTGTCTTGTCATTGATCAAAAAAAAATAAAATTTATACATTTTATTTTGTGGCTTGTGTAAATAGGAGATGGAACCAGATGTGCATTAAATAAGTGTGGGCAGATGACAACAAGGCACAATTGTACCTTGCACCAGCTGTGAAGACTGCACAGAGCTTTTTTTCCCCTCCATAAGTCCATTTTATTAAAAAAAACATTCCAAGTGTTAGAAAAGGTGTCAAAAGATAATAATATTAAGAAGTAAGAATTAATCATTGCTGAAGCTTCAAAAACTTTTACCTGATTTACTTTGTAATCACACTTCCAGGTGAGAGAAAAAGAAAGAAATATGAGAAGTTTTATAGATATTCTAATTACATTTTATCAGTCCTCATTTTGCAATGAATGACTAAGATATTCAGGAAATTGCATCATAAATAGTATGTCACCATGATAGAATACACTGTTTTATGTTTGAAGGACACATGTACTCCTTAAAAAACAGACATGCTGTAAATATTCATTTTCATGTTTAGATAAGGTAAAGGCCAAAAATATTAAAATAACACAAAAAAACCCAAACCTAAACCATAGGAAAGTATTTCCATTAGCTAGAATGAGTTTTGTCTTCCTTTCTGCTCCATTATGAAGTGAATGTATTCTTTGGCTAAATATATTATCATTTTAGGAAATACTGAAGGTAGTAAGATGGGGACATGACTCAGATGATTAAGGAGAGACAAGAAAAGAAAGCTAATTCCCCCTAAAGAAGGAAGCTGTGAAATAGTAACTGTAAAACAAGCAGTTTTTGTCACAGCTGCTCTTCAAACTTTTGTAGTTTAGTACATGCAAAACCTTTTGGCAAGTGAAATCTCATAATTCTATTCACTATAATACTTTTTTGATTAAAGAAATCAAAACTAGTAAGAAAGTACCTGACAAATACAGGAAACGATATTATCAGATTCAGGTATTTACATAATTTATTTTAAAGAATATTTCTGCTACCATCTGATTATTTTTGTGATGACAGCATGCTGCACAGGACTCATTGACACTTTTCCTTCCAGAATCTTTCAGAATTAAATGTTCTTCTTCAGGAATTTGGCTCTTTATAAGCTTTTCCATTAGCTGCAAGCAAAATTAAGACTGCATAGCAAAGAAAAACTAGATTGAATTACTTCTAAAAATTCCTTCTGCAATCAATAGTACCACAAAATACCCTAGTAAAAAAACTTTTAATCAAAGTATATAAATAATATCAGAAAATGTTTTCTGATATTACCTCATTTACTACTTAGTTCAGTGGCTTAGCTGTTTGGGTTTTTTTTCAGGAACTTTAAAAGGCTCATTAAGCTAGTTTTGTGTAATTTTATTGGGTTTGGACATCTAGCCAAATGATCTTGAATTTCATTTTACATGCACAATGGAATTTGCTTTAACTGCCATTCTCTAGAGAAAATAAAAATTCCAATAAAGTAATAATTTTGATTAGTAGACACTCCTAAATGTACAAAGGTAATTGGTAAGCAATTTTTATTTCTATTTTTTTTATAAGGATGCTGTATATTTAGTAAAAAAAGCTAGCATTTTCTTTCTCAATAAACAGAAAATTAAAATGCCTCCAAATACACATTTTCAGCTTCTCTAAAACTGTATTTGCAAATTCAGATCAAATGGACCAAACAAATTTAATAAAAGCAAGTTTGGTAAGAAGTAGTCTATGGACAGTTTTGTTTTCAGCTTGCTTCCTGATGCACACTCATTTTGTCTGTGATTCATTAATCTTAGCTTCATTAATCTTGCTTCACTATTGTAACCACACCTGAAATGTCCACTTTCTATGAAAATATTTATCCTCCACATATCTTTGACGCTCACTGCTTTGAACTAATCTAGCTATTGAATTATACAAAATCATTAAAGAAAACAAATACTCGGAGCAATCATTCTCTATGGACAGACTGGTCAAAATGCCCAGGTCGATGTCACATTGAAGTGACAAAATTCAGTTTTTCACTTCCTTGCCAAAGAGCTGTGACATATTTTTGGAGTATTTCTACTGTTTTCAATTAAATAAGCTTCATTTTGCATAAAATAATAATTTAGGTGAACTAAAAAAAACACTGAGCCATGTTCTCAGACTGTCCAGTAGGACGTTATTCTTAGTTGTAGGTCTAAATCACCTAAAGAGGAAGATCATACTTTTTCTTTAGGAAAGAGATAAAGGAGAATAAAACATCCACACAGAGATAGGAAAAACATTGAAAAATTTCTGATCCTGCTCCCCTTGTTGAAGAGCACTCAGACCTTATAACTGTCATCTCCATGGCTATGAAACTTCAGGAACCATAGCTTGTCCTCTGAGACGACTCATATTGGATCTGTGGCATTATATCTGCATAGTGAATTCAGCAGAAAATTCTTAAGAAATTTCTATTTTTTTTATGCAGTGATAAGAATTGATACTATCCTGATATTGGTCAGTCTTGACCATTCCCCTAACAGCAACTTCTCAGTCCCAGATATACTTCTAAAGTCATAAACATATATATGTATACATATATACATATACATGCACTAACATGTAGACATATATACATATATACCAAATGCAATATGAGTAACTGTACATATTTGTGTATATATATGTTCAAATCCAAGAGAGATAAAATAAATCAATACACTATTTCTAGTTCATACATAGCTCAAATAGTTTCTAGTTCTGTTGGGACTTTTAAATATGCAGACATAGGTTAGCTACAAAAAAAAAAAATGATAATATTCTGTCCACACCTTTGCACATACAGAAACTTACACATAACACAGAGCAAAGGGATTCTGACATTACACTGTGCATTTTTCCTTTCTATTCCATCTTCACCCAAATTCAGTTTTGAAGTTTTCATAGAAAAATTAAGAATTTAAGGAGTTAATATTGCAACAAAAACACAGTGATAGCCTCAATCTTCTCTTCCATGCTTTTTCATCTCAGAGGAAGACTGAATAAAGAGCAATGGTTTGAGTAATTTAAAAGCATAGCTCCTTCAGGAATCATAATGTCAGTGGCCAACCTAATAATGTTGAGCAAAAGAATTATGAAATTAATTATTCTTTGTGCTTTCTGATCCCAATAAACAAGTTGAATCACTTTTTGGTTTTCCTGTTGAAAAGATCAGTAATCAAAAAGAAACATGTTTTCCCAAAGAGGGAGAAGAGTAGCTTTAATTGTTAACAATTGGTGGGTAAAAACTTAAAAGTAAGATCACTGACATGTGAAAAAGGACTGATACCCTACCTAAGGTAAGTATCCTACGTTTCTAATATTATGACAGGAATTATGTTATCTTGTCTACTTTTTAAAAGAGAAATTTTTATGAAATTATATCCATTATTGAGATTGTATCCAACCAACAAACCAATCTCATGTTTTTGGTTGCTTCCTCTTTCTTACTGACAAAGTGTGAATGATTGGATGATTTGGATTATTAAGGTATACCGTGAGATGTGAATGAAAGCTATTTATCTGCACTGTTCTTTCAGGAACACAATAAAGTTATTTACTGAAATTTCAAATGAAACATAAACTTTACAACCTTTTTTCTAATAACTACTCTTTAGAAACCTATTTGAAACCCCTTGATAAAATGTTTAGCTAGGAAATATTTGCTGAAGAGACACTGATATCAAAGAGAAGCATTTAGAACTTCATTTGTTGTAGAACTGCATGAATTTAGTAAAGGAAATTCTTTGATTTGTGTTTGCTTGCACTAGATGGCACTGATAAAGTATTGCCCAATTAACTAATCATCTTAAAATATTTCTCTTTTATTTGGAAGAGTTTATTTGAATATTTTAAAAAGAAATTAAATAAGATAGAAACATTGTTCTGCCACAAATAAAAGTAAAAAGGGAAAGTAAAGGAAGAGAGGGAAATAATTTAGTATTGTCCCTGCATATTTTGTAAACCTAGCAGTTTCTGAAGATTGGCGTACTCTGGCAGTTACACAGACACACTACACACACCATGAGAGGCATAGCGTTCTTGCTCCAAATGGAAGTAGCCTAAATTTACAAAACCGTGAAAACTTCCGTTTGTGTGGATCTTTGTTTGTTTGTTTGTGGTTTTGTTTGTTTGCTTGTGATGTGGTGTTTGGGATGTTTGGTTTGGTTTTGTTTTACTCTAGGAAGAGATGGTATTTAGAAGAGTGATTTCTCTTCCAGTCCATTAGCTCAATCAAAGAAAAGCTTTTTGTCATTCTGATTTCTACTGAGCAGGGCAGGGGCTTAATGGAAGACCCTCACACAAGGAGTGCATCTCCCATTTTGTGGTCTCTCCAGGAATATTCAGAAAGGTTATTCAAGAGTATGGATAACACATCTGTAAGGCTTACCTCTGCTACTGCATGGAGACAGGCTTGTCTGGATGCAGTTCCAGAGGAGGAAATCCAGCTGAGTACTCTAAGCTGCCTTGCAGCAGAGCTCTGTATCCTCAGGTACAGCAGAAGGGCTCTAGAAAGACTAGTCTCTCACAACTAGCATGGTGTCTGTGACTGCTCCCTAAAGTATACATTTCTGCCCGTACTCAATCAACACACATCACAATTCCATTTAAATAACATGATCTCCAAGAATCTGAAAGAGTACTGCTAACTGTGTGCATAAATGTAAGTCATTACCTGTTGCATGTAGTCACTTTATTTGCTAAGGACAAACAAATGCATTATTGCATTTCTTGTCATAAAAAATATTTTCTGTATAAACTAATATTTTATATAGTTACATATATGACATGATCTCCAATCTTTGAGGGTCGATAAGGTAATAACTTAGTATCTGAGGTCTGTTATTTCCCTATGCTTGTTCATACTAATTTTAGCATAAAAAATGGGGCTTATTTCAGAACAAGCAAGCAGTTATGCTATGTTTTATCTAATATTTTTTTTTAATTAAAGTACAACAAAAACCCCCAAACTAAAACAGCTGAGTTTAACTGTAGTAATTACATATTTACAAGCTTTTTTTTTTTTTTGTACCCTACAAAATTTTTTTCTAACACCACAGAAATCACTTTACATATCTAGGCCAGTTTTACATGTAATAAACAATTATATTTGAAGTGGTGAAATACATTGGCTAAATGTCATTCTTGAAAGGATATGATCCAAATTCTCTAACACACTCTCTCAAGTCTTCACCCTGTCCTTTGTTCCTTTTTGGTTCTAAGCACTGGCTAACTAATTCTCGTTGTTGAAGATTTCCTGAAGACACAAGAAAAGAAATATATATCATATATTATTAAACAAAACAAAGATATCATCATGATGCCATGATGCTCATTTTAACTCACACCACATCTCTGCTTTTACAGACTTTCTGGATACAAAACATCCTCTCAGAATATTTGGTATAAGCCAAAAATAGCATTTCAAAGCCCTAATTTTTATGCCCTTGCTTTCTATATTTTAAGCAGCTGCTTTAATATTATCTGGTCAAATACACAAATCAGAATTATTCTTATGCTCATCATTGCAATTGAGAAGTTTGTACAATGAGTTTAGAATAATTTCTTTTTCAGCTGTCAGCATCTCATTCAGGCTTATTCGCTAGTTAAAATAAACTACATGTTACTACTCATCCCTCTACTGGAAAGTGATTGACAGCATCTGATCTGGAAAGCACAGGGCAGCAATACAAAATTAAGTGAAGATAGATATATAGTCATAGAAAAAATTCAGAAGAAAAATTATTTATTAGTTTTATGCAATGTGCACAATTTCTAGGGTTGTATCCAGAAATCCCATTCCCAAAGAAGCAGGAAGATAGAATGTGTCTCAAGGAGATTAATTATTATTTGAATTTCCTTTACAATGGACATTGGAATTCATGCCATATAATAACCCTGCCCTATGTGCCTAAGAAAGTCATCACTGTAGGCCAAACTGGAATAAATAAAATGAGCAGTTATTTTATATGGATGTTTAAAGTGTAAAAAAACACCCCAACCAACCAACCCACCAACCAACAAACCAACCAACCAACCAACCAACCAACCAAAAAAATATTTACAAATACAAAGTATTTTAATACAGGAGTCATTTGCAGATCCTAGACTCTTGTTCATTTGTCCTGATACAATACGACAGGTCTGTCAAGACCCCAGCACTATCAGTTAGCTGATACACAGATAAGCTTGGTAAAATATTTTTGCAATTACAGACTTATATCATGACTGTAATATAACCTCGGAAAAAATAAAACCTTTTACTAAAAAAGATGTTTTTAAAATGTTAGTTAGTTAGCTTTGTTGAAGCTGATTTAAACTAAAAAGAAATAGAACCAGAATTCTTTAGAATTTTGAAGAAAATATTGTATCATACTGCAGGTTCTCTTATTTAATTTTCTAATCAGCTCAAGAGTTATAAAATGGATTCCATTTCAACTGCATACACTCAAACCTCATATTATATTTGCACTACAACTTTCTTATCACATCAACAGGTTTATGATTTTGCCTTATAAATTGACTTAAGAATCAAAGATATCAGATTAAGACATTCTCCTTGTTACAGCACCTTGAACTTCTCAGATATCTTTGTATGCAGTACAGAAATAAAGTTCTCACACCTTCAAGCATTTCACCTACTGTATCAGGAACCAGGTAGTTTTGTCATGAGGAGTTAAAAGAAAAGATCACCATCAGGAAGTGTTTTGTATGTTTTTCAGAAATCAAAGTGTGCTAATTTGGCCTGTTGTGTTTCTAGGATAACCACAGAAGCAAATATATGTTCCATCCAAGGATATGTGATACTGAATAATGTGAACTGGCAGTAAAGAGAAAAATAATAAAATTAGAAACATAAGCAAGTAGTAAAATAAAACAAATAATGAAATATTTAGCACAGATTTTACACAAGGTCATAGATTTTGGTGCAGTTATATTAGTGTGAATAGCAAATGCTTCAATTACTAATATGGACAGGGCAATAAAGAACAACACACAGCAAGCTTGTTACTCTAGACTTTAACTTCGGCATCTTCCAGAATGTGCTTGCTATAGTGGATGGGATAAAACCCTGGAGGGAACAGTGACCCAGGAAACCTAATTAATACGAAAAGATCACCTATTTTAGGCTCAGGAGTGATGCATACCAACAAAAAGGAGGTCAGGCAAAAACACCAGGAAACCTGTGTGGATGAATGAGCTCCTGGAAAAACTCAAACAGAAAAAGGAAGCCTACAGACAGTGGGAGCAAGGACACGCAGCCTGGAAGAAATATAGAAAGATCTTCCAAGGTGTCAGGGATCAGACTAGGAAAACTAAAGCACCGACAGAATTAAATCTGGCCAGGGATGTGAAGGACAAGAAAAGCTTCTATAGGTATGTTGGTGATATAAAGACTAGATAAAGTGTGGGCCCTCTCTGTAGAAAAAAGAAAAAAGAAAATAAGAGCTTGTTGTGGTTTTGTAGGACATGGAGAAGGCTGAGGTACTCAATAAATTTTTTCTCTTGGTCTTCACCACCAAGTGCAGTAGCCACATCAACAAAGTTATCAAAGGCAAAGGCTGGACCTGGGACAATGAAGAGTTGTCTGCTGTAGAAGACTGAGTTTGAGAACACCTAAGGAAGCTGAGGGCACACAAGCTGATGGAAATTGAATTCTTGGGCTCTTGAAGGAAGTGGCATATGTAGTGGCATTATCCATTATATTTGACAAGTTGAGGCAGTCTGAAGAAAATCCCACTGACTAGAAAAGGAGAAAAATAACCCCCATTTTCAAAAATGGAAATATGAAGAGACAAGGAACTACAGGCCATTCAGTCTCACTGCTGTCCCTGGCAAGATCATGGACCAGATCATCCTAGAAAATTATGCTATGGCACAGGGAAAGCAAAGAAGTGATTGATGACAGCCAGCAAGGCTGGCTAATTTGCTGAGTGCAAATTGTGCCTGAAAAATCCATTTTCTTTCAAAGATGAGGTTACAGTGATGGTAGATAACAGAAAAGCAACTAATGTCATCTACCTGGATTGTGCAAAGTGTTGGACACTGTCCCATTTAACATCATTGTCTCTAGAGTGGAGAAACATGTATTTGATGAATGAACATCTTGGTGGATATGGAATTGGCTAAATCACTGTACTCAAAGATTTATGGTCAATGACTCAATGTTCAAGTGGAGAACAGTGGTGAGTGGCATTCCTCAGCCACTTGTATTAGAGCCAGTACTTTTTAACATCTTTGGTGACATGGAGAGTGGGATTGAGTAAACTCTCAGCAAGTCTGTTGACAGCACCAAGCTCTGTGGTGCAGTTGACACACTGGAGGGTTGGGATGTCATCCAGAGGGATGGCTTGAGAGGTGGGCCCATGAGAACCTCATGAACTGCACTAAAGCCAAGTGCAAGGTGCTGAACTTGAAGGGGGGAAATCCCAAGCAAAATATAGGGTCACCTAAGAATAGATTGAAAGCCATCCTGAGGACTTGGAGGTATTGGTTGACAACAAGCTCAAACATGAGCTGGCAACGTGCACTCCCAGCCCAGAAAGCCAAACATTGTTTGTTGTCCTGGGCTGCATCCAAAGCAGCATGGGCAGCAGGGTAAGGAGGGGATTCTGCCCCTCTGCTCTGCTCTGGAGTGCTGCATCCAGGTGTGTACCCAGTACAAGAAAGATGTGGAGCTCTTGGACTCAGTCAAAAGAAGAGCCATAGAGGTGATCACAGGGCTGGAGTTCCTCTCCTTTGAAGAGATTGTTAAGGCTGGAGAAAGGAGTTTGTGGTTGTATTGTGCTCTTTCAGTCTCCAACCAGAGCCTGCAAGAAGGCTGGAGAGGGACTATTCACAAAGGCCTGTAGTGATAGGTTGAGAGGGAATGGCTTCAAACTGAAAGAGAACAGATTTGTAATAGATACTAGAAAAAAAATCCTTACTTTGAGGGTGGTGAGGCATTGGAACAGGTTGCCTAGAGGAGCCATAGATGCTTCATCCCTGGAAGTGCTCAAGACATGATTGAAAGGGACTTTAAACAGTTTGTTCTAGTGGAAGTTGTACCTGTCCATGGCAGAGGGGAAAGAACTAAATCATCTTTATAATTTCTTCCAACCCAAAACTATTCTATGATTCTATGTTTCCTGTGGAGAAGGACACAAAAATTGTCATCAGTGATCTTTCACACAGTTCACTTGGGCCTTTGGCATTCTTACAACAATGACAATCCTCAAGTGGCTATTTCTAAAATTGGATTTATGTTTTCCTATAACTAATCTGATACCATTGATAACTGATATATTTTTAATTAAACCCTCAAAGTTTCATACTGATGTCTATTTTTTCTCCCTCAGAATAGGATAGCATAGTGATAAAAAACAGGATGCTTCATGATAATAACTGAATTTCACATGACCTACTTATGCTTAATTTTTACATTCTGCAATTGAATTTATCAATTGCTTGCCAATTACAGATATTTTTTAAAAAGGGAAATAAAATCCTAACCAGAAAATGCTGCATATATATTAAAAAGCATATAAATTATTTAAACATAAAATATTTCATCTCCCTTATATTCCATCTCAAGCAGTTATTTTGAGATAAAGGACCGTTAAGAATTCTGTAACTAGAGTTTCAACTTTAGCACAGCTCCACTTGCATTTAGGCACAAGTGGTTAAAGAAATTCTGCACACTTAGAACACTAGTTTTGAGATTCTCAGAAGACAGGAGCCAAAAGCTTCAATTACTAAATTATGAATGAGAAAATGAATTGATTTTTCAAAGTCTTAAGTGCTTAAGGAACTACAGACTTTTTTCAATACAGTGCGAAAACACAGAATGGTGATTTTCAGATATCTCTAGACATGGATATATGTTTCAAACTATTGTGCTGCTCATTTCTTATTCTTGTGACTCAATAATTTTAGGAAATTTTACATCAAAGATATATTATGTGAAATTAAAAAAAATATTAAAGAGAAATTGTATGCAAGCATTGCATTTTATAGATAATTGAAGAAAAGACAGAGGAGTTTTTTTAATTATTAGTGTATAGTTAGAAAGAGGAAAAGAAAAGCACTATGTACAGATTTTTATTTTGGAAGACAACTTAAAATATTCCTGTTGAAATAGTACTATATAAATGCAATAATATGCAATGCAATGTTTAACTAACACAGATTAATGGAAAAAATTTCAAGGATTTTTTTTATAACCACAATATTTATCCTGATTTTTATTTTTCCTCCTTCAAATAGGATAGCATAGCTTTGAAAAAAGATTAAAAATTGGCATGATGGGATATACTTTAATAAAGAGTGTATTTACCCTCTGAGCATTTTTTTGAGCATTTAGTCTGCTATTGAACTAATTTTATCAATTTCTTTACCTAAATTAGTTTTACTCTGATTAACAAAAACCGTGAATTAATAGTAGTTTTTAGTTTAAGTCATTGAAAAATTCAGTGAAGTTGAAAAATTTCCATGAAACTTGACATAGTATAGTGGACTGCTCAACTAAGATTTTATAGCACACCTAATATGCTATTTTTATACCACTTTTGTGGACTTCTTCTTTTATTTTACATGTTAATAAACTTAAATTTTAAAGACCATGGTATATTAAATATTTCATGCTATTTTAAAACACAAAGGTCACATGTCTTTTGCCTTAACTGGAGGTTATTTAGCTTGGAATGAAAGACTACCAAATTACAGATCTCATCCATTTAAATTGTTATTCACAAATCCAGAACTGTTATTTACAGCTGAGATTGAAACTGTGAGAAATGTCTTATGACTTTCAGGCAATAAAGGTGTAAATTGCTTACCCTAGCAGTAGATGAAACAGAAAAGAAGGGGTTTAATTTTAGTAAGACTTATTTCAATAAAATCCTTTGAAACTGGCAGCAAGGGGTAGCAGAGAACATCTTTCCCTCTAATAAAAAAAAAAATAGGAAAAAAACCAAATTAAAAGCATTAAAAATATGTTCTTCACACTTCTTTATTCTTTAAAAAATAAAGAATTTAAACATAAAAAAAATTAATTTATTCACATGCTAAATTTCAACAGATTATACTCATCATAGATGAGAAACCTCAGTTCATTTTATTGTTACTGTTAGAGCAACAAAATAATCTCAGCAAAACACCACATTAAAAGAAGTCTGAGACACTAAACGCCAGTCTTTACCAGTCCCTGGAGAATTGGCAAAAAACCTGGAGTGAGGCTGACATATACTTGTTGATAAAGAGTCAGCTTACTAAATACTCAAGGAAACTGGACATAAATAAATCTATGCGCCCTAAGGAATGCAGCCACAAGCTAGAAATGCAGGGCCACTAGTTTTTGGACAAACATAGCAAGTGGAAGAGGTGCCTGAGAACAAAAGGCTAGCACGCTCCTTTACCTTCAACAGGGACAGAAAGGAGGATTCAGGGAACTACAGGCCCATCTGGCCTTATTTCCATACCTGGGAAGATGGCAGAACAAGTAATCCTGGGAACTCTTGCCAGACACGAGAGTTATCTAAAGGTGATCAGGAGCAGAAAACCCAGATTCATGAAGGGGAAGTCATGCTTGGCATATCTGATAACCTTCTACAATCAAATTAAAAGTTTCTAGATGAGGCAAGAGGAGAAGATATTATGATATACCTTGAATTTAGCAAGTCTTCTGACACTTTCTCCCATAACTTCCTCATATTACAGTGGAAGTAGTACAGGCTAGATGAGCAGACAGTGAGATGGGCCAAGTACTAGCTGTGTTAACAGCCTTAAACAGAAACAAAATATAGGACACTAATGAGCACCATACCCCAGGGGTAAGTACTGGGTCAAATCATGTTTAATATCTTTATTGATTATCTGGACAGTAAGGCAAAGTATAGCCTTAAAATGTTTTAATATGACACAGGACTGAGAGGAGCAGATAACATGCCAGAGAGCTGTGCAGCCATCTAGATCTTGTCAGGCAGGAGAAATGATCTGATAGCAACCTCATACAGTTAAACAGAAAGCAGTGTAAAGTTCTGGATCTTACAAGGAATTGTCAGGCATACAAGATGCATGATGGGCATTATTCTTCTTTGAAACTATTTTACCGGGAAGGCTATAGGGGATCAGATTTGCACATGGAAACAGCAGCGTGTCCTCAGGACTAAGAAGGCTGGTAGAACCTCCCTGAAGTGGATTGGGGGGGTTTAGGTGAGACATTGCCAGCAGGTCAGGGGAGGCAGTGCTTCCACTCTACTCAGCACTGGTGAGGCCACACCTAGGGTATTCTGTCAACTTTTGATCTCCACAGTACAAGAGACGTGTAGCTACCGGAGTGCATCCAACGAAGGGCCGCAAAGATTGCCTGGCGACTCAGGAAACTCTCCTATAGAGGAGAGCTGAGAGAACAGGATTGTTCAGCCTGGAGTAGAGGTGGTTTAGGATGATGTCTTTCATTTGTGCAAGTATATGGGGTGCCAGTGTAAAGAAATTAAAGCCAGGGTGTTTTCTGTGGCACCCAGTGACATGACTAGAGACAATGGGCACAAACTGAAACACAGATACTTCCACCTGAATACAAGGAGACACTTTTTTTTGCTGTGAAAGTGACTAAGCACTTGCACAAGTTGCTCAGAAGGGTTGTGAGCTCTTCTTGAAGATATTCAGATGCTATTTGGACATAATCATGGCCAACTTTTTGCAGGTCACCCTGCTTTAGCAGGGAGGTTGTACAAGGGCCCCTCCCAACCTTCAACTATCCATTTCTGTGATTCTCTTGCTTAGTGATTCTGTGAAACCCTATGATTTTATAACTAAAATAAATTGATCATCAACATTTGTTACATATATGCCATGTGAACGTTGACCAATTTTCCCACATTAAAACTCAGTATATTGCTAAATGACTGACACAAGAGATACAAATAACATGTTTCAGTATCAAAATAAACACTAGTTCTCCAAGTCACTGTGAATATAGAACACCAGTTCCACAGCATCTCACTTCTGCTAAAGGGCTGTATGAAACAAATGAGTTTATGGAAGGTTATTTCTCCCTGACATACTATTTTACCTTCTGGCAATACAGTTTTAGCTTCTGGCAATTGCTATTTAGGGACAGAGAATAGGTAAAAGTTAATAAAGCTGTACATGAGGTTATAATTTGGAAGAGATACCTGGTATTTGTTGTTACTTCTATCCAATATTAGTAACTAATATAGTGTATTTAGCAGTGTGTAATTTTCTAAGACTTCTTTCTTTAACTTTAAAATACTTCTGCAGGTTTCAGTCCCAACTGTTGAAACCATAAGTCATTAATAGTGACTGACAAGCAAGAGATATCTAAAGATAGTTTCCTGAGAATTAGGGAAAAAAGTTTCAAATAGAAGCAATTGTTACTTTTTCAGCAAAGTAGGCTTTTGAACATAAGAAGAGAGAGGAGATAGTTAATTCAATGATTAAATAAGAAACAAGCCAGTGAATAAAGACCTTCCTGATCATCATCAGGGAAAAAAAGGAACAGCATTTGCCAAAATGCAAAATAAAATTACAAATCTTTATGCTGCTACCTTTCACACCTGCTTTCCATACACTGACCCCAAATGACCTTCAAATTATCATGTCTGTGTATCTCTAACTACATGAAGAAACAAGGAATCTCAACATTTGATAGCATGATAAAACACTTTCATTGTCAAGTTAATTGGAAGTTCTTCAAACAAGGGACTACTGTTTATGGACAAAATTGAAACATGTAAAATAAGAATGTACTTTCTTTCTGAAAACATGAATAAGTATAAGAAGGAAAGGATATAGAGTAAGAAAAAATATATTAATTTTGTACCTAATGTTAGTATTTTATGTATTTTTACTGTATTTCAATGTATGTAGACAGAAATTGTTATAAAAATATATGAAAGAGTTTACGTCAGTTTTAAACTTTAAAAAACCCCTGCTGTAACACAATAAGTTGCATACTATCAATGTAGATTAAAAAAATATCTCATTTAAATTTCACCATGCTGACCAACTAATATACTTATCCAGTTTTAATTACTAGAAAAAAAAAATGAAGTAGATTTCGAAGTAGGAATTAT